>CM054061.1:282839941-283253837 GCA_028641055.1 Alopecurus myosuroides
ACTTTATGCACATATCACACACGTCTTGTTCAATCATGTTGTAGGATCTGGGGATCTAAACAAATCCCAGACAGATCGTGTATTTACACACTAATCACAAGAGCATTCAACCCATGTAGGAACCAAGTAAAAGCAAGCAAACGGGCGTCATGATGCATACCACCTGAGCGCGAAGGACCGGCCGAAACCCTAGCTTTCTTGACTGCCCCAGGCTGCTCCGCAGTGCCGACCACTGGCCTCTCTGCCCTGAAACGACGGGCACCACCACTACCGCTGCCGCCCATGTTACTCGCCACCGGGGTCCCTACTGCTATGACGGGGTTTGGCTGGATGGGATGGGGTGGGGTTGAGGTAAAATGGGGCAGAGGCCGGGGGGAATTTTTGGGTTTGGGAGAAGAACCTCGGTGGGCGAGATGGAGCGTTTCTTTTGTTCTTCTGTTTCAAACAACCCACTGTGTTGTGCCCCTTTTATGGGAGATTTTGATGGGGATTGTCTGCATGGGTATGTCCTATGGTCTAGAATCAAGAGTTGAGCATGGAGAGCTAGTGAGCTTAAGCCAAAAAAGTGCAAGACGGTCGAAGTTTGGTGTCTTTAACACATGACTCTCTAGCTGTTGTACAGACTGCGATTGTTTGCATACATATATCTCACAATCTATACGATCAAAAGGCATCCCTATGAATTTAGCATTTAAAAGGTTATTTATGATCATGTTAATTCTTACAACTTCAAAAGCATAATTCAAAGTAAAACCTTTATCTTCTTGCAAATGGATAGCTAATTTATGTTCGCAAGGCAATTCAGCTCGAAATTGGTTAACACTGTGTATGGGCCATTGCAGCATGGTTATCTTATTCTTAACAATAGGCCACCTTTCAGTACATCAACACTCCCTTATTGCGCTATCTGCAAGATTACTACAAGTTAACTTGTGGCCCTTTTTTTTGGAGATTTTGATGGGAATTGTCTACATGGATAGGTGCCACAGTCTATACGATAGAAAGTAGACTTCGAGCGCTGGTAAGCTTAAGCCAGAAAGTGCTAAATGTGCAACATGGTCAAAGTTTGGTGTTTTTAACACATGACTCTCTAGCTGATGAGGATTGTTTGCATGCATGTCTCACATGTAAATACGATCAAGAGGCATCCCTATGGATTTAACTTTGAACTTGGTTGTTTTAGAGCATGTTAATTCTTACAACTTCAAAAGCATAAATTCAAAGTGCAACCTTCAGCTTCTTGCCAAGAAAGTATTATACACTCTACGCGATAGATAGCTAATATATGTTCAGAAGGCAAATCAGCTCGAAATTGGTGACATTGTGTACGGGCCATTCCAGCATGGTGGTCTTACTGTTATCAATAGGTCACCTTCAATACATCAGCACTCCCTTATTGCACTATCTGCAAGATTATTACAAGTTAAGTCAGCTGTTTCAATCAAGCCATTGTGTTGTGCCCCTTTTATGGGAGATTTTGATGGGGATTGTCTGCATGGGTATGTCCCACGGTCTATACGATTAAGAGTTGAGCTCGGAGTGCTAGTTAGCTTAAGACAAAAAGTGCTGACTGTGCAAGATTGTCAAAGTTTGGTGTCTTTAACACATGACTCTCTAGCTGCTGCCTAGATGGAGATTGTTTGCATGCATATGTCCCACAGTCTATAAGATCTGAAGGCACCCCTATTGATTTGGCATTGAACTTGGTTGTCATAGAATGTTAATTCTTACAACTTCAAAACCATAATTCAAAGTGCAACCTTTAGCTTACTGCCAAGGAAGGACTACTAACTCGGCGCAATGGACAACTAATTTATGTTTGGAAGGCAAATCAGCTCGAAATTGATTGACATTTTGTACGGGCCATTGCAACATGGTGATCTTATTCTTATTAATAGGCCACCTTCGGTACATCGACACTCTGTAGCATCCCAACTTTTCATAAAGATGGAATACCTGTGTTATTGTGCTAGTCCCTGGATCAATTGCTAGCACCATAGTACAAAATGAAATATCATGCAAATGCATCAAATTCTATTACATCGCATGATCCAGTCTTTACAAAATAGGATTACAACTTGCATAGTCTTAGAAGACTAGCAGAAAACAAAGAAATACAGCGGAAAACATAGTACAACATTGAGCCCATCTTCTTCATGTGCCATAGGCAAAACATGTTGGCGATAGTCTCGAGATCCTAAACGAAATCCTCACTCGTCTTCAGAAAATATCTGCAATATGGAATATGCAGCCACAAGGGAGTCAATACAATTTAATGTATTGGCAAGTAACACTATGGTGGATATAAATGGCAAGACTAATACTACATGATTATTTGGCTGAGTGGAGTTTTGGCTAAGTTTGCATAAAGCCAGTTTTCTCCTATCACTTTTGTAAAACAAACTTTTCTTTTCAAAAGGGTGGCAACATTGTATTAAGATCCAAGCACCACAATACTGTTCACTTGGTCAAAATTTTACTTATTGAAATTGATGATGAGATTCTTCCGTCAATCCTTGTCCAGTTGCTCATAGTTGTCCATAACCAGGGACACGGCTAAGATCTTAGTTTGTTGACTCTGCAGAGGTTGTGCACTTTCACCCTTTGTCTTCAATTAGCCCAAAAATCCTATACACCCGGAGTGCATCATGGAAAGGAGAGAATTGAGACGAGATCTTTCAGAAGAAGAAGTCCAAACCCACCGGCAAGACCGTTCCACCTATAATTTTGCTACATCTGCTAGTCAAGCCTGGGCTGAACCCTCACAACTTAGTTGATCAAGACAGAGCCCATATGTCAAAAGGTTGCACGGGAAGCTACTAAACTTAGAAGGACATAGTAATCTCTTTGTTCCTGGGTGGCCATCCGCAAGTGACAACCTCAAGTGGAATAACCCTTAGATAAGGGCCCTGAGGAAACACTCAACATAACCCAGTCTTACCACTTCCACCCAGGTGGTTCATTCATTAGTTATACTTAGGATTTTTCCTCAACATCTAGTAAAACAATTTGTAACATTGCATAGCACCTAATAAATTCTAAGGCTATCAAAATAACAAGGTAAAAGGGATGGCTACACACTACTAGGATAATAGCATAGCATAGTATAACTTAGTAAAATTTCCTATCATGCATACTACTCAAAATCAACTAATGCATATAGAAAATAATGGGTAGTTGCTGGTGTGTTACTTGCCTTGTTAAAGTTGGTGAAGATATCACACTCTCTTCACAAAAGATCGTTGCTCTCCGTACAATCTATTCATTGACAACACAAAACCAAATAAACAAGCATCCTAACAAACAAACATATAAGTGTAGAAAACATACATAGCAACTAACATATGAAAAGGGGCTTAACCAAGTTGGTTAGGACAAGGTTTGGGTTCGAAAGATTCATTCTCTAATGGTCTCATACTTGTTAAGGAAATTCCAATGGTTTACTTGGGAAGGGCTAGGTTGAGCTTGATGTGATCTAACTTTATTATAACCATACTTGTCGAGGAAGTTCCAAGAGTTCACTAAGAATAAACATATTACTTCTTCAACTAAAGTAATACACGCAAACACTTGGTCATATTCACCTTCAAAAATATTTGAGTGACTATGTTAGTATTTTCCATTGTGGTTAGGGTAGGTCTACTAACTTCATCATCAAAGGGAAAATATTACTCAGTCTTGGTTTTCCATTTGGGTCAATGGTTGGACAAAAACAACTTGTTATCCTTCAACTTGTATGAATTGCTTCTAGTCCTCATGTGATTGCCTTCTTGAAGATAATCATCATGCCCTCTAAGTTGTTTCCTTCCTTGGTGTGGTTCTTATCTTGTTCTTGTTAGTCTTCATGGTTTTACTTCACTAATTGGTTTGGGTATGGGATGGGCACAAATACCACTAAGTCAATTTGAAGGAAAATAGAAGAAGGATAGAAATAGAGAGGAAGATGTATTCTTCATTTCTTCATACATTTGTACTTCATTGAGTTTCTTCTAGTTGTTGTGAAGCACAATTCCCTTACTTCAAATTCTTCAATGATCTTCTTTTTAGCTCTTCATGTTGCCACTAAGTTGGAGATGAAGTTTTCTTCTTGTGCTTGAGTCTTGATCTCCAATTTGCTAGCTTGATGATTTCTTGAAGCATGAAAGGGTAGTGGAGAAGTAGATAGAAAACTAAATTTCACTACTTGGTACTATATGTGATTGACACATTCTAAGGACTTGGCTTGGCTCCAAATAGACATAACATCAATAAATAACAGTTGAAAACAATTCCTACGACATGGTGAAAATGGATGTATCACTATGTTGGGTTTTTGGTCAAAACACATGGTCATGGTCCAAGGGTGTCCAAAATGGTTGGGCATAATGTCTATGGTTCAAGGTTACCAAATGGAGCAATTTTGCAAAAGGAACTATATTGAAAATATTTATAGAAATTAATCTATGTCAAAAATACTCAAATAGACAACTTAATTCTAAATTCAATTTTAATTTGTTCAAATATTATTTTGGGACAGAGGATATGAAAGTACACATTCTAAGGTTTCCAAATATATTTTATTTGCAATTTTTGGATTTGTAGAATTTGAATTATGCCAAATTTCATCAAACAAGCATATTTGAATTTGAACAAATTTAAGTTTGTCAAATTTGAATTTGGCCAGTGCCAAAAGTTTCTAGATGTGAGGGGCTTTTCAAAAGTCCAAGATTGCTAAATTTGGCTAAGTGGTTGAAAAGATATGATGATTTGAAGTTACAGGGGCTTTTCTGCAAATCTGCCAAAAATTCTACCGGGAGAAATATTCGAATTAAAGGGCTGGCCACGCGGCAGTCTCTGATTGGCTGGGATATGCTGACTAGGCGCTGGTGTGGCATGTGCTGACGTGGATAAGTGATGGATCTGGGGCGTTAGATCCAGATCCAACGGTGGCGTACCTCTTCGGCTATGATCTAATCTGGGCCGTTTGTGAAAGATCTGACGGCCGAGAAGAGGTAGCGTACCTCGCCGGCGGATGGTGGCCGGAAATGGAGGCAACGTTGGCGCTGCGCTCGGAAACGGACGGCGGGGCTTCTCCGGGGGTCCTCCTGCACGACGGAGCCGATGACGGTGCGAGGCACAGAACCACGAATCGGATGATGACGACGAAGTGGGTGCGCTCTTCCTCGGGCGGCATCAGAGGGCGGACGGAGAAGGCGCAACGACGGCGATCATCGGGAGTCGATGGCGCGGACGATGTAGAGAGCCTCTTGCTCAACGGAGGCGATGCCGGGCTTCTGCGCGAGGCGACGAGCACTACGATGACGACAGGGTGCTCCTGCAATGCTCCTGGCGACGGCGACGAGCTGGCGGAGAGGCAGTAACTCTGGCGACCTTCGGGTCTCGCACAGCGGGGTTGATTCTGCGCATTGGAGATACACAAAAATGTCTTAGGGGACGCGCACGATAATGGGGAACCAAATGGAACCAACGGGGACTGAGGAGAAAAGACTACCTCGCCGGAATCGGCAAAAACGTCTGGCGGGATATGCGAGCTCCAGCGACAAAATTAGAAGGCCTCAGGGTACAATCCGAGATGGGAGGAGAGGGTAAATGAGGAGGAGATCCGGGGCTATAAGGGGATGTGTTTATTGCATCAATTGGGGTCTTTAAGCGGACGCAATTAGAGAGCTTAAATTCGGGAAGAAACGGTAGCTTCCGTTTCTATGGAAGGTTGATGACGATGACGTCAGCGTGACATCATCACTTTTTTTTCTTTCTTTTATTTCCTGTTTTAAATATCTTTAGTTTTAATAATCCAATTGACCTCAAATTAATTTCTAAAAATTTGTAAAAATAATATCTTTCTGTTTAGAACATTTTTATAAACTTTTGAACACATTTCACCTTATATATTTTTGAAAATATAATTAATTACTAATAGTACTTAATGTTATTTAAAATTGGAAATATAATAAAATGATTTTTTTATTAAATAAAATTTCAGAGACATTATACAAGTCAAATATCATTTTTGAAAATCATTTACACCTGTTTTGCTATTTTATATTTTGAAATAGAAATGATTTCACTAATAGCATATTAATGCCATTTAAAAAATATCAATTATATAAATGAAAATTATTGGTTGAATAAAATATCAGAGACATCAATGTGATCAAATGACATATTCCAAAATCATTTTTAATGGTTTTCATACTTTATGATTTTAAAATATGAAGAAACAATGATAGTCACTTAATAGAAAACATTAATTTTTATATGATTAAAACAATTTTTAGAAATATTTTCTATGGTTCAACTATTGTTTTCTAAGACCCTTTTAGGAACTTTCATATTGTATATATTCAACATATTAGTGAAACCACAATTAGTATCCTTTTGTTATATTTCAAACATAGAGAATTATTTAATAAATTTGGAAAATGGGGTTTAGTAAAAGCAGAAAGGTTTTCCCAAATGAAAACATTGTTTTCTCAAAGTATCTTACTTGTTTTCATAAACAATTTATTTCTATAGCACTATATTATTTTGTTGATTGACATAACACTTGGAAAACAAGGATCCAACTTATATCTATTTTGGGGTTATCAATAATAGTGAAACCCTTTTTAGAGACAAGAAGAAAATATTAGAGGTAACAATTCTCTAGTTTTTATATATCAAAAATATTTTCAAGATCATAATTGGGTTGAAAACATGTTTGGTGTAAGGGTTTGCTTAAGAAGAAATATTTTCTTTATGTAGAAATATTTATTTTGAAATGACTTTAGGGTTTATGGAATAGAGGTATATTGGATTTTCATTTCCAAAACATTAGAACATGTATTGTTTTCTTTTGTTTCTTGCATTTCATTTGGTTTTGGTGACTTGCTTTGTATGAAAACAAAAAGTTTAAATTTTTTGTGATTTTTGCACTTTCCAAAAATCAGGGATGTTACAGACTACCACCCTTAAAAGAAATCTCGTCCCGAGATTTGGGAAGGTAAGAAAGAAACATAGGTCTGGGTGACTGGTTTCCAGAACAACTGGGTGGGCTACCACCCTTAAAAGAAAGTTTTGTGGGTAGTATATTTTCATTAGATTGGAGTGTAGATTAATCTGAGATTGGCATGGTAGAGTTGTAGACCAACATAGGTATGTTGGACTACCTTTGACACTAAGGGGGTCACTCTTTGGGTCAATCAAAAGTCCTTGGGTTCACTCTCAACTTGGTCTTTTGATATCCTTGGCAATCTTCCATCTTGTTGTTGTCATCCTTGAAGGCAAACACCATGCTATTTCTAAAGAAATTCTTGTGGTAGGCAAAATCTTCCATTGCTTGATAGCTCCAAGGTTGGCTTGATTCCTCACCGAAAATAGTACGTTTTCAGCAACACTAACTGTCACGACCCCGGACCCAGAGATATACATACTGTTATGTGCTCCTAGCCATGGACTCACAAGGGCTTCAGGGTTACCAGCCCCGGCCGCAACAAACAACGGGAGGCAGACCGGATTCATCGGCACGTAGTCCGGATCCCCGGTCTACTACTCCTTGTATCCATGCTAGTCATAACCAATTATGCATACCCAAGCGTCCACGAGTCGGATGAAACTGAAGGAACGGGACCAAAGTTATACAGAGCTGCTATGTGTCCAGAAAGTGCAACAACAATCGAGGGTTACTGGGGTTACCTCGCCCTAGGCCGATCACATCGACAGGCGGGCTCGGACATGGATCATCGGCTCCACAACCCCTCTACTGCGACAACTATGCAGGCATAGCCAAAACTGTATAACGATGAGCTAGAAACCAACAACCGATCAAAGCAGTACTCTAAACATGAAACTTTATTAAACATGTGTTACTAGAGTATAGCTTACAAGCAGAGGTCACACGACCCAACATTACATCAGACAACGGAAGGCAAAATATGTTGCTAATCAAGAAGAACCAAAAAGGCCTAAGAGGCCGCAACATAAGGCGACGTCCCAGCCCATAGATTCCAGGCTGCTACCTGGGAACCCCAAACTACTCGTCGATGTCCACGTTGAATCACCACCAATGGAGTTCTTCTCCTGAACCAAAATAAGCAAACCTGAGTACGGGAGGTACTCAACAAGACTTATTTAACCTATTATATATCTGCTATCTTCAGAAAGGTTTTATGAAGGCTGTTTTGCGTAAAGCAATCTTTGTTTTACAAATCGAGGAGGAATAACACGTCTAAAGGAGTATTTTCAAAACAGATGAGAAGACTACTCAACTTCTGAAATCATCATCTTTTCATCCACCAACATTATTTCCCAGCACCTCACATGCTACAAGGATCACCCCTCCCGGCATCTCCGGGGAGGCACCCTTCATCTATTGCCTCCATGCTTTGTCAACATCTTTTACGTCATGTTCAAGTTATCTATGGCCAAATTACTTCCACCAAGCCGTCCTTAACCGCGGACACGGCTTCTCGAAAAGATTTATCCCTGCAGGGGGTACACTTTACCCACACGTACCATCCGACTCTTAGCGCCACATGTACGCTCTTCCATGGAACGCGGCAGAGGGTGGCTGGCCACGACCTTTACCTCACCCAACCCTATCCATGAGTCAACCCAATACAGGGCCACCCCGTGAACAGGGAGTTGGCCATCCTCCTGACGGCACCTGTCTCTGTGAGGCGGGGTCAAGATCCGTGTACATCCATCACTTGGCCCCGGTCACGCCCTAGCGGAGCATTTTGTTTTCAAAACCGTTTAAAAGGTTTTATTTGCGGTGCCGAAAGGAAATCTCAAACTACGTGACTCATGGATAAAGCTAGCTAAGTTAGTCGGTCGGCGAGGCTCATGGCCATCGCGCGTGGTTGTACGCTCAGTCTTGGCTTCTGCGTCCGACCTTACTCCTAGGGGTGGCAAGTATGGAACGAACAACCACTTCCCAAGTGGCCTTCCGTACAAGCCTTAATCAAGTTAACCACACAGTGCTCATCTTACCACGTCATCATATCATACTAGGTTATCGCATCTCTGATTCATCAACCGGATGGAGCAGAGGTAACAAACATGTGAAGCTAAGCAAAGCAGATATGAGGCTCTGGCGATGCGCACAAGCAAAACTATGGCGGCTAGGAGCAGTGGATCAGGATATTGAGGCAATGCAGTATATAGGTGAACTATATCTACTAGCATGAAATACTTTGGAGTCGAATGCAAAGTACGAGACTCAAATGATGTTGGAAAACATATATGAGCAGATAAGAGGTTATGCTTGCCTTGGTTATAAGAAAACCAGATAAAGATGTCTTCTGGAATAAGTGCTTGACTTGTCGGTTAGGATCAAGTATTCACCATTGGATTGCTGGCCTTCTCTTCGGAGTCACGTTCTACCGAGGGGGAAACAACACCGAAAGAGAAATAACAATCAACATGGCATCGATGTAATGCGCAATATGTATGCATGAGCAAGTTAATGCACTGAAATAAAGCCCTAGACAGATTCAATGGGTTGCTAGGGTTCGTATGTTAGTAAAGCAGTTTTACTGAAATTTGCCCGAAATAGACCCCGGAGGGGCAATTCGTACGATACTGAAAGTGAGTACAATTTTAATAGCTCAAATGGGTTTGAAAACATCATAACTAGATTCCATTTGTCATTTTGAGCAATTTGGTATATAACTTTTAATTTTCTAATTTTAGTGAATAAAAACTTATTTTTCTATTTTTAAATGATTAAACAACATTAAATAAAACTCATTTTTGAACTTTGTCAAACATAATTGAAAATGACATATTTGGAAAGAGTACAGTTTTCTGATCACTCCCATATTTTTATTTTATTTTTTTGATTAACAGAATAGAAGTTATTCATTTTCTAAACTTTAATTAATTTCTGTAATTTAAATACAGGTGGGGCCCACGTGGCACATTAATTCTTTTTTTTATAACAGAGAAAAACAGATTATGACGTCGGCGTGACGTGAGGCTGACGTCAGCAGGCCTTGATCTTCACAGCAGAACACGAAATCGATCCGATTCGCGGGCGGTTTGGAAATTAAACTATACCACAACGAGGAGGAGATCAAGGGGAGCAAAATAGTGGCGGCGCCGCTCGAATTGGTTCACCGGAGGCTCGCCGGCGAGTGAGGGCGCGGCGGCGGCCATGGATGCCCGGTGGCCGAGAGGTTCCCGAGGGAGAGAGAGGGAAAGGAGGGTACCAGGGAGCTCACCATGGGGTGAGGAAGCTAGAGGAGGGGTCGGGGAGGCGAGTGGAGGCCGGAGTCGCCGGCAATGGCGCGAGGGCGGCTCGCCGGTGACGAGGAAGATGGCCGCGATTCCGGCGGCTCGGCCCCTCCCCTCAAGCGATACTCGTCCAGGGAGAAGAGGAGGTCATGGCGGAGCTCCTCTTGGTCTCCATCTGCGCAGGGGTGGCCGTAGACGGCGGCGCTCGACGGCGGCCGGTGAGGCAGTAGGGTTAGGTTTCGGTTCGTTTCCAGGACAAACAGAGAACGAGAGAGAGAGGCAGTGCAGTGAGCTCGAGGAGGAGAAGGAAGGCACGGGGCTTCTCTACATCTTCTTATCCGAGGGGGTGGAAGGGAAGCAGGACATGGCGCTGGGCGCCGTCGGCGTTCTTCCGTCCTTCTGGTCGGAGAAGAAGACGTTAAAAACAGAGCTTTTGCGAAAATCCCCATGGAACCCCGAAAACTATGAAGAGGCCCTTTTCCATTTAAAAACAGGACAGAAAACAGAGTTTTGGGGACCTTTTTGTGAACAGAAAATTTGGCAAAAATACTTTTTGGAAAGCTTATAAAATTTCCAACCTCACCATGTATTGCTTTGGTGAAATTGAAATATTTTCTAACAAAAATTTTTTGAAACCAAAATAGGTACTATTTGTGGGATTTTTGTCAAACCATTTAAATTCAAGTTTTAAATTGGTTCAAACATGGTTTAAATTTTTGTTTCATGCATGTATGAGATGAACACACACCACACACCCTAATATAGCAAACTTTGGGATGTTACACTAACATAGAGTCATTATTGTATTATACCATTCTATGGTTCAGGTTTAACATCGTCGTCTCTCTAATAGGTATGTCACTCAGATTTAACATTCCTCATAGCAAAAGTAAATAATGTGAGTAGTCACCATGGGGGCCAATCCATGTTGCACTCAATTATTACCTTGTACTTGGATTGATGAATCTTGTTTAATAACACTAGGTCACCTCACTTGTCTAACAGAAAGTTTCCAATCTGTAAGACAAACTTGAGCCAAGCTATCACTTCTCAACTAGTGGGTTGCGTAAAACTCTTATGTAACACAAGCTGGATAGTTGTGTTTCTTCATTATTTCTTCTCTTGGTGTAGTTGGCTCTGAAATCTTCATATCTCATGCAACTTGGGGTTCACTTGTCTTTCTTCACTTGTTGATTGGCTTACTGCTCCTTATGGTGTACTTGGCATTGATCATAGATGTGATTGTTCCTTCACACAAAAGGGATCTTGAAATCTGTGACATTCCTCAATTATATGTCTTGTGTCTCTATAAAGAACTATTCATGGCATTCTTGGGTGAAAGGTTTGTTGTGCACTTCATAGGGTAGCCCAATAGGGTTGATAAATGGGTATGGTTTTTGGTTTGGCTTAGCATGAAAGAGTAGAGATTAGAAAGAGACTAAAGAGATTCCTACCCCAACACATTAGATCAAGGAAACTCATCTTGCAAACAACACATAACAAACATATAGCAACACATTCACCACACCAAACAACATGGTTTTTAGAAAACACTAATATTGTCATACCACACTCATTAGTATGATAAATATACTAACACGTTAACGTTGTTCTAACAAAGTAACTAGATTGGTGGTCTCATCTATATCTTCTTGAGTTTCTTCAAATTCTTCTCTCACTGTCTTGAGGTGTTCTTGATTGTTGGGAAGTCTATGTTTTTTCTTCAAGTTCTTCAATAATCTTGAGTGTAGGTCTTCATGTGGTGAAAATACTTCTTGCAGTTCTTGGTATGGTCATCAACAATCTTGCCTTGAGGGTATTCAAGAAGTAGTTCATCTAGAAAGTTTTGAAGGTGAATAGTAGATGAGAGGATATGAGAAGAAATAAGATAGTTGTTTTGTTTCTAGAAACTTTGAACATAGCAAATTTTCAATTCTAGGGTGATCAATGGGTTATTAACAACTTGTTGCAAATTGGATATTCACTATAGTGCGAGATACTGGCACCCGCTAGCCAATCAGGGAACGGTCTCGTGTCCGTGGACACGTAAAGTTGTCCGGGCCGCTTCATCTCACTATGCCGCTAGGATCCAAAATACTCTAAGGAGATAATAACATGATCAAAAATGGCTTCCAAACCTTAGGGTCTCGAATCCTACAGGCAACACAATGCTCTGATACCATTTTGTAGCATCCCAACTTTTCATAAAGATGGAATACCTGTGTTATTGTGCTAGTCCCTGGATCAATTGCTAGCACCACAGTACAAAATGAAATATCATGCAAATGCATCAAATTCTATTACATCGCATGATCCAGTCTTTACAAAATAGGATTACAACTTGCATAGTCTTAGAAGACTAGCAGAAAACAAAGAAATACAGCGGAAAACATAGTACAACATTGAGCCCATCTTCTTCATGTGCCATAGGCAAAACATGTTGGCGATAGTCTCGAGATCCTAAACGAAATCCTCACTCGTCTTTAGAAAATATCTGCAATATGGAATATGCAGCCACAAGGGAGTCAATACAATTTAATGTATTGGCAAGTAACACTATGGTGGATATAAATGGCAAGACTAATACTACATGATTATTTGGCTGAGTGGAGTTTTGGCTAAGTTTGCATAAAGCCAGTTTTCTCCTATCACTTTTGTAAAACAAACTTTTCTTTTCAAAAGGGCGGCAACATTGGATTAAGATCCAAGCACCACAATACTGTTCACTTGGTCAAAATTTTACTTATTGAAATTGATGATGAGATTCTTCCGTCAATCCTTGTCCAGTTACTCATAGTTGTCCATAACCGGGGACACGGCTAAGATCTTAGTTTGTTGACTCTGTAGAGGTTGTGCACTTTCACCCTTTGTCTTCAATTAGCCCAAACATCCTATACACCCGGAGTGCATCATGGAAAGGAGAGAATTGAGACGAGATCTTTCAGAAGAAGAAGTCCAAACCCACCGGCAAGACCGTTCCACCTATATTTTTGCTACATCTGCTAGTCAAGCCTGGGCTGAACCCTCACAACTTAGTTGATCAAGACAGAGCCCATATGTCAAAAGGTTGCACGGGAAGCTACTAAACTTAGAAGGACATTGTAATCTCTTTGTTCTTGGGTGGCCATCCGCAAGTGACAACCTCAAGTGGAATAACCCTTAGATAAGGGCCCTGAGGAAACACTCAACATAACCCAGTCTTACCACTTCCACCCAGGTGGTTCATTCATTAGTTATACTTAGGATTTTTCCTCAACATCTAGTAAAACAATTTGTAACATTGCATAGCACCTAATAAATTCTAAGGCTATCAAAATAACAAGGTAAAAGGGATGGCTACACACTACTAGGATAATACCATAGCATAGTATAACTTAGTAAAATTTCCTATCATGCATACTACTCAAAATCAACTAATGCATATAGAAAATAATGGTTAGTTGATGGTGTGTTACTTGCCTTGTTGAAGTTGGTGAATATATCACACTCTCTTCACAAAAGATCGTTGCTCTCCACACAATCTATTCATTGACAACACAAAACCAAATAAACAAGCATCCTAACAAACAAACATATAAGTGTAGAAAACATACATAGCAACTAACATATCAAAAGGGGCTTAACCAAGTTGGTTAGGACAAGGTTTGGGTTCGAAAGATTCATTCTCTAATGGTCTCATACTTGTTAAGGAAATTCCAATGGTTTACTTGGGAAGGGCTAGGTTGAGCTTGATGTGATCTAACTTTATTATAACCATACTTGTCGAGGAAGTTCCAAGAGTTCACTAAGAATAAACATATTACTTCTTCAACTAAAGTAATACACGCAAACACTTGGTCATATTCACCTTCAAAAATATTTGAGTGACTATGTTAGTATTTTCCATTGTGGTTAGGGTAGGTCTACTAACTTCATCATCAAAGGGAAAATATTACTCAGTCTTGGTTTTCCATTTGGGTCAATGGTTGGACAAAAACAACTTGTTATCCTTCAACTTGTATGAATTGCTTCTAGTCCTCTTGTGATTGCCTTCTTGAAGATAATCATCATGCCCTCTAAGTTGTTTCCTTCCTTGGTGTGGTGCTTCTCTTGGTCTTGATAGTCTTAATGGTTTTACTTCACTAATTGGTTTGGGTATGGGATGGGCACAAATACCACTAAGTCAATTTGAAGGAAAATAGAAGAAGGATAGAAATAGAGAGGAAGATGTATTCTTCATTTCTTCATACATTTGTACTTCATTGAGTTTCTTCTATTTGTTGTGAAGCACAATTCCCTTACTTCAAATTCTTCAATGATCTTCTTTTTAGCTATTCATGTTGCCACTAAGTTGGAGATGAAGTTTTCTTCTTGTGCTTGAGTCTTGATCTCCAATTTGCTAGCTTGATGATTTCTTGAAGCATCAAAGGGGAGTGGAGAAGTAGATAGAAAACTAAATTTCACTACTTGGTACTATATGTGATTGACACATTCTAAGGACTTGGCTTGGCTCCAAATAGACATAACATCAATGAATAACAGTTGAAAACAATTCCTAAGACATGGTGAAAATGGATGTATCACTATGTTGGGTTTTTGGTCAAAACACATGGTCATGGTCCAAGGGTATCCAAAATGGTTGGGCATAATGTCTATGGTTCAAGGTTACCAAATGGAGCAATTTTGCAAAAGGAACTATATTGAAAATATTTATAGAAATTAATCTATGTCAAAAATACTCAAATAGACAACTTAATTCTAAATTCAATTTTAATTTGTTCAAATATTATTTTGGGATAGTGGATATGAAAGTACACATTCTAAGGTTTCCAAATATATTTTATTTGCAATTTTTGGATTTGTAGAATTTGAATTATGCCAAATTTCATCAAACAAGCATATTTGAATTTGAACAAATGTAAGTTTGTCAAATTTGAATTTGGCCAGTGCCAAAAGTTTCTAGATGTCAGGGGCTTTTCAAAAAGTCCAAGATTGCTAAATTTGGCTAAGTGGTTGAAAAGATATGATGATTTGAAGTTGCAGGGGCTTTTCTGCAAATCTGCCAAAAATTCTACCGGGAGAAATATTCGAATTAAAGGGCTGGCCACGCGGCAGTCTCTGATTGGCTGGGATATGCTGACTGGGCGCTGGTGTGGCATGTGCTGACGTGGATAAGTGATGGATCTGGGGCGTTAGATCCAGATCCAACGGTGGCGTACCTCTTCGGCTATGATCTAATCTGGGCCGTTTGCGAAAGATCTGACGGCCAAGAAGAGCTAGCGTACCTCGCCGGCGGATGGTGGCTGGAAATGGAGGCAACGGCGGCGCTGCGCTCGGAAACGGACGGCGGGGCTTCTCCGGGGGTCCTCCTGCACGACGGAGCCGATGACGGTGCGCGACACGGAACCACGAATCGGATGATGACGACGAAGTGGGTGCGCTCTTCCTCGGGCGGCATCAGAGGGCGGACGGAGACGGCGCAACGACGACGATCATCGGGAGTCGATGGCGCGGACGATGTAGAGAGCCTCTTGCTCAACGGAGGCGACGCCGGGCTTCTGCGCGAGGCGACGAGCACTACGATGACGACGGGGTGCTCCTGCAATGCTCCTGGCGACGGCGAGGAGCTGGCGGAGAGGCAGCAACTCCGGCGACCTTCGGGTCTCGCACAGCGGGGTTGATTCTGCGCATGGGAGATACACAAAATTGTCTTAGGGGACGCGCATGATAATGGGGAACCAAATGGAACCAACGGGGACTGAGGAGAAAAGACTACCTCGCCGGAATCGGCAAAAACGTCCGGCGGGATATGCGAGCTCCGGCGACAAAATTAGAAGGCCTCGGGGTACAATCCGAGATGGGAGGAGATGGTAAATGAGGAGGAGATCCGGGGCTATAAGGGGATGTGTTTATTGCATCAATTGGGGTCTTTAAGCGGACGCAATTAGAGAGCTTAAATTCGGGAAGAAACGGTAGCTTCCGTTTCTATGGGAGGTTGATGACGATGATGTCAGCGTGACGTCATCACTTTTTTTTTTTCTTTTTTTTCCTGTTTTAAATACCTTTAGTTTTAATAATCCAATTGACCTCAAATTAATTTCTAAAAATTTGTAAAAATAATATCTTTCTGTTTAGAGCATTTTTATAAACTTTTGAACACATTTCACCTTATATATTTTTGAAAATATAATTAATTACTAATAGTACTTAATGTTATTTAAAATTGGAAATATAATAAAATTATTTTTTTATTAAATAAAATTTCAGAGACATTATACAAGTCAAATATCATTTTTGAAAATCATTTACACCTGTTTTGCTATTTTATATTTTGAAATAGAAATGATTTCACTAATAGCATATTAATGCCATTTAAAAAATATCAATTATATAAATGAAAATTATTGGTTGAATAAAATATCAGAGACATCAATGTGATCAAATGACATATTCCAAAATCATTTTTAATGGTTTTCATACTTTATGATTTTAAAATATGAAGAAACAATGATAGTCACTTAATAGAAAACATTAATTTTTATATGATTAAAACAATTTTTAGAAATATTTTCTATGGTTCAACTATTGTTTTCTAAGACCCTTTTAGGAACTTTCATATTGTATATATTCAACATATTAGTGAAACCACAATTAGTATCCTTTTGTTATATTTCAAACATAGAGAATTATTTAATAAATTTGGAAAATGGGGTTTAGTAAAAGCAGAAAGGTTTTCCCAAATGAAAACATTGTTTTCTCAAAGTATCTTACTTGTTTTCATAAACAATTTATTTCTATAGCACTATATTATTTTGTTGATTGACATAACACTTGGAAAACAAGGATCCAACTTATATCTATTTTGGGGTTATCAATAATAGTGAAACCCTTTTTAGAGACAAGAAGAAAATATTAGAGGTAACAATTCTCTAGTTTTTATATATCAAAAATATTTTCAAGATCATAATTGGGTTGAAAACATGTTTGGTGTAAGGGTTTGCTTAAGAAGAAATATTTTCTTTATGTAGAAATATTTATTTTGAAATGACTTTAGGGTTTATGGAATAGAGGTATATTGGATTTTCATTTCCAAAACATTAGAACATGTATTGTTTTCTTTTGTTTCTTGCATTTCATTTGGTTTTGGTGACTTGCTTTGTATGAAAACAAAAAGTTTCAAATTTTTGTGATTTTTGCACTTTCCATAAATCAGGGATGTTACACACTCCCTTATTGCACTATCTGCAAGATTACTACAAGTGTAGTCAGCTATTTCAATCAACCCATTGACCCACTATGTTGTGTCCCTTTTATGTGAGATTTTGATGGGGATTGACTGCAAGGATATGTACGACGATCAATACGATCAAGAGTTGAGCTTGGAGAGCTAGTTAGCTTAAGCCAAAAAAGGGTTGAATGTGCAAGATGGTTTGTGCCTTTAACGCATGACTCTCTAGCTGCTGCACATATGGGGATTGATTGCATGCATTTCCCACCGTCTATACGATCAAGAGGCATCCCTATGGATTTAACTTTGAACTTTTTTGTTTCTGAGCATGTTACTTCAAAAGCATAAATTCAAAGTACCAAGGAAGTACTATTCACTTGGCGCAATGGACAACTAATTTATGTCCGGAAGGCAAATCGGATCGAAATTGGTGACATTGTGTACGGGCCATTGCGGGATGGTGGTCTTATTCTTATCACTAGGCCACCTTCAGTAAATCAACAATCCCTTATTGCACTATCTGCAATATTAGTACAAGTCAACTGTTTCAATCAGCCCACTCTGCTGTGCCCCTTTTATGGGAGATTATGATGATGATTGTTTGCCTGTACATGTCCCATAGTCTATACGATCAAGAGTTGAGCTTGGAGAGCTAGTTAGCTTAAGTCAAAAGGTGCTGAATGTGTAAGATGGTCAAAGTGTGGTGTCTTTAACACATTACTCTCTAGTTGCTGCACATCTTAGTGACACAACTGGCAAGCAGTTTTTGAGCATGTATCCTATCATAGACGGTGAAGAGCTTACCTGATCATCCAAATCCTTTTGGCTATAGAACAATCAAGGTTATAAAAAGCACTATTAAGCGGACGCTTAAGCTCCCTTAGACGCTGAGCGGAGGCAAAACGTCTAGCACTTAACTCGCTTACCTTGTGCTTAAGCGCGCTTAGTGTTTTAATCCTTCAGAAAAGGAATAGGTGGAGTTAAAACGCTCAATGAACCAACGCCTTATTAAGAGTGTCACATTGTGCTGCTGATCTATCAATTTTTTTAAACAATTTGATTTCATTCAGGACAGCCTACAAACCATCAAATATTCAACCATGGCCTTTAAGAGTGTCTTCAGTGATCTTCTAAAGATAGTGCAACAGCACACGAGTGAAGATAATTCAATGATGGTGATGATGAATGCATGCAATAAGGGTTGCATGTTGAAGTTCGTGCAATAAACAACATGTGTCGGTCTTCAACTTCCAGCAAGCAAATTTCCTTTTAGAATTCCTTCAAAAATCTCATGTGCTAGAATGGATCTAAATCATTGGATAGTGACATTGCCGAGGGAAAGGGTAAATGCTTGGGAGGCCAACTTATATGATGTCATAAAAAATTCTTTTACGGATGGTTTAAATCTAGTGGAGTGTCCCCTGCACTCCATAGCGGCAGTACAAACTTATTTTCTAAGAATGCAGATGTTCCCGAGACATTAACCAGAAAACCAATGTATCACTTGAGAGATACAGACATTGCTTATGGGAAGCAAATAACACAATTCACTTACGATGCTGCTGAAGTCATGTACACTGATGGCAATTTGGAAGGTGAAGGTGCTTGGGTTGCATGTTTCATTTCAGAAGCTGCATATGAAGCATTGGATCACCCGGTGAACAGTTTAGAGTACTCTTCTCTCATGAATTTGCAGATTACATTCTTTTACTCTTTTCTTTCATGGCCCATGATTATTGTGTGGTTGCTTTTCTTTCTTCTTATACTATTTTAACATTACTGTCAGGATGTATTAAAGTGCCAGAAGGGTGCTAATTCTCTGGATCATTTTGGTTTGCTTTTCCTGTCAAAGAATCTAAAGAAGTATATATATGGTCCAGAGTATGCATCACTAGAAGTTAAGGATCATCTTGAACCAGTGAAGTTCTCTGTGGTTGACACCGTCATGATTCTGTTGGTAAATTTGAATCATCTTTTTTTTGTATCACTTGACTTGTAATAATGTTATTTAATTAAGAAATATTTTTTCACATTTCATTTTGTATATATGGCTGACATGGTCTACAAATAACAAAAAGAGCCCATGGATTACTCATTTCCATATAAGCCAGCTCTTGTTCTTTTGAAATTAAATGGTCACATTTTCTGTTTAATAGGGGACATTAGTTTGGTGCCTTTATATTCGTTCAAACTTGCACATACACGCAGGAAATGACGAAGAGAAAAAATTGGGATTAACATTTGTTGTGAATGAGCTTACTGAACACCACATCTGATAGAGACCAGTCAAACAACCCGTTCCCTTAACTATATATTTCCAAGGGGTATGTTCTGAAACTATTTGTACTCCAATAAAAGATATTTGTGTTTCCCGAAGAAACATAAAGTACTTGTGTTACTCGTAGAATATTTGTGTTAAATCTAATTATTGCATAGCTTTGTCCAAGTGGGATTTACACATCAATTTGTTGACCAACATATCATGCATTATAGATGTGAGGTGGCTTTTAAGCTGTAAAATATTGTACTACCTTGGTTCTGTTTCTATTGTCGCCATTTGTATACCCAATTTGTACTACCGTAGTTCTCCAAGCGCGACAAGAAAATAAAAACAGGATGGAGGGAGAAGTTGTTTAACACTTCACATTCTGATACTTTAGAATTATATGTTGCTTTATGTTATTATGAGAGTACCTATTTTTCTTTTTTCCTTTTGTGGTTACCAAGGGGTTGCTACAACATATCCTTTGACACATAACACTTCTACCTTCCATGCAGCAAAAGTTCTGCTGGCTATGATGAGTGTGTTAAAGACCAGACTTGTTGCATCACTGTGGTAACAGAGGACGATTCCAACTCAGCGTCTCAATTTGACACCATCAAGAAAAGGGTGAAAGGTCCAAATATGTTCTCAATGTCTGTCCTCAGAAGCCCTGACTAGTTTTCTCAAATAAATTCCTTACTACGATCAAGTTCTAAATGTATAATTTTCTTTTTCTTTGTTACATGGTACAATGTGAAGTTGTTTCAGGCAGTGGCGGATCCAGAAACGGAGTAAGACCCAAGACAAAAATTAAGCGCACACAATACCTACTAAAAATCTCCTGTAAAAACAGAAAAAAATTACTATGATTGCAGGATGAACATATATTTTCTAATCCAATGTTTAACAGTACTAGAAGGTACATACGAGTAAAAGGTGAAAATAGATTTTTTTTTATTGGTTCAGTTTTGAGGCTTATGGATAAAATCTCTAACATCTTTTGTTCCTAAAACTTTAATCAATTGCAAACAATTGCTAAATCAACATGCTTCATTCCGCTACCTCCGAGAAGAATGATTCAGTTCGAAAATTACCTATTCTTCTACAAACAAGGCAAAGGAGCAAGACTAGTTTGGTTTTGGTGTTCGGTGAGGTCCACTGGTTGAATTAATCGGACACAAGTGAGCTGGTGGACTGGCTGCTTTGGGCAGACAGAGGAGCTAGGAGGTGCGGGGAACGCCGGCACCGGGCAGGAAGAGGAGAAGCCAGGAGGCGTCAGCCGGCCAGGCAGGAGCAGCCTATCAGAGTTCCAGGAAGGCTGGGGGCGGGCGGATAGCTGACTTGAGGCTGCGGTGGTGCGGCGTGGTCTTGGAGACGAGAGGAGCGAGCGATGTCCAGCAGCCTAGTGGGCTTTTGTTTGGCGGGTGGGCCAGACTGCAGACCTGCGTCCCGGGCCAGAATTAATTTTTTACAGATCCTAAGCAAGATTTGCGGCTGCGCCCCGGGCCATGGCCCGGGTTGCTCGGGGCCTGGGTCCACCCCTGGTTTCAGGTGCAACTTGTATGATTGGATCTACTCGCATTTTGGGAATTAGGAGAACCCATTGTGTGACTTTTACATTTTTAGTATCTCATACTCGAAATAGTGTACTTCTCTGATTTGGTTGACACCATCAAGATTCTGTTAGTAACTTTGAATCGTCTTTTTTCTTATCGGTTGAACTTGTAATGCTGTGTAATTAACAAGTTTCATTTTCACACTTTGTTATGCAGATATGGCGGATATGGTATACAGACAACAAAAGAAAGCTCATGGGTTACTCATTTTCATTTAAGCCAGGTCTTGTTCTTTTGAAGTTAAATGATCCCATTTTCTTTCTGTTTTTTAAAGGACATTAGGTTGGTGCTTTATATTTGCTTAAACTTGTACATACATGCAGGAAATGATGAGAGGAATAAATTGGGGTTAAGATTTATTGTAGACAAGCTTAGAGAAGAATACGATTCCATGAGATACCAGTCAAACAACATGTTCCCCAAATTATATATTTCGAAGGGGTAAGTTCCGGAATTATTTGTGTTCCCATAAGAAAGTGATGCCGAGATGATCTATTTGATAGGAAAATACTTCCTACTTTGTGATGTTCAATAGTTGAATAATGTCTACCTAATGTAAGGGTCTAAATGTTTTGAGTGATTTATATTCAAAACAACATGCAGAACTTTGAAATGATGTGCATGCAACAAAAACCAAACTGGCATATTCTGAATATACTAGATATGCAAGTTTACCGGAAACTTGACCACTTTTGCGAACTGTGTAAATGAATTAGTCTAGGACCAAAAAAAGGTTGCTAGCAAAGAAGAAAAAAGAAAAGAGAGTCGTAAGATGAGAATGTACCATCTTCCTCCCTTTGCACGAAGTCGTTTTCAGACCCAGCCTGGGCATCTTTGGGTGAACCTGAATCCAAATCAATGATATGTGGATGCACATGACTTATTTTCATAGCTGTGGATCCCAACCTTCTATGCTTCTTAAACCTTGAGCTGATGCAATGCAACATAGTTGGATAGATCAAACAAGAACATAGCATCATGATGGAGAAAAAGAGTGTACGAGTAGGAAAATGTTTGATGCCTTGGATCAACTCCCTCAGCCACAAGCTGGAAATAATAGGGATTCTTAGTTCCAGAGAAGTAAACATAATGCTTCAATTCAAATCAATATTCGCTACTCATAAATTTACTATGCAGATTCTGCACAGGGAAGCGTGAGTTGATTATTAACAAGAGGCATCATGGGTCCAGCCATGGCATATGGATTCAAGAAAGCACAATGAAAAGCTAAGAGCGAAACTGAGAAACTATTTATCAGAGAACTCAATGTTATTCCTGTTATGTGTGGTACCAGGCTACCAACACATGTCAATGGAGTGCCAGCAAGGGTCACACAACAGGTACACCACAGCCGATGTCGGTGATTTGGTGCTAGAGTTTGACTTACACGGCTCAGCCCCAAGTTGTTATTTACTATTTCATTTCAGCCCAACCAAGCTAAATGTTTTATCCGATTAGCCCCTCGGTTAGACGGGATAACCCTTCTTATTAAACTACCTGTACTTGTTAGGAATCTTAGATATAAGGGTTATCTAAATGAATTGGGTGCTTACAAATCTCAATCTGTTGCGTCAAGTCAATCCAATGAGTTGAGAAAAAAAGTGTCCTTCTCTTTGCTGAAACCTCTCTCCTCTCATCATTGCTCGATTGCACCTACAACTTCTAGCCCAAGCCCTTGTCGCACCCACCAACAGTGCCCAAGCACTAACCTCACACTCACCAGCTAATACTCCTAATAAAACGTTTCCTAGAAATCAAGTCATAACATGCTAAATTTAGAACACTCAGTTCAACCGTCTATCAGCAACTACATCCATCATTTATTATCAACTAACTTGAGCAGTTTTATTTATATCACTAATTTACCTCAGTTCTCCAGGCATCAATCTTCAGACTAACATTAACAACCTGGTATTC
Organism: Alopecurus myosuroides; assembly: GCA_028641055.1. NCBI lineage: Eukaryota > Viridiplantae > Streptophyta > Magnoliopsida > Poales > Poaceae > Alopecurus > Alopecurus myosuroides. Next base: position 282,863,160 of record CM054061.1, read on the forward strand.
TTCAGATACCTGTGTGAAACTAGAACAAATTAACAATTAAACTATAACAACGATCAAATAAGATTCTGTTATGGAAATTTTGGCAGTTTACCAACCAAAAACTCAAAGTGGAATAGGTCATGCGACAAGTTAAGGTGACATCCAAGACCCTGTTGTCACCAGAAACACAACATTAGGGATGTGTATTGATAAAGTGTGCGCAAATATTGTTCCATAAGAAATAATAAAGGATATGCAGAAAGAAAATGCCATATATATTTCATCACAAAGGACAAGACATTGACAGCGCTGATTTGGTTTTATCCTAACTGTAGCAGGTGAAATGATCCACACGGCCTTAGCAATAACAAGTGAAGTTTCAGCAAATATAACATAAATGGAACTTTGCTTCAAATTTTACCTTGTAGCTTCCACACTTTACCAAGCAGAAGGGGCAAGCGAAATCTTCAGTGACTGGCGAGAAGACACCAACATACGAAACAGAAAATAAAGGGGTTAATTTCTTGAAAAAAGATAAATAGAAGAGCAAATAATAATGAACCAACCAGAAAATATCTGAGTTTTTACCCACAAATAGCAATAAGTGAGATGCAGAACGGAACATAGGTAATATCAAAGCCTCTAAACTGGGTATTTTACATTATCAGTATTCACAACAAAGTACCATTGATTACAAACACAGGTGTATCGATATGGCACTCGGTCAGAAGTACGTTCATCAGTACATGTGGTCGTGGGCTAACATACACCTTAAATGTGCCACCAAAACACAGCATACAACAATCTTCTAAAAAGCACATGCAGATTATTTGGTCTACCATACTCAACATTTTCGTTAATAAAAACAATTGCCCCTTGGATTCCAATTTCAACTTTACACTATTCTACTGGAATGTTACAAATCATATCAAGGTGTGTGTTATATGTTTTATGTACAAACATTTTTTTAGTGAAACATACTGATTTTCAGCTTATATTAATGACACAAAACTTGATTATAGAAAAAAAGCATAAATTAGTCAAAGAAAAGACAGTTGATGTTGTAAAGAGAGAACTTAAGCTACTTTTAAGGTTATGAAACATTATACAAACCACTACCTAGCTTAGCTCACCAGCTTTAGTTCCAGCCTGGAACTACTTCAAGCATCTCATGCAAACCTAAAGTGTAACAGCACAAAGTGCTTCACTAGGTCACTTCACTTATGTTGATACACACTAAGAATCGTAAAATGAGTGTCTTTCTAACAGTTCTTCCCATTGCTAATGCTATGGTGCCATAATTAATTGGACAAAGCAATTACCACCATCAAACGGAAGTAGCATTATTCCAATGACATGTGTACCATCCATGGTTTTTAAAGCGTTCATACGGTTTAAAGCACTGGGGAGGTGCTTCAACTCTTAGGCGCTCAAAGCGCGAAGCGAGGCGACGCCTTAGTCAATTTTGTGGTTTTTATGGTCACACGCTCCGCGCCACCGCAGCCCATCCCTGAAGACACGGCATGACTCACTGACACTCGGGAAGAGCAGCCGTTTCAACCTACGCGTCCCCAGGCCCCAGTCCACGTGTTCCGTCCCTTCCGTTTCTCCTTTGCTTGTGTGTCTGTGTGCGTCCCCCCCCCCCGGAATCCCTCCCCTCTCTCCCCCTGAACCCCAGCCTCGCTTTTCTCGTGAGAGCTCCCTGCTTTCCCTTGCTCAGCTCCTACTCCTCCCTCCCCATCGCCATGCCTGGAATTCGAACCCTAGCCTGAGCTTCAGCGCGAGCGCGAGCACGATCCCCTTCCCTCCATGGATCGCCCGCCGCATCTCGACATCGACTTCAACGAGGCGCCCTCGCCTGAAGGAGAGGCCAGAAGCTTGCTGACCTGGCCGGAGAAGAGGAGGCCGGCGGAGGAGGACGAGATCTAGCGGAAGAGGAGCCAACCGCCTGAGAGGAGAGAGCTCCTCTCTCTCAATTAGATCGATTCCTGTCACGGGTGGGTTCCCCTCTCTCTCTCTTACACCTATTCCCCCTCACTTTGCCCTCCAATTTCCATCTCATCCCGCCCAATTTCTATTTCCCGCGCCGGCTGCCACCGTTTCCCGCTCGACCTGCGCCGGAGACGTGGAGGGCGTCCGAAATCGCCCTGGGCGACGCCTTCCCCGCCTAGGCGACGACCAGGACGCCTCAGCGGACGCCTTTGGACGCTTTCGACCATGGCCTAAGGCGCTGGGGACGACTCGCTGCCTCCGGGCGCGTCCACAAAGCGACGCTTAGGCGACGCTTTAAAAACCATGGTACCATCAAAGGATCTTAGCAGAATATATTTTACTAGTTTAGTTGCTAACGTACTCATATTATCAAATATCTTAAACATCTAGGTAATTTATGTTTCCCAAGTCAATATATGATGCAAACGAGTGAATGAAACTGAAGAAGGGCATGAGCCCAAATGTTTGTGTAAGAGAAGAACCTTCCGTCTTTGGCATGGTATTGCTGTAGTACTTGAAGTTGAAAAGCACATTACCAGCTCTTAACCTGTGAAAGAAAATTTTATTTGTTTACTTGGTTATATCAAAATGCAAATGTATTTGTAAAGCTAAAAGTAAAAACAAAGTGTCGTAGAAAGACCTGGACATACACACTAGGTCAGCCAGGCTTCCTCTTGCACAACAAACTTGCCCGGAAGCCAAAGCACCATCACTAGGCATTTACAAAAAATTGATATACTGACTCCAGATCTTTACCTACTCTTTCAGACATCTATATCTATATCAAATATTAGAGGTACAAGTTTCCGGAATCCAGACAATCTGAACCATCCATCAAATTTTCATCCAATGGCTCACAAATTTTTTTTAATCGCGACCTTGCAAATTGAGCTTCAGTTGCACGGTAGCTAACCCTCCAGTAATCTCCATCTAATTTTTCTCCTACCTTAGTCATGCGTCAAACTCTAATCCCCCTGATTTTTGTTCTGTGCACCCACTCACTCCGCGTCCTCCACTCTCAAGGTGACATCTTACTGTCCTCACATACATGTAAACTTCCTCGCGATATCTATTTGCAAACTTGGTCGCCAGTCTGCCCAGCAGACCCCACTGCGCCATCTCTTGTGCGACACTATTGGTGATGTTGTGCGATGTTGGATGCATTCTTTTTGTGTTTGCAACATAATTATTACATTTTGCATAATTGCTCCTATGACCAATTACCATAACTTTCTTTTACTATATTTCAGGAGAAATACTGAATGTAATAATGATCTAGTAATATCATTTCAACAACACAAATCAATATTTATTGGTCTATACTATCAGCCAATGTGAAAGATAGACTCTACAATTCTATAACTACGCCTAAACAAAGAAGAGGTACATCTTAGCCCGCTCAACTCTCACAAACGTCCAGTTGTCACCCTCAACTATGAAACGGGACATTTACGCCCTAAATTGATGTTGGCTTTGCCAAATTTAGCACATGTCATCACATGTAGAGCTGAAATGAACCCTGCACACACTCGCATAAAATGTCTTCGGTGCAGAGCAAGCTCAGCTGTCCTGACTGCAAAGTCGTGGTAACCTACCTAACCTTGTCAAAAACTGGATACATTCGAACAAAACTTCCTAAGGAACTACCATGCAATTATTTACAACTCTTTTACAATAAATAGAGCTATATATAGTAGCTTTTCCTTATAATATGTGGTAATGATGAAGGTGGGACACCATTGTATGAGTAACTACTATATGGAGATTCGGACATGTCTCTTGCACCAGCCTCTTGAGCAGATATGCCTACTTGGAGTTGATATGAACCCTGCAACAATATTACCAAATTCAGAGAAGGCTACGGAAGTAACTGACAGAACTTGTTCAATATAATGCATTGCCATCTTATATCAGCAATGCTTACACCCCCTCTCTCTCCCTCTTAAGTACAGAACCAATGATTACATTAAGAAACAAATGAACAAGGATAATCTTACCGTGGCATCAACCTTATGTGAGCAAAATGTCAAGCAACTGTCCTACTCTAGAAGTTTCGGCTACATGTAACAAACAAAAGACAAGTAGGTCAAACTACAGACGACAGTAAAACTTGCAGCTAGTTGCCACTAGACCCATATTCTCCCTTTCTATTCATTTTAAAGTTTCCATTAAAAAATAAAAATAAAGATAGCCTAATCTGAGGAACAACTTAAGGGAAACACATTTGCACAATCACTGGAACTTTTATAAACTATAGATTCCAACATTTACTCTTGATGTTGACCTTATATCAGTTTCTCTTAAAATGATGCAAACTGCACTACCTCTAATTTGACAATTCATTAATAGCAAGAACTCTAGCCTTCTAGAAAACTAAGTAAACACTAAACATGATAGAACAACGGTAATCAAAGTACATGCAGCTAAGGTAATTAATGTAGTCAGGGAGAAGCTTCAGGTGCTGCAAAGGGCTGCGCTTCATCAATCCTATGGTTAAATAATAATAGAAAAGTGTAGTGCATATTGAGAACATCAAAACCTTCCCCGCAACAACAACAACAACAAGAGAGAACATCCAAACCTAAAACTATGGAAAAGTTCAACTGACATACCTCTAAGAAGCTTGGGCTCATACTAACCGCAGAAGCCAACTCCACTGTATGTCCCAGGTTTAAAGTTACACAATTCTCCAAAGACGAGCCAAGTAAATCAATTGGTATTTTACCCCAGAAACATTTGCCTTCAAGATCTGTCAAAACGCATCACATCGACGGTAGTAAGCAGTTCCGCTAAACAACACTAAAAATCATAACTGGTTTCTGAGATTCAATGTGTTCTTCACACTTCGTGTTCTCCTTACAAAACGCATTTTGGCGTGTTCAAGAAAAAGTGTTCTTTACACTTATGTTAAGAAGACGCATGTGTTAAGCTAGACTGCCTAGTGGTGGCTCCAACAAAAAGGATCCCCTCAGACGAGAAAAAAAATCAGAATTCCCCAGTCAAAAACTGATCATCCAATGTTTTAATGATACATTAGTCGTTTGATTCTCCGTATGACCAGCCAGTGGCGGTACGCCCTAAGTAATCTCAAAACATACCATATATACTAACAAAAACTATGTGAAAGCTCAATATATTCAATCATACATCGGAAAGAGACACCTATACATACAATTGAGACACCTATACATACAATTTCCTCAAAGGTTGAAATTTGAGGACTTGGTTCAGTATGTAGCATTCTAAGCAGTGTCTCTTAATGTCTTAGTTGCGATCATATATTATTCTAGTACCCCCTCCGTTCCAAATTAAGTGACGCAGATTTAGTACAATACTAAATCTGCATCACTTAATTTGGAATGCACTAAGTCTGCGTCACTTAATTTATAGCATATGGAGTTTTCATTGAGTGCCAATCACAAGCTTACTTTGGAGAGTAGAGCCTTCCACATGGTCCCCAATGCAATTATTTCTTCTACTATTTTCTCCAACTTGCCCTTCCAAAACCAAAAAAAAGGAATCAAATGTTATGGTGGTGAAGAAGCGTAAACCGGAAGCAATCACATATGATGCACACCATACCACATCTGATAAGGATAATGTTAAGGTTGCAAGCTCGGGAGGTTGTTAAATTCTTGACGTCTGGAATTATGAATGTAGCTTTGGTGTGATCTTCATTACCAGATTCACTAAAAGACGTAAGCAAACAAGCCCGACAGAATCGATATATCGGAGAATGCTGCGAAACATGATCCCCTTAATCAGATAAGAGATCATTTGGTACAAAATGTTGCATTGAACAAAGATAGTAGACTTACCCCTTCAAGCGAGATATCAGTAGTAGGAGTAGCTAACAGAACATAAAGAGGGAAAACACTCTGTTCTGGACACTCAGTATTTGCACCTCGAGAAAGTGATACAGTTATCTGAATCCTACATCCATAAGAAAAAAACATTGGTCAGTATTTCCATGATGTAACAGGCAAGATTAAATTAAATAGCTATTAGTACTAAGTACAACAAAGATATTACTCCTGAAAGAACTTAATTTCTTGGGACTTGTTTGTCCGAAGCCATTTCGGCTTCTATTACAGTGTACGTAGAAGCAGCAGCCATCTAACTATAGATCAAATACGCCTAAAAGAAGCTCAAGTTGCAAAGCTCCAAACATAACTATTTTTTGGGTTGTTGCTCTAGCCACTGGTTCACATTTGATTGAGAACATGATTGACTTCTGTGGACCATGATCTTATGTGTTTATCTTGAGCTTGTGCAAATTTAGTGCAGATGCTTCCCTTCGCATATGGGCACTTTGTGTAACATAATATGAAGATATTTACTATCCGCTTTAATGCAAAAACTAATACTTATCTTTTTATAGAACATTTCTTCAACATATATACATTTCAAATTCACGACTAAGAAGCTCACTATGTTGTACAGGCTGAAGCTGCCATAATCTACGAAAGTACGAATATAGGATTGATCAAACGGAACGAGCTGATAGAAGTTACATGCTTAATTTGATAAAATATTAATATGATTGCATTTATTGCAACAGAATGTTGAATACAATTGGAATCTATAGACAGTTCTACCACTTTAATCAATTTATTATGCACAATTACTTGCATAGTTGCGTTGTGAAAACAGGTGATCTTTCATTGCAACACATAATGTGTAACTAAAGGCTTATGCTATAGCTTAAAGAGGAAAATTATGATTTGTGCAAGAAAAATCTCAATGCTAAATTACTAATGCAAAGAGGTGTGAATTAGAAAAAAATAGCATTCAATGTGAGGATGGCAGGCAGTGCCACATTAGTGAAACCTTGGATGACATTTTTGAACTTTGATGATCTTTGCTGATATTAATTAGTATTGTCCATGTGTGCACCCAAGTATGGAATTATACAAATTTGATGGGATTTGATATTCTAAAAGCCTTAGTTTCCTACACTACTTTTCACAAAGTTATAGTTGTTTACTCCAGTTTGAGTAAATGTGCCAAGACTCGCTAAACTTGGCACGTGAGAAAACTTAGGTACGCCGCTTCCAGATCTAGCAGTTAGCTCTCCTAACTTGGCAAAGTGGTTAAAGATTAGTGTGATCCAGCCCAGGCGGACACAAATAAGCCACGCTGGCAGTAGCATGGCATGGCTGGGGTTTTGGCAGAGCTAGAAACCCTAATGAGAATGAAAAGAAAATAACAAACAATTAGCAGGGGGAACATGCCACATCATGGCAGGAGTGCACTAACTATTTGATGAGGGCTATCTGCAAAAAATTGTAACCCAAACACACGCCCGCATCTCACTCATGTGAGTCGCACATGGGAAAACCTCTGCCACGTCACTATCAGCAACTCGGCATGTTGTTTTTTTTTGCCTGCATGGGTTGGAATCAGGTAAGATCTTAGATTCTGTGGTTTAATACTGCTATGTTGAAAGCATTCCTTATTTGATTCAATCCGATTATGACAACCTTATGTATCTGGTTCCAACAGTCTGCTATGTAAATAAAAGAAAATACATTCTAAAGCGGAACAGTCTTTTTTCTTTTGACGTATCGAATTTAAATCAAAACAATATTATGTTTCCTTGTTTCTTGCAGTACAACCAAAGTGTATACCTCTTTTTTCGGCTTGCATGTATCTTGTAATGAAGGCATCTTTGTAGAAAAGAGGGCTGCAAAATTCGGCAATACATCATTGGTATCGCAAATCACTTACACTTGATGGTTATGAGTGGTAAGCATGTGTAATCCATGTCAAATTAGGCTACAAAATTATGAAAGAACATACATTTTTAATGGCCCGCCGTTGAATGATATTGTACAGTTCAACTGGCTTGCAGTACAACGCGAAACTTTCTTCAACAGCAAGTTGTTCATCTGGAGATAACCGAGATCTCGACTGTTGACGGCACATCTGGTCTGCAGACTGGGGGTGACCGTAATCCCTGCATATAAGCAGCACGATTGCCAAAGGAAGAATATACCATCAACTCATCTTACTATTATAATCAAGAAACTCATCTACCATATATACACAGTTGCATCTCTGCAAAGCAGCTACTAAACTATTTTCCAGTCCCACGTAGATTTCAAATAAGTAGCCGCTAACTCTCCCAAATCAGAAATGGTCATTTACTAGTTTCTAGGTGCAACCAACCAGCATAGATTACCGACCAGTGACGAGTCAGTAAAGAATAGTAATTTAGTGATTCCCAAAGTCTGGAGTTCAAGTAAGCAAATCAAGAATTCTTGGATTAGCCGCTTAAACTTCACTATCCATCCAAAGAAGCATCACTATCCACCCAAAGAAGCATCACGCAGAGAGACCACGGACCAACTATAATTCTTACACCCCGTACATAAATTTTTCTACTGGGTTGCTATCACAGTGCCCTAAATACACAAAATTGATCAACACCAAAACTATGATCAACACGCGAGGTTTCTCGACTATCCAAGCGGACATTACCAGGACATTAAATCTACACAACTCAAGTAGCAATTAGCAGAACACAAGCATGTGATAGCACGAAATCTATTCAGTTGAGTGGGTGGTGGTGGCGGCGTACGCTTATTCGCGAGCTGGTAGGGCTAGGCCAGCATCCTCCTCGCTGCCTCATGGTCGCAGATGGGCGGACTCAACAAGGGGCATCAAGCAGCAGGGGCGGATCTAGATGACGTTGCACCGTCACAGTAAGAATCTGTGGAGGTTGAAATTAGTGAGGGATCTAGCGGCAATCACTGGGATGACAAAAATTTCTCATACCTAGGAGACCGATGCCGGCGCTTGCAGACGGGGTGGGGGAACCCGGGACGGTGATGACAGCGTCGACGCGCGTGAGAAGGCGGCGATGCTTGGGGTGCGATGCGTCGGCGTCGGCGGCGGCAGATTAGGGCAAGGGCGCAGCAGTGGAGAGAGAATTTAGAGGCGCATTGGGCCAGCTGGGAACACGAGTGTCATGAGACGAAGAGGAAACGCTTGACTGGAGTGTTCCGGCTCTCAGTCTCAGGGGCTAGTCGTTTTTGCATCAAGGCCCTAATATCTCACACGTATTCGCATGACTCGCTACGGACTACGGTACGGTTCAGCCACGGTTTACTTGGTTCGGCTCCGAAAGGAAAAAAGACGTGCAGGTGCAGCCAGCCGGCCGCTTGCTTAATATAACGAGTCTTAAATTTCAAGAAAAAAGAGCAATTTGCACCTAACACCGATATGGTAACAAATGTTGCACAAATAACATTGTGCCATACTAGCTTTTCGTGGAGTTTTACCGCGTTCTGATGGCGGGATATTTAGACAATATAATGAGGTTACAAACTTCATTGGTTTAAGCTAATGGAGGTATACCGCAATTATTTGATTTTTTAGTAAAAATTTGGTCCGGTCAAAATCAGAGCATCAACACAACATTATATATATATATATATATATGTACACTTGTACAAATTGAACAGTATTTCGTACAGAGCATGGGCATCATGGAGTATCTGTTAATTTACCTATATATAGAACCGTATTTTGTACAGGATCATGGGCACGATGGAACATCTGTTAATTTAGCTATATATAGAACAGTATTTTGTACAGGAGCATGGGCACCATGGAGCATCTGTTAATTTACCTATATATAACAGATGCTCCATGGTGCCCATGCTCCTGTACGAAAAACTATTCAATTTGTACGGATGTACATTATGGATATCTTGAATACCTAGAACATGGGTTTGTAAGACGTATATATACACTTGGGTATACATACCCAAGGTATTTACATACCTACATACCTAGAATACGTATACACAAGTGTATGCATACCTGTCAGGTATGTATATACGTATAAATATATATACTTTTTACGTATGTATACCTTACTATGTGCATACCTAGGGAAATATATACGTACTACAAACCCAAGGTATACATACCCGAGGTATTCATGATGTCTACATACCTAAAATGTACGGTATTTGATACCGGTGCCCATGCTCCTAGGTGTATATATATATATATATATATATATATATATATATATATATATAGGACAAATTCAGGCTACTCCCGGGTGTAGCTACACCCATATGTGTTTAGTATGATGTATGTAGTATCTATCATACCGGAGAGTATGTATAGGTAGTATGCAGTATATATTACTACTTCGGCAGTATATATACTACTTTTTATGTAGTATGTGTGATTTTTCAACATACTCATTTTATACGTACATATATACATGTATTTTAAATATATAGTGCAAACTACATGCTCAGTTTTATAATTTTCACGAAACTTGTTTTGGAGTATTTTAGATATAGTATATGAACATACTCAGACCTAAAAAATATGACACGTACCTCCGTATGGCAGTATATGATACGTGGGTGTAGCTACACCCGGAAGTAGAAACAATTTTCCATATATATATATATATATATAGGACAAATTTATTCTACTCTCGGGTGTAGCTACACCCACATGTGTTTAGTATGATACATGTAGTATCTACCGTACCGAAGAGTATGTATAGATAGTATGCAGTATATATTACTATTTTGGCAGTATATATACTACTTTTTATGTACTATGTGTAATTTTTCTATATACTCCTTTTATACGTACATATATATCAGTATTTTGAATATATAGTGCAAACTACATGATCAATTTTATAATTTTCACGTAACTTGTTTTGGATTATCTTAGATATAGTATGAACATACTCAGAACGAAAAAGTATGACACATATCTCTGTACGGTAGTATATAGGACGTGGGTGTAGCTACACCCGAGAATAGAAACCATTTTCCCTATATATATATATATATATATATATATATATATATATATATATATATATATATATATATATATATATATATATATATATAGGGAAAATGATTTATACTCCCGGGTGTAGCTACACCCATGTCGCATATACTGCCGTACGGAGGTATGTGTCATACTTTTTCGGTCTGAGTATGTTTATATGCTATACCTAAGATAATCCAAAACAAGTTTTATAAAAATTATAAAATTGAGCATGTAGTTTGCACTATATATTCAAAATACCGGTATATGTGTTTAGTATAATGTATGTAGTATTTATCATACCGGAGAGTATGTACAGGTAATATGCAGTATATATTAATATTTCGGCAGTATATATACTACTTTTAATGTACTATGTGTAAATTTTCTACATACTCCGTTTATACGTATATATATATCGGTATTTTAAATATATAGTGCAAACTACATGCTCAATTTAATAATTTTCACGTAACTTATTTTGGAGTATCTTAGATATAGTATATGAACATACTCAGACCGAAAAAGTATGTCACATACCTCCGTACGGTAGTATATGAGACGTGTGTGTAGCTACACCCAGAAGTAGAAACCATTTTTCCTATATATATATATATATATATATATATATATATATATATGAAAATGGTTCAGTACTCCTGGGTGTACGTACTCTCACGTGCAAATATACCACATAAATGAATCATTTATACCTCATTATTATTTTTAATATACTTCACTATTTAACACTAGATACCCCAAAATGAATTTTCTGAAAAAAAGCATTAGATTCTACATATTTTATATTATGTGTACATATACTGCTTTTATGTACGTACAAATGGTATACTAAAAAAACCGTGGACTCTGATGATATATTTCCATACAAATTATATTGAGGTATCTTAGAATAATTAATGAGATATATGAAAAATAATAAAGGGATATAATACCATCGTATGTGTGGTATATTGAGTATGGGAGTATGTACACCCAGGAGTATATAACGGGAGTCCATATTACTATTTCGGGAGTATATATACTACTTTTTATGTAGTATGTGTAATTTTTCTACATACTCATTTTATACGTACATATATACATGTATTTTAAATATGTAGTGCAAAATACATGTTCAATTTTATAATTTTTACGAAACTTGTTTTGGAGTATCTTAGATATAGTATATGAACGTACTCGGACTGACAAAGTATGACACATACCTCCGTACGGCAGTATATGAGACATGGGTGTAGCTACACCCGGGAGTATATATATATATATATATATATATAGGTAAATATATATATATCTCAAGTTAAGTGATGCATGGCATACAAACTCCAAACTTAAGCGTCACATGGTGGTTTACAAGTTTTAGGATTTCAATTGAATTCATTAAGCATTTCATTGAAACTTGTAAACTGTCGCATGGCCTGGTCATACAATGTTGCATACGTCTCGGACGGGCCAGAATTCTAGCCCCATTTCTCGGATACGCTGCCAAGGCTCCTAATTGGTTGATTTGTGTGAGGTGCAATTATTAGCTCAAAAGTTGGGGGTGGCTACAAATGAAATTTTGATTTAAGGTTTTATGCAACATTGTTACCAAACAATGGTGTAATGTGTGATTTGCTTTACTCCTTATGGTCCTATCACATACATAGTTTGGTAGCAGGCGCATTTCATCACATCGGCCATTTTGTCATCTCTTGATGTCTCGATGATACTGAGCCTCGCACTAGCCATATCTCATCGTTGCTTCTTAAGACGTCACTCCATGTTCTCTTTGTTCGTGCTCTTGCCACCTCATTTTCTTACTCCCTCATGAGGATAAGTTTTTTATATATAGTCCACAATATACATGATAAATACGCAACTATTAGGGGTGGTAATCTTGTTTGTAGTGAAGCTAATACTCTTGGAGGCACAAATTCACTTAATGGTAGTTATCACTTAGATTATATAGGATTCAGTGTTAACGTATTTAGATCCACTGAGTTTCAAGTATGTGGTAATAATACATAACTTACTATTCTTGTCAAGATGGATTGGTATACACTCATGTCATGCCCTAATGATGATTTTATGGGCATGTACGGGAAACACAAAATAAGACCAAAAAAAGGGGGTTATGCGTCAAAAGAGAACTTTTGCGTGTTGGCCAAGAAATACTCGTTCAAGTGCAAAATTCTATAGCTAACATATAGCTTGGCGGTGCGAGCTTCATTTATAGTCTCGAGAGTATATTGTTAAAAGTAGAAATCAATAACAACATGTTTTCTCAAAAAATAAAACTCTGCTCCTACATGCATTAACTAAACATAAAATAAAAACTGCAATTCATGAGGCTCCATAATTAGAACTCGAAATATTTTTTTGCTTGTTTTGTCTATGGTTGAATTTTACATATTTTCACCATGCTAGGTTTACCCTATATCTATGGCCACTTAAGCCCATGCAATAACGGGTCAAGAGACAGTCGTTGCTAATAGATCCGGCATTGACGGGTGCTTACCGGTGATGAATCTATTCTGTACTTATGGATGGTTATCCCATGAAATGTTAGTTTGCATGAGGTTTGCTTTCTTTTTGTATCTTGTATGAATTAGTTTGAATTTATCTCCCACGTGCACATGCATGTCATCGCCACCACATGGAGCTAAAATGGAGGAGAAAGAATATCTCCATTTGGAAGATTGCAAAATGTGCCTCCTACGTGATCTCAAAAGAAAAAATCACCAACGTAAAAGTTGTGTGTCTCATCAAGTCAATCAACTTTCCCTTTTGGATACTCTTAGTTTGAGGTCTTGTACAACATGTGCCATCAAAATACCAAGACATCTCATAATGAGCAAAGTTAAAGACAAACACCGGCCAGCGGTACGACCACACGGGCTTGTGCCAACAGGTGTACCACATGAAAACAACTACTATAATGGCTCAACTCTCACATTTGGCCTCAAAATATTGGTGCCATTTGTTTATTTTAAAAGCACGGGAGGTGATAAAGGTTTTTATGGTGACTTGGCTCACTTTATATGATTGCATCTTCAAGATAAACCCTATGTAACATATCCCAAAACTTGTATCATTCAACACACCATTAGAGAGGGACCGCACCAAGCTCAATTCCTTCCTCAACACCGAGTGGGTCGAATCGGGAGGGAGGGAACCAACTTCATGGGAGTAGCTTACCCCCGTCACCATCATCAGCCGAACATGCTTCACCCACTGATGTCTTCTTGTGGCGGTGACATGAGCAGGAGAGGGGAGGGAGTTCGGGGTGATGGCTAGGGTTTACACCTCTGTCGTCTCCTAATCCGCATCTTATGTCTATCATGGTTGCCGCTCACGTGTGTTTTTAGTGCTCTCGTATACTCTTTCCAAATTTTTTTTTGGAATGTATCATTTTCTTCGTATGTCTAGATGATGTTTGTTTCTATACGCACTACCTTTTCATGAATAAAAGGAAGTTCAAAATTTTCATATTCTTTTTGGTTGTATCTCAATATTCATGGAAACATCGCAAGAAACACAACAAAAAATAGAAATTGATAAATGAAGAAGACAAACCAAACTTCGATTCCGTATAGCAAGGTTATCGATGAATGTGTTGAAGGCTCCATCAATATCCATCATGCTGAAGTTTACCACCTTTAGGTCGGCTCTGAACCTGACTCTGTTGTGAGTCATTGTCTTTTACCCCACAAGAATCCCTTGAGGTTGTCCACTCCATACTTGACACGACACAATGTGAATACGCATGTAGTACAAGATTTAGGATCTTTAGTTCTATACTATCCAAGGAATCAAAATGTTTATTTTTTAGCTGGAATTCACTCGCTCCGTTAGCAAGACGGCTGATACGTCCATTTTGCATCAATATTTCAATCATAATTTATTCTTATTTATCAATATATTTCGTATTAGGGTGCATTACTATTGATATTTTAACTTATTTTCATATTCTACAGTTTCTAGAAATTATCTGCCAAAGTCAAGCAAGAAAAAACACTCATTATGTTACCCTCCTTCTGGAGCCCCAAAAATCGTGAAAAAACAAGAAACTCGGTTTTAGAAGAAATAAGTCGAGGGAAAAATCTCTCGGAGGATAGCTACCAGGATTGGGAGTGGCCTATAGGCGAGGGTGCTGGTCTACGCTGCAAAATTTAATTTTTTTTCCCTATGTAGTCCGCCAAGATTACTATGCAGATAATAAGACATGCCCATACATGCGAGGATCATGATAACGACTCACCGCGCAGCGGATTCGATATAGTCGTAGAAGAGTTATGAACAACTGTAGATCCTCGCAACTAGGACTAGTTGTAAGGATATCGCTAAGTCTTCCCTCGTCAAGGATCACACGTGTAATCCCTCTTACGGTGTGCACGTGTATGCTCGTGTCAACCCGCCAGCGCTCCTTCGTTCAGGACTCAACATTGACGAAGATAGACAACCTTTCGACGTTGCTAATTGGTAGCTCTAATCAACTGCGATTATAGTTATTATGAACCTGGAAGTTCTCAATACATGAGAGAGAAACCTAATTAGAGCTAGATCTAATCGGTAGAGTATAACTCAAAAACCCGATCAGAAGAGGCTTTAATTTAATTAGAGATGTTTTTAATTAGAGGCTCTCATTCAATTAGAGGTTGTCTAATTGGACCTATAATTAGAGTCTCTAATTCTATAGAGGATCTCTAATTAGATCTCTAATTCCATGAGAGAGAAGGTCAAAGGCTCAATTGCTGTGGTCTTCAAAGAGGAGGGGATGTGGAGTATAAAGTGAGAGCAAGGAGGGCACCTGCCATGGGGAGAGGTCGGTTTCCCTATCCCCTCCCTTGGCCGCACTACCCCTCGTAGGGGATTTTGGACTGGACTCCCAAGTGGAGTCCAATCCCTCCCCCCTTTTTTCCCACTCATTTATTTAAATAAATTCAGGAAAATTACTACGGAACACTTGTGCACTTTGTGAGAACATGGGCCCCACCTGACATTCCCTAAAATTAGGTTTTACCCATATGTCGATTAAGCATCTCCACAAGTCCTCAGATGATCCGGTAGGGTTTTGATTAAGAGAACGAATAAGGTGTTGGCAACAATTGTCAGCTAACAGGGGACCAAGATTTACCCAGGTTCGGGGCACTCGTATAGGTAAACCCTTACTCCTGCTCTCCCGATCTGTATTGCGAGTAGATCGATTACAATGGTGGTGCGCAAGCTGAGAGACTGATCTCAAGCTATGGCTATGGTGGTCAAAGGTAGATTGGATCCCCTCCCTGTGGTTCTCCCAGCCTTTTTATAGATAGCTGGGTCCCAAACCGTCCGGGGGGTTACAAACCCTTGCTCTAGGTCGGTGGAACTTTCCTTCTTGACCTGCAAGCTTCGCGGGTGGGCTTCCACTTGGCCTCCTAGGGCTACGGAGTAGCGCCTTGCTTTGGTCCTTGGACCGGGTAGGCCTACTCGACGGGTCCTGGAGTCATCCCCATGTTAGTAGCCCCCGAGTGTTTATTCGACTGAGAATAGTCGGGTAAGCACTCAGAGTCCGTTCCCTAGATTTCGCGACTGGTCATTTTAATCGCTTGACTTCAAGGGCGTGTACCCTGTATGAGATGTACTCGAGTATCGAGTAGTAAGTGCGCCTTGTGTTGGCTACTTTTGCAGAAGGATACAACTCAGTTGCTTGGCTCTCCCGAAAGATCAAGGCCAAATAATTGCATCTCGGGTAAAAACAGTTATGGCCTACACGAATCCGAGACCTTCGACTCAAACTCGGCGAGGTGATTGTTGCGACGGTACCGTGGAGGTCTTATCAAGTCGAACTTAACCATAAAGAGGTACCCGGCGCGTCCGCTAGGATTTTTCTTCGTGTTTTTGACACGGAATGTTTACTGGAGGATGCAGCTCGAGTGCGATTCCAGGCCCACAGGAGAGATCCTTGGGTCTTACCTTCGTACTCGATATCCAGATGTGCCTAGTCGGCCGAAGGATCCGGGGTTAAAATGATGTGTGAGTACATCGTGAGGTAGAGTTGCGGGAGCCGCATACTCGCGATTTTACCTTGGATGCACTATAAGCGCTATCTTTTGCAATTCTCCGAGCGAGATAATCTTCCTTTCCTTGGTCTTGTACGAAATAGATTTCGTGTTATGACACTTATACGAAAGAAATTTCGTGCCAATGTATCTATATGAAAGATATTTCGTGTTGAAATGCCCATACGAAAGAGATTTCATGTCAGGGTAACCATGCGAAAGAAATTTTGCGTTTTGATGCTCATACGAAAGAGTTTTCATGTCGTGAGGTACGCAGTGACGTCACCGAGCACTCGCCTGCTCCCGATGGGACGTGGCGAAGTGGGGCAGAGCGCGCGGGGTCCGTCTTGTCAGCTTTTTGACCGGAAACGAGCGGTCGTGCTCCGGTTAATCCGCTGGCCGTGCTGTAAATACGCATGATCTTTTCGTAAAAGATCATGCGGGGGTAACCGCCCCTGTCTCTTCGTTTTTGCTTCACACATGGCGGTGGCGATGGGTGCCACGTTTGCGGATCAACGGCTCACATTGGGGAGACACTGGTATAAATACTGGGCCTTAGGGGAAAAGTAACTTTCCCGTCCCCATTCGTCTTCTTCCTCTTCCACACACACTTCCTCTTCTGCGAGCTCGAACCAGGTCCCAATGACGGGAGGCAAGAAATGCGGCGCTGCTGCAGCGTCTGGCAAGGAGGTGGCGAGCGCCTCCGCGGCGACTCCGGTGAAGAAGATAGGCGATTGGTGCCCGTCAAACGCCACGAAGAAAAGCATCACCGAGATGCAGAGGGAGGGACTGCTCCCTCCCGAGGACTCCAAGCGCGTTCGGATGTCCACGAAGAAGGAGGAGATAGCTAATCCTCTCGACACCGAGCGCGTCGCATTCTCGGAGCACATTGCCTGAGGTTTGTCCTTCCCTCTCCATCCTTTTCTCGTCGGGCTGTTCTATGTCTGTGGGATACAGCTGCATGACCTTCCTCCTAACACGATACAACACATCTCTTGTTTTATCATGCTATGTGAGTGCTTCCTCGGCATTTGCCCGCACTGGGGGCTCTAGAAGGCCATCTTCCAAGTGCGTATTTTCGGGATAAGAAACAGCCAGGCGAAAGAACTGGAGAACCGCTGAGGACCGGAGGCTTCGGGATCCAAGCGAACAAAGACGTCCCCTACCTGGATATGAGCTTCGTTGACTCAGCCCAGGGGTGGCATCGGAAGTGGTTTTACGTTGTCGACAATGGCACGTGTGGCGTTCTAGACTTCCAGTCATTCGCTATTTTGAAGCGGCGGAAGTCTTGGACGCAATCTCTCTCAGCCAAAGAAGTCAAGGTTGTCACCCCTCTACTCGCAAAGGTGGCGCGCTTCCGCGACAAGGAGCGGGGGACTCCGCTGAACGGGATACACCTGGCGAGTCTGTTTCTGCGCCGGAGGGTCCAGCCTCTTCAAGAGAGGCCGACAACCCTATGGGAGTACACGGGCGTCAGCGGCCGGAGCCGTACGTGCGATGATATCCTTTCAAATGCCGAATTCGACAAGAAGATCGCAGCTATCACCAATCTGAAAAAGGGAGAGGGTTACTCGACATTCCCTCTCACCCCATTTGAAGCAGAGAATCCCCCGACTGAGGTGAATCCCTTAATCTTCTTCTTTGCTTTGTATTTCTTCTTGTTTTGGGTTTTCGTCGATTGAAACACCTCTTTTTCTTCTTCTTGCCTTTGTAGAATCAGGATGTGGCAACATGCTACCCGCCAGTTTCTGCAGATGAAGGTGTATCAGATCTTCTAGCAAGCAACGTTGAAGCCCCTCCCAAGGCTAGCATCATGGACGCGGAGTCGAGCTCTGAACGAGAGGAGATGGACGAGAAGGAAGAATCGGATGACGAGCAACTTCGTAGTCGCAAGCGCCGCAAGCCGGAGGAGGCTGAGGTCACCTCCAACGACAACTCCTTGAGTGATGATCATGTCGAGGGGATCGAGCCCATCCGAATAACTCCCCTCAACGTGCTTGCTCCCGTCATCCGCCAGTCGAAGATCTCCACCGCCTGGAACTTAGACAACCTTGACGATGCCGATGAGGACGAGTGAGTTCCGTGTGTTTTCCCCTTTGTCACAAATTTGCCTTCTTCTTTTCTAATTCTAACTTTTGCAGCAGTCTTGCGACTATCAGTGCGGACCAGTTTGCTTCCTCGACTCCGTCCGTGAAAAGGAAGAAGGCTGTCGTGGACCCTGCTCCAGCTTCAAATCCCACTCGAAGACCTCCAAGCCCGGAGAAGGCAGTCGACGATCCGGAGTACGCGATGCCTAGCTTGGCGGGTGGACGGCCTGGAGATGTCGGGATCTCAGCGAGCAGGGGGGTCTCGGCTAGCTCGGCTGATCCCTTGTCCACCGCGCAGGGCAAGGTAAAGTTTTCTCATTTTTTCTGCAACTTGTCTTCCTCTTTTTCTTTTATCGGGTGCACAGCAGTGCTCCCGATGGGAGTAGCCCCCGAGTCTATGGTCGACTGCTTGCAGTTGGCTATGGACTCAAGTCGAGATTTTCTTTTCTTGTCTGTTACTTGGTTTTGGTTTTCATCGGGTGCACGGCAGGGCTCCCGATGGGAATAGCCCTAGAGGTTATACTTGACTCTGTACAGTCGTGTATAGGTTCAAGTGATATCTCTCTAATACTGCAAGGAATTTTTGCAGGTTGTTCTTGATTCTTCGGCGGCTTTTGGGCGCCGGCTTCTTTCGGCTGAGGCGGATTGTGCTTGTCTTCGGGGACAGCGCGACCAGCTCATCCAGGACGGCCTCTGCCTACAAGGTAAGTTGTCACACGCTTTTTCCCTAGTTCCATTTCTTCCTGGTTGCAACTGTTATTTTAATTGCACCCTCTATACTGCAGATGAGGTTAGTCGCTTGAAGTCCGAGAAGGCAGAGGCTACCTCTCGAGTGAAACACCTTGAGAAGGAGTTGGAGTCTATTCGAAAGGAATTGGAGTCCACGCGCAAGCATTCGGCTGATAGTCTCGTGGGAGCCCAGGACGCCTTGAAGCAACTGGAGGAGGCGAGTGTGAAGCACGACAGCGATTTGGTCAGCGTCCTTCGTCCCTTGGCCCAGACTTTGGCTGGTGAGTCATGCTCGGATTTGTTTCGACTGTGGCTCGTTCTTTTCTCTTTCTGACGTTTATCTGACCCGTCTTTGTTTAGGTGCTATTAGAGTTGGACTGGAGCTGCCCGGAGGGATTCATAACGACGCACTCTTGGACGTCTGCACTCAGTTGCAGGAGCACGGGAACAAGGCCTGCTTCCTCATCCGCGATGTTTCCCAAGTGCTGACGCAACTGCACCAACTCTTGCTCGTGGATGTGCCGGTTCCGCCAACTCTTGGTGGCCTCCTGGAAGTTTTCCTAGGCGAGGATGATCCCGTCCAGTGTACTCCCTTGCGCAGACCGAGTGCGGAGCCAAGACGGCTCTCCAATTTTCCCTGGCACACGGCGTCTCGGCTGACCTGGAGAAGGTGTACTCGGAGCTTCCTCGAGGCGCGCTGGGAAAAAAGGTAGCGCTTCGACCTTTTGGCGATCGTGGAGAGAGGCTTGCGAAGACGCTCTCTGGGGTAGTTTCACGCGGCCGTGGTGGAAAGCCTACTGCGAGTGGACCTACCTTAGTAGTTCCTTAGATCGATCGCTATTTCTATATGTTTTATGTGTAATGAACCTTCAGATGCATCACGTACTTTGTTCTTCAATCGAGATGTTTTGAAATTGTCAGCGTTTTGTTATCGCACCTTACTTTGTGTTCTCCCGATGGGAGTAGCCCCCAAGCACCCAGAGATTTTGTGTAGTAAATCGTCGAGTGGAGTATGTCTTTATCTCTGAAACTTTGTTGTTCTTTCCAGGTGGTGGATTCCAGCGGAGGTTCGTCGAGTGGAGCTGCCCCTTCGACTGAGCCGTTGGTTATGGCTGCCTGCTTGCTTCACTTCGTGACCGTGTCGCGGATGGTGAGCGTAAGCTCAAGGCTCTACGAGGTGTGGCGGTTGTTGCCAAGTCGAAGCAGAAACTTGCTGCGGATCGCGAACAGTTTGTGATGGAGGAGCTGGCGAGCGTTGCAAAGGGCATGCTTTGTAAGTCCCGCGAGTCCTCGGGTATTTTTTTGTTAATTCCTGCTTGTGATTTGACGCGTTTGCTGTCCATGCAGTTGTTGAGTCTGATGGGGTGTGTGAGGGTCACTGGGTGGACAATCACATTGTTCATGAGTCAAGCAGCTCCAAACCTCACGCGAGCAATTTCTGGTCTGACCGCAGTAGAGGCTTCGTCCTGGCTACCCTGCAATACCGGGCGAGTCAGGCGCGGCTTTTTGTTGAATCTTGTCGGGAGGCCCTTTCTTCGGTCCATATGGCGTTTTACCCCTTCGGCGTTGTTCTAGATAGCTTAAGTGATTTGCTGAGGTTATTTCGTCGAGTGGGGGATGTTCGAGAGTGCGTGCGTCAGCAGCTCATTTGTGGTGCTCAGGTAGCGCTTGCCTTTGTGCGTCTGTGGCATCCTGAAGTCAATTTCAATTCTGTAGCGCGGCTCCCTGACACCCAAGGGCCACATGTAGACTTTGTCCCTCATTATGAGTTTGTGCGACCTACGGCAGAGCGGATTATTCGGCTGACCGCGGTGGAGACTGAGCGACTCTTCAAGAGGCGGCTGCTCGGCAATAGCTGTAGTTGATAAGGCGTATATACCTTGTATGTTTAGTTTAAGGTGTGTTAAGGTGTGTATCCTGTGACCTTGTATGTTAATTCAATCTGTTAAGGTGTTTATAAGGTGTGTACCTTGTTACCTTGTAAGATATTTGTCGTGCATAAGCACTCGAAGATTTTCTAATGCTAGTTTGTTGTAGCCCCCGTGTGTTGGGGTGTGACCGTTTGTTTTAGCATGTAAAAGAAAAAATGAAAAAATGAAAAAATAAAGATTGCAACTGGATAGTCTTTGTAAGTATGGTTGAGAAACCATGTTTTTTTCGATGGCTGAGAAGCCATGTATTTGCTCGGGCTACAATGTGGCTGGTACAGCCTTATTTTGCGATTGATGTATTCTCCTAGGGATAGAATTTCCTCAGGTGCGCCACGTTCCATGGGTTGGAGTAGATGTCGCCTGTCTTTGGGTTTTCAAGCGATAGGCGCCGCCTGTGATGACTTCGTGTATGATGAAGGGTCCCTCCCATGGTGGATCTAGCTTGTGTCCCTTCTCTTGCTTCAGTCATAGCATCAGGTCACCTACCACAAAGGATCTGTGGCGTATACGGCGACTGAAGTGGTTGCGCAGCGATTGCTAGTAGACGACGGATCTTGCGAGGATGATGTCCCTGATCCCGTCCAGTGCGTCCATATCTTCTGCGAGTGCCTTGTTGGAAGCTTCTTCGCTGTATGCGACAACTCATGGAGCACTAAACTTGACGTCCTCGGGTAACACAGCTTCAGCTCTGTATACCATGAAGAATAGCGTGTAATTTGTCGATCGGTTTGGTGTTGTTCGAAGGCTCCACAACACCGATGTTAATTCTTCAGCCCAATGCCCTGCTGCTGTGTGTAGTCGGGTGAACAACCGCTTCTTTAGTCTAGCCGAAACTAATCCGTTGGATCGTTCGACCTAGCCGTTAGTTTGCGGGTGCGCCACCGAGGCGAAGCTGAGGGTTATTCCTTTTTCCTTGCAGAAAGCCTGCGTCTCCTTGGCTGTGAAATTGGTCCCATTATCTGCGATAATGTTGTGTGGAACACCGAATCTGCACACGATGGAGTCGAGGAATCTCACTGCGCACTTGGCTTGTTGTGATGTGACCGGCATGGCCTTTATCCATTTCGTGAATTTCTCGACTGCGACCAGCAGGTGAGTGTATCCTCCGGGTGTTGATTTCCGCAGCGGTCCCACCATATCGAGCCCCCATTGAGCGAAGGGCCAGGAAATGGGCATCATGTGGAGCTCTGTGGCCGGTGTGTGTGGCTTGGGAGCGAACTTCTGGCAGGCGCTGCACCTCTCAACGAGGTCTTTGGCGTCTCTGGCTGCCGTGAGCCAGTAGAATCCTGCTCGAAAAGCTTTCCCCACGATTGCTCTCCAGCTTGCGTGATGCCCACAGTCGCCTTGGTGTATATCGCGGAGCAGTTCCTTCCCGTCCTCAGGTGCGATACGCATCTGGAGCACTCCTGATATGCTTTGTTTGTATAGCTCTGCTTTTACCACCCGAAAGGATTTGCTGTGTCGAACGATTTGTCTCGCCTCGCAAATGTCTTTTGGGAGCTATTTGTTCGTCAAGTAATCGAAATATTTCTGCGTCCAAGTTGGCTCGGCCAGGAAGACTTGCCTTGATATGTTATGGATGACCTCGATGAAGGCAATTTGCTAACTGGCTTCCGTTTATTATACTGTGAATGTCGCTGCTTGCTTTTTGACCTTGACTGGTCGTTTTCTTATTCTCGCGAAGTAGATTCCTGGTGGAACAGGGGTGTTTGTTGATCCTATGTTCGCCAGTCTATCTGCTTTTTCATTGCTTGATCGTGCAATGTGCTTCAGCTTGCACCCTTTGAAACTTCCTTCGAGTAGGTTGTACATGTCGCGATAGGCGACCATGTTATCCGTGACATCGTCGCACTCCTTCATCGTCTGCTGCACGATTAGATTTGAGTCTATGTATATTATCAATCGAGTGGCTCCGCAGGCAATCGTCATCTTCATGCCGTGTAGGAGCGCCTCGTACTCTGCATCGTTGTTGGACGTTGGATCGTCAGGGGGGAAGTCGAGTCGCAGAACATACTGGAGCTTGTCGCCCCTTAGTGATATGAGGATTACTCCGGCTCCGGCTCCCTCGTTTCTTTTTGATCCGTTAAAGTACATGATCCAATTGCTCGTGTATTTTAGGGGTCGTGGAGTTTGCAGCTCTATCCACTCGCTCAGGAACTCTACGACCACCTGGGATTTGAGGGCGTTACGTCCTGTGTATATTATATCCCAGGCTCCTAGCTCGATGGTCCACTTTGCGATTCTTCCGGATGCCATGGTATTGTTCATGATAGTACCGAGTGATGCGTCGTTTAGCACCGTGACGGTATGCTCCTGGAAGTAGTATTTGAGCTTGCGGGCTATAAGGACCACTCCATACGCGAGTTTCTGGTAGTGGGGGTACCGCTATTTGCATGGCGAAAGTACCTCGCTGATGTAGTACACTGGTCTCTGAGCGCCGAATGCTTTTCGTCCTCTGGCCGCTCGACGACAATTACCACGCTAACCACTTGATTTGTTGCGGCTAGGTAAAGGTAGAGAGATTCCCTTTCCTATGGTGTTGCCAATATGCGCTTGCTCTGCAGCACTCTCTTCAAATCAACACTTCTGGTGTCCACTCGAACTTATTTGTTTTCTTCAGCAATGTGTAGAAAGAGAGCGCTTGCTCGCCTAACCTTGCGATGAACCTGCTGAGGGCTGCCAGTCACCCTGCGAGCTGCTGGACGCCGTGAAGATTTGTCTGTTCTTTCATCGTCAAGATCGCCTGAATTTTCTCTGGGTTGGCTTCGATTCCTCGGGCAGAGACTAGATAACCGAGGAGCAGTCCAGCAGGAACTCCGAAGACGCATTTTGTCAGGTTTAGCTTGATTCTGTATGCGTTGAGGGCGTCGAATGTCTCCCTGATGTCCTGGAGGAGCGTGTCCTCCACTCGAGTCTTGATGATGATGTCGTCAACGTACACTTGTACATTCTTGCCAATGAGCTTGGCGAGGCATTTTTGCATGCAGCGCTGATATGTTGCGTCTGCATTTTTTAGCCCGAAGGGCATCGTCGTGTAGCAGTATAGACCGTGTGGTGTGATGAATGTTGTCTTCTCCTCACCCTCCTGCTTCATCCTGATTTGGTTAAAGCCCGAGTAGGCGTTCAGGAAGGAGAGGCGTTGACAGCCTGCTGTAGAGTCCACGATCTGGTCGATCCGTGGTAACGGAAAGTTATCCTTGGGGCAGTGTTTGTTCAACGACGTGTAGTCGATGCACACACGAAGGATGTCAGTATTTTTATTCGGGACTAACACCGGGTTTGCTAACCAGGTGGATATCTTAATTTCCCTGATGAACTTGGTGGCTAACAATCTATTCACCTCTTTCCCGAGTGCTTTCTTTTTCGGCTCGGAAAAGCGTCGGGTGGTCTGTTTGACTGGCTTTGCATCTTTAAACACTACAAGTGAGTGCTCGGCGAACTCCCTGGGTATTCATGGCATATCTGAGGGCTGCCAGGCGAAAATCTCCCAGTACTCACGGAGGAGTTTGACGAGCGCGCTTTACTATGCGGCTGATAGGGTGGTGGACACGATCGCCGTCTTCGCGGATTCCGTCGGGTGCACTTGATGTTTTCGAGTGTCGCTGCTTGGGCTGAACTCGAGTTCTGGGGCATCTTTTTGGTGAGCGGCATTACAGAGTTATCTGTGGTTTTGCCAGCTCCTCCAGCTCCTCTTGCATCCCGAAAGATTTCGCGATTTCGTTGAACTCGTTGTCGCACTTGTCTGAATTCTAGAAGTCGTCGTTTATGGTTATTGTGCCGTATTCCCCTGGGAGTTTGAGCTTGAGGTAGGCATAAATGATGTTCGGCCGAGAATTGCGTGGTACTGCGATGGCCAGTCGACCACCTCAAAGTCGAGGAATTCTCTCCTATAATTCTTCGGGTCTCCGAGTATCTCCTCCAGGTTGATTGTTCCGAGTGGTCGGACGGCTTTGCCTGGTACTATCCCGTGGAAGAATGTTTCTGATTCTACGAGTCCGTCCAGGTTCTTGTTCATCTTCCGGAGTGTGTCCGCGTATATGATGTTGATTCCACTGCCACCGTCCATGAACACTCGGGCTAGGTCGTAGTTTCCTATTTGCGCCTGAATAACGAGCGCGGCGTGTCATGGCCGATATACTCGTGGAGCGTGGTCCTCTTTGGAGAAGGTTATCAGCTGCTCTGACATCTTCAGGTATTTAGTTTTGGATGGTGGAGCCTGTACTACCATGTTAACTTGGCGTGTGGTCGTCTTCTGGACTCTGCGGGACAGGCAGGCCTTCTTTATCATTCTGAGGAGTGCATGTGGATTCGGGTATCCGTTAGCTCCTTGGTTTGTGGCGGGTGGCGCTGGTAGCACGGCTAGCGCCATGTTCTGGTGTACTGCGGGTGGAGGCAGGGGTGGTGGTTGGTATCCTCCTGGTAGTTGCGGGTATCCCTGGCTAACGGACGCCCTGTGCTTCTTCATATACGCCTCGTGGATGTCCTAGAACTTTCGACAGTCGTTGAGGAGGTGAGTGGCCTTGGTTTTCCCCGTGCGCTTATCTGTAAGCAGATGCAGAGAGCAGTGTCCGTCAAGGTCTTCCTCGGAGTTTTATCGTCTGGCTTTGGTTTCCAGTCACGATTTCCGCGGGATCAGTTGTCGCGATTTCTCGTGAACTCTGCCACCACCAGTTCCGATTGATCATCCTGGTCGTAGTGTTTTCTTTTCCTCTTTTCGCGGTCGCCGTTGCGGTCCTCTTCAGGTGCGGATGAGGAAGTTTCTCGTTACGCAGGGACTGCTCGCTATTGGCGCACCTGTCTGCTATCGCCATTAACTCTCCGATTGACTTGGGTGCAGACCGTCCCAGTTTCTCTCGGAAGGCAGCACGCCGGGCACCCTTGGTGAACGTTCCGACCGCGACTTCTTCTGATATGTTTCCCGCCATGTTTTTGAGTGTGGTCCATCTCTGGATATACTCGCAGGTAGACTCGCTGCTTTTCTGCCTGCAGGCTCGCAGTTCCTCGATAGATGCTGACCGCTTTTATGTCGCCTGGAAGTTCTTCTCGAAGTCACAGGTGAGATCGTCCCAGGATCTGTAGTGCGCGCGCGGTCTTCCTTCGAGCTAGCTACGGGCAGCGCCTACGAGGTGCAGGTTTAGGTACTGCATGGTTGTTGTCTGACAGCCATGACTTGGGCTCTTGCGAGTCGTCGTACTTTGGGACCTCTGTTGTGATCTTGAATCTTTTGGGCATAGGTGCCTCACGGATTTTGTTGCTGAAGCACACCGCGCCGCAAGCTTCCTCGTGAGAGGAGGTGGATAGCGATCAGGCGCGGTTCCTTTGGGCTCGAGCTCTGTCGACCCTGCTTTGCGCGATATCCCCACGCGCGTCGTGTTGAGTTCGGTCGTGATCATCCTCCTGCCGCGGTTCTCTGCTGCGGTGTCGCGACCGGCTTCCATGATGTCGTGGGCTGCTATCGCAGTTTCGCGGGCTATCGTCATTGTTGTGCGGGCTATCTCCACGGCGTCTGGCTTCTTTTCCTCTGTAGCGGCGAGGTGATCCCTTATCTCCTCTCTTTGTTGACGTACTTTCGCGTCCGCGAGGCGTTTTGTCCACCCGAGTGGTTTTATCAGCTTTTGGGGTTGTCGCATGTTTGCGGTTCTGGGCGGCGATTGCTGCTCCGGCCATGCCTAGCCCCTTCTGGACTTGTCGGTGTTGCTCCGCGCGAGGGTCGTTTTTGGGCGTCTGGTTCGCCTGCAAGTACGTAGCGGCTGCTAGAACCGCAGCGGCTGGAGTTGTGGGGCATACGTTTCCTTCCTCATCGACGTGCATGAGGGAAGTCTCGAGAGATTTGCTGACTTCGCTGAGAGACCCTTGGTCTAGGCGAGCCGTTTTCGAGACGTACTTTTTCTTCGGAGGCTGGTTCCCCGTTGAGTGAGTCCTCGAGAGCGACGCGCGGCGCGCACTCGAAGCTTCCACCGCTTCCTTCCGTGCTTTTAGGTCCTTGCGGGCTTCTGCCAACAGTCGGCCTGTCCGCAACAGGTGGTAGTGATACGCGGTCAGGTCTTCTCGAGAGGCTCCAGCTTCTATCGGCTGGCCAGATTGTACCGCTGCTTTCGCTTTGAGCCAAGGGGCTTATGAGACCTTGATGCGTTCTCGCTCCACTCGACTTTGCTCTGTTTCTTCAGGTTGTTCGGTTGATCCTGCCATGCAGACTTGGGCCAGATATGACTCGTGACTCCTAGGCGTAGGCTGATGGATTTCCCCGAATTTGGAGGGTTCCTCACTCGCGATGGTGTGGAAGTTGCGCGTGTTGCGGCGGATGGAGCCACCGCTAGGCGCTGGGTCGCGACCAACGTCATCAGATGGTGACTCGAGGGTCGCCGGGGTTGAGATGGATTCATAGTCCGATGCACCGAGCCTGATCTGGTCAGGGAAGTGCAGGATTCCCGCCTTGCTGGCATGGAAGTGGAAACTGCCGAACATCAAGCTGACGCTTTTCTCGAGTCGGTTGAACGCCAGGCGAGATTCCGGCGAGTGGGGCGTGTAGACGAGCGACCCGAAGCGGATCGGCTCCGTTGGAGTCGATGATCCTAGGCTCCAGTTGAAGCTTGGCAAAGACGAGGCCGAAGACGCCGTGGATCCAGCGCCCGCCGTTCCCACAGACGGAGCCAATTGTCGATTAAGCATCTCGACAAGTCCCTCGGATGATCCGGTAGGGTTTCGATTAAGAGAACGAATAAGGCGCTGGCAAAAATCGTTGGCTAACAGGGGGCAAGATTTACCCAGGTTCGGAGCCCTCGTAGAGGTAAACCCTTACTCCGCTCTCCTGACCTGTATTGCGAGTAGATCGATTACAATGGTGGTGCGCAAGCTGAGAGACTGATCTCAAGCTATGGCTATGGTGGTCAAAGGTAGATTGAATCCCCCTCCCCGTGGTTCACCCAGCCTTTTTATAGATAGCTGGGTCCCAAAACGTTCCGGGGGGGGGGAGTTACAAACCCTAGCTCTAGGTCGGTGGAACTTTCCTTCTTGACCCGCAGGCTTCATGGGTGGGCTTCCACTAGGCCTTCTAGGGCTACGGAGTAGCGCCTTGCTTTGGGCCTTGGACCGGGTAGGCCCACTCGACGGGTCCTGGAGTCAACCACATGTAACTATAGGAGGAAATCTGCCCCCTTCCGGCACTATGATGACTTGATAACACACGTTCGTTGTAAGACCCCAAGAGGAAGGCATGAAGAGTGCAACAACAAGTTTTCGCTCAGTAAGAAACCAGGGATTAATCGAACCAGTATGAGAAAGAAATCACTTATGAAGGTTGTTGACAGCTGATGTTGGTAGGGCGCACTACCAGGCTCAGCAACAACGTGGAATCTACACACAACACAACGAAGATACTTTGCCCCAATGAAATAGTGAGGTTGTCAATCTCATCGGTTTTGCTGAAAACAAAGGATTGGGCGTATAGTGTGGAAAATGATGTTTGTTTGCAGTGAATGAAATGAGAACAACGATTGTAGTAAAAGGAACAGTGCTTGTAGTAGGTTGTATTATCAGTGTAAAAGAATGGACCGGGGGTCCATTCTTCACTAGTGGTGTCTCTCCGTAAAAGATAGATAACATGCTGGGTAAACAAATTACAGTTGGGCCATCGACAAAAATAAAGGTTGCACTATAGTGCATATGCAAGACATGATGATTACTATGAGATTCATTTGGGCATTACAACATGATGCATAGACTGTAATCCACCTGCATCTATGACTAATAATCCACCCTCGGGACATCATCCGAGCAAACTTTGACTATTAAGTTGCAAGCAACAGATTATTGCATTAAGTAAAATGCGTAATGTAAACAATAGAATTATCCTTCGACGAAGCATTGTTGTTTTATCCCTAGTGGCAACATCACATCCACAATATTAGAAGTTATTGTCACTCTCTCAGATAACTGTTGGCATGAACCCACTATCGAGCATAAATACTCCCTCTTGGAGTTACAAGCATCAACTTGGCCAGAGCATCTAGTAGTAACGGAAAGCATGCAGGATCACAAATAACATAAACAAGATAGATCTATAATCAACTTGACATAGCATTCAATATTCATCGAATCCTAGCAAACACAACATGCAGCATTACAAATAGATGATCTTGATCATGTTAGGTGATACGTCCAAAACGTATCTCCTTTTCGAACACTTTTGTTGTTGTTTTCTTCTAAACTTGTGAGTTTTGGATACAGCTAACACGGACTAACATTGTTTTCACCAGAATTACCCTGGTGTCTCGTTTTTGTGCAGAAAATCGACTTTTCGGAAAATGCCCGGAAAAAGTCCCAATGCTCCTATTTTACCCGAAGGCCCCCGGAGCCAGAAGATGAGTTTGAGAGGGGCCAGGAGGGGCCCACACCACCTGGCGGCGCCTCCCTAGGCCGCGCCACCTGATGGTGTGGCCTCCTCGGGCATGCCCTCGGGTCCCCCTTTCGCCTACTTAACCCCTTTGACCTAAGAATAGAGGGGGGTTCGTCATATTCCAGAGAAACACACCAGAGCGCCGCCGCCACCTCGAAACCCAATTTGAGGATCAGAATTTCCTGTTCTGGCACCCTGTCGGGACGGGGATTCGGAGGAGATCATCGCCATCATCATCGCCACCACTTATCCACCAACCATACATGACTCCCACATCCATGTGTGAGTAATCCCCGCTCTAGGATGAGAGGGATGGTAGGGATTGGATGAGATCGATCATGTAATAATGCCAGATTGTTAGTGCATGGTGCCTAGTATCCGTTGTTAGTGCTATATATCATTGTTGCAACTTGTTATGCTTAATGCTTGTCACTAGGGCCCGAGTGCCATGATCTCAGATTTGAACATGTTATTGTTTCATGAAGATAGTTATGTTTTTTATCTTACCTGCAAGTTGTTTACACATGACGTTGTCCGGAACCCGAGGCCCCAAAGTGACAGAAAATGGGATACCCGGAGGGGATGCCTGCGATGTGAGTATCACATGTGTTCATGGAGTGTTAATGCTTTGCTCCGGTGCTTTATTAAAAGGAGCACCTTAATTACCAGTAGTTTCCCTTCAGGCCCCGCTGCAAACGGGCTGGTAGGACAGAAGATGTTGTGCAAGTTTCTCATTGCGAGCACGTACGACTAAATTGAAACACATGCCTATGGTTACCTAGTATTTGGATGCTTTATTATTTTCTATCTGCAATGCCCATGTTTTGATTATTATATGAACTATCTTATCCATGCAACGCTCGTTCATCCATTCCCTATGCCTACAGTATTTTAATCCTGTTGTTTCCCACAATTGTTACTGTTGTTTCTAGTTTATTCCTGCTGTTATTTCACTACTGGTACTGCAATAAAACTGTTGCTACTGATAAACTGTTGCGAGCAAGTCTACTTCCAGGTGCAGCTGAATTGACAACTCATCTGTTAAGGCTTATAAATATTCTTTGGTGCCCCTTGTGTCGAATCAATAAGTTTGGATTTTACTTCCCTCGAAGACTGTTGCGATCCCCTATACTTGTGGGTCATCAAGACTATTTTCCGACGCCGTTGCCGGGGAGCATAGATTTATTTACAAGCTCATTTGGACGTCATATTGTTCGCTGCAAATTTTTCATCATGGGTAAAACTCGTGCTGGGAAAGTCCCTATATTGCCATCCACTACAAGGAGAGGTACAACTTTCAACACCTTTGTTGCTCTTGATTCACCATCTGTGATGAGTAAACTTCTTACACCACCACATACACATGCTACACACACTGCTACTTCTCCTGAGTTTGAGAATACTTCTGATAATTTTGATGATGCTTCTACTGTGCTTGATGATACTAGTTCTTTAGGTCCTTTCCTAGATGCCACCATTGCTAGATCTAAACAAATTGAAAACATTGAAATTCCTACTGAAAACCTTGGTACACCTGTTAGTTTATCTGAGCCTAGTCCTAGTGATGATCTTGAGGAAAATTATATTGAACTTAATGATGATTTTATTGAAGAGTGAGATGCTACCACTTGTGCAAGTGCTATCAAGAGTATTCTTGCAAGACGTGCTGTTAGATATAAACCTTCTTCTGATGCTAAGTTTGCTACATCTCCCATACACATTAATGACAAGGATTATGATTTATCTCTAGATTTATCTTACATATCTATTGTTGAGAAAGAACTTTTTTGTGGTACTGAAAATGAAAGTGCTATGGAACATATGAATGAGCTCTCATCTTTGAGTAGTTTATTTTCTGATGATATTAAGAAACACAGTTAATTTGTTGCTAAAATTTTCCCTTTCTCATTGAAAGATGAAGCTAAAACTTGGTTTAATAACTTGTCTTCTGCATCTATTGATAGTCCTATTGGTTTGGTCAATGCTTTCTTTCAGAAATATTTTTCCTGCTAGTGCTCAACATGCTCCTTTGCAAACAATCTTTAACTTTAAGCAAATTGAAAGAGAGAAAATGCCTGAATCTTGGTCAATATTTTGTTCTTTACTTAGAGCTAGTCCTGGACATCAATTAGATAAAAATGAACTCCTTGATATATTTTATAATGGACTAACTGTTGAATCTAGGACATACCTGGATAGTTGTGCTGGTTGTGTTTTCAGAAAAAGAACTCTAGAAGAATCTGAGGAATTACTTGCTAAAATAAGCAAGAATCATGATGATTGGACTATACCTGAACATACACCAACACCAACACCAAAGAAGAGAGGAATGATTGAATTGAATGATGAAGTGACGAGGGAAACCAAGAAATCTCTTAAATATAATGGTATTAATCTGAAGATGTGAAGAATTTACCACCTATAGAAGAATTATGTAAGCCAATTCTTCACCCATACACAGTTGAGGTACACTCCCTCCAGTATTTTGATAATAGAGATATTCCTTATTCTAAATCACCTGATCAATGCTTAGATGAACTTGATAACTACATTGTTAAGCAAGATAATTTTAATATGAGAGTGCAGAATCATCTAATGGAAAATTCCAAAGATATTTATAATTCGCATGATATTATAGGGAGAACCTCTAATGATGTTAAAATGCTTGTCAAACATTTCCACATGGTTCAAACTCAAATTAATCAACTCACTAAAGTGCAAAAAGATTTGCTAGTTAATGCTTCTAGATAAATAACATGTTTGTGAAATAATTACTAGAAGTGGTATTTCTACTCAAGATCCTTTGTATCCTGAGGGTCATGCTAAAAGAATTGAATAAGATTCTCGACAAGTTAAAAACAATAGTTCTCCTTCTAAGAAAAAAGAAGAAGAAACGTAAAAATGTTGTATAATCTCCTGAACCTGCTAAAGATCCTAATAGTGTATCTATTTCTGATACTGAAATTGAAAGTGGTAATGATGAGAGTGATGCTTCTGATAAAGAAGAAACTGAAGTTGAACCTGAAAAGCACACTAAAAATGCAAAGTACACTAAGGAGGATTTCATTTCTAATAAACATGATAAAGAAAGAGAACCTTGGGTACAAAAATCAATGCCTTTTCCTAATAAGAAACATAAATCAAAGGAAGAATAACATTATAATAAGTTCTGTGAGTGGATGAAACCTTTGTTTTTGCAAATTCCTTTGACCGATGCTATTAAACTGCCTCCTTATTCAAAATATAAGAAAGATATGGTCTGTAACAAAAGGAAGATTCCTAATCAGGAAATTTCCACTATGCTTGCTAATTACTCTTTTAATGGTAAGGTCCCAAAGAAGCTTGGAGATCCTGGTATACCCACTATTCCATGCTCCATTAAAAATAATTATGTTAGAACTGGTTTATGTGACTTGGGAGCAAGAGTTAGTGTTATGCCTTTTTCTCTCTATAAGACACTATCTCTAGAAAAATCAATACCAACTGATATATCCTTGCAAATTGCTTATTAAGATACTACTATTCATGTTGGTATATGTGAGAATGTTCCTGTTTCAAGTGGATACTAGTTGTTTGATATTAACTGGCTTTGTTGTGTTGGAAATGCCTGAAGATGATAACATGTCTATTATTCTTGGGAGACCTTTTCTTAACACTGCAGGGGCTGTTGTTGATTGCAACCAAGGAAAATTAACTTTTAATGGCAATGATAAAGAGCACACTGTTTATTTTCCCAAGAAGATTGATAGGAAATATGGTCTAAATTCAATTGAAAATATTGAGACCGTCAAGATTGGAGAATTCTATTGTCCTATTCCAATGCCACAAAAAGAATATGAAATTATTATGATTGGGACTATGTCTATCAAAGTTGAGGTAACATAATCATTTAGCGATATACAAAGTTTTTCTTCATGTAAATTGTTTTGGTAACAAGACTTGATCAACCTTGTTAACAAAGTGATTTTAAATGAAGGAAACAATGTTTTCACTATGTTTTCACCATGTTCAATTTTGTTTTCACCATGTCAACTTTTGTTTTCACCATCCATAATTTTGTTTTCACCACTTCCACCTTTGTTTCCACTGGTTATTTGCACACTAGAATGTCTTAGAACTTATGTAGAATTGGTTTTGGTTCTGTTTTCCATCATTCCATAATCATTTCTCTAGATTATAATAATTTATTAAATTCTGAAAATACCTCGAAAATAAAGTTTCTCGAAAAATTCAGAAAAAATATATTATTTTTTTACGTAAAAAATGAGGCAGAGAGGCACCTGGGACAACCCAGGGGGACCCACCATGCGACCACACCACCAGGTGGCGCGCGCAGCACTCAGGGCGCGCCGACACATGGTGTGGGCCCCCTAGCCCTCCACTTGCTGTTCTCCCTACCAAACACTCCACTCTCTCACCCAAACTCGAAAACATTTCTAGAACCCGAGTTCTTGCTGTTCTTCCTCGTGATTTTTCAATCTCCTTTCTCAGCCCATCTTTGTTGCTGAAATTTGGAGCATTTTCTCTCCGGTATATGACTCCTCCGATTATCCAAGTAGAGTTTTGTTTAGTGGAGTATTTCTTGAGTATTTTGGTACTGTAGGTGGCAGGTATGTGAGTTTGCATGCTTGTTTAATGTTGAAATAATAGATCTCTAGTTAACTATGGATGCATCAATTTACTTCATATTACGGACCAGATTGTGTTAGGGTTGAGTTTATTTTTTTATTGTTGTAAAAAAAAGTCACATTAACTTAATGGATGCATCAATTTTCTCAAAATCCACAAAGAGAAAATGAAACTTTCATGCTTTTATTCCATGAATGTTACATGAAACGAGTATGAACTGGTTGAAAGGTATGGATAACTTTCAAATAACTTAAGATATGAATGACAATTTTTTTTTACCGGGACACTTGAAAATGTATAACACTTCATCTCTTATGAGACATGGACTTCCAATCAATATTGTTGACATATACCACAATAGAAAAGGAAAGGTTTATGCTTGACTATGATTTAATAAAATGCAAGACTTGCAAATACTATAATACTATAACCCTTTAACTCCAACAATCATAACATAGGGATCGGTTGTGTCAGAAAGGGATTTGGAGACAAGAAATAGAAAGAAGTGTTTAATTAGTACGTGAACAAAAGAAAAATCTAAAACTTAATAGAATTTTTTTTAACTAATGGTGTGCATTCTTAGTAAACACTCCCACCCATCTAGTTCCAAAAAGTGGTACGGAAAATGAATGAATGTGTACAAGGAGAAAATCCATCTATTTTCACATGATATTCTGTCTAGGCTTTATATCTTTATTCTGATGAAACACTTTATTTATTTATTTTGGTTTCATAGTTGACTACTTGTGGTTTCAGAACTTAACTCGATAAATATTTTCCCTGATAATTATATTTTAGCTAAAGGTGGAAAAACTTAGCTTGATAACATTTTCCGTGATATTACATGGTAATTCGTCCGTCCTAAAATACAATGCACACTATTTTTGTGGTGTTATTTGATGGTTAAATTTGACCATAAATATATATATAAAAAATGGATTGAGAACATATAAATTGTACACCGTCTTGTAAAATTCGTTCATTTCATATATCCGTATACTTTTTATGTGAACATAGACACATCATGGTCAAAGTTGGAAGTCATTGACTAAAAAAACTAAAGGACAACTAAGGGAGTAACATTTTCCTTATTTGGATCGAGCGGAGGATCCAAATAATACAACTTTCAATATCAAAACAAAGCATAATATATGGATTGATAGGAGCGAGCGGGGGACGCTTATGTGTGGTTCTCAATTGATATTGCTTGGGATGCTTATGGGTAGTAAGGGGTGACACTATGATTTGCATTGGTGAAAGAAAATATTAGATCAAAATTTATGATATTTCAATTGGGCTCCACAATTGTTTCACTCAACTTTCAAGGATGTTTCGTCAAAGTTTCACAAGGATTTCATGTTTTCCTAGATTTTATCGAGGGGCTAGCAAAGATATATCCGTTTCACAGTGGTTCACTCAAGTTTCCTATTTGTTTCATAATTGTTTTCCACAATATATGGACCGCTCAATACAGTTGTAGCAAAGTATTGAGGTGTTTACTCGCATGCAAGGATTATGTTGTTGCAGTTGTGTTGCATGTAGAGTACAAAAAGTATCCCCTACCTAGTTGGGGGAACCAAAAACAACACAAATACTGTTTTATCAATAATTTTTAGCTGCAAAAGAATATAGAAATCCCAAATATTATCGTCAGACAACATCAGATATCCATGGTAAAAGATCTTGAAAATCCCCCACAAGACAGAATATGACTAGGTTCTTGTGGAGAGGGCGCTGGCCTTGATGCCAACGAAGCTGAAGGCGGGAGGCATGCTCTTGGAGGCTAGATGCATCTTCGTTTCCAGCCTTCACTGCTGCAGACCGAGTCGGTTCCACACCAGGTCGATACACATGTGTGTCATTCATGTTTCATAATAGAAATTGCAATAAACAAAACCATTCTGTGTGTCTACAGAAAATTGAGGAATATTTACAAAGTGCCAAAACATAAAATAGAAACCTTAGTTAATCATGTAGATGGCCTAATATTTTCGCACCTGGAAATAAAACTTTAAGGAACTAAAGTTTTCTTCTCGCAAACCAATGAACTCATGGTTCATCCAAGTTTAGAGATTCAAGAATTCACACAAACCTCCACCCGATTCATTCATAGACCTACAAAAATTGAATCATCTCTCAAACCGCATTGAAATTTTGATTAATATATATGGGTTTGAGCAAATTGCATTGAAATATATTCTTTCATCTGCATCCATCTGTTACAAAAAATATTTTGTTTTTCTCTAAAAGAAAGGCATGCAACATAAAATGCTATTGCTAATTAGATTGTGTTAGGATCAAGACGAGATTGTGTTAGAAAGAAAGATCATATTAGGAAAAAATAGAGCCTATATTTTTCTGGTACAGTTTACATCATGTAATCATTTTTTTTTCCAGCGTATATACAGAATCTGGAACATATTGTTTAACAAAAAATAGAGACTAAATAGGAAAAGAATTCCTTGCAAAAAAAAAATAGGCAAAGAATTTTCTTGTACATATACTTAGATCCGCATCTGATAATAGACTCAGTTTTGGCCATCAACAAAAAATGCTATGGTAATTTTGTGGAATGTTTATTAGACCCGAATCCTCCAGCTTTCCGAATACACCAAATAGTACATCATTTTTATATAATTTTGTGAACCGAGAAAAAAAAATGAACAACCATTTTCGGATCTGGCCCAATTACGGCAAAGGCATCCGATTTTCTCACCATTCTGATGAGATTCAACATCAAATTGCAATAGGCGCCAGAACAAAACTAGGGCAAGTTTTCCTCAAATTTCTGCATATTTATACACAATCCATTCATGTTGAAACAATTTTCTTCACGATATGTACATGATCCAAAATATTTTCTTCTCATTGTACAGAAGATGAAAGTAAATTAAAAATGCAGCAAGTCAATCAAACAGGCTTGACTGTGAACCATCAAGTTCTTCATGTACGTGGCAAGGATGCAAAAATTCATACCAAAGGAAAGCTTCTGGGCTAGATTCAACAGAATTCACACATGCCTCCAAACGATTCGCTCATAACAGTTTGGTGTTCTTTTTTATTTTATCTTTTGTTTTGTGCGATTCTGATTCATTTGCAGCCTCGGCATTTTTGGAGGAACTGATACAACCTTTGCGCAGTTTATATTCATTTGGGAATCTCGATCAGACTAATTTTTTTCGCCATTGTGATGATATGGGCACGAACAGATCGTATCTTGCACAAATACAAGGAGAAGACATGCGCAAATATAACAGTTCGCGTCTTGTTACGGACCATAAAAACGAATCTATAATTCACCACAAATAAAACCCAATTTTCACAAAAAACATCTCAACCAAAAAGAGATGCCAGGGAGCACAGATCCTGGCAGCCCTGCACGCGCGGCCGGGGAGTGACTAGCAGCGCACCATGCCTCCTCATCCTCCATGGCCGCCAGAGTGAGACAGGACTCTCCGGCCCTGCACGACGCTCTGTTTTGACGCCAGGCAGCAGTGCCAAACGCAGCAACCACCGGTCGTCATAATGAGGCCACCACGGCCAGATTTTGCCTCACCCTGCTGCGGTGCGCTGCGGTGCTGGAGGAGGAGACGCGTCGGGGCCACAGCTCTTCATTGGGCGGCGCAGACAGGCCAGAGCTGCCGGGAAGGAGCTGCTGGAAGCAGCCGAGCTCGACCACCCGGACCACCAGGACGGGAGGCTGGAGGTGCGAGGGAGAGTGGGGCGCCTGCGCGCCCAGCCGAGCTCGACCACCAACCGCGTGCCTTGCTGCGTAGTTGTCAGGGACAGGAGGCGCGTGCTAGAGGAGATGCGCCGGCGAGGAAGTTGAGAGTGGGTGGGGATCGGGGCGGCTGTGCAGGTGCTGGTTAATTCCTCGCCTCGCGAGGGACGTAAATGCACAAATGCCCGACGGTGGACTTTTTCCGAATCTCAGAGCTATGGACGGTTAGGATAGTGCCGGGGCCAACTTACATGTGGAAAACCCTCGTCGAAAACCCGCGTCGAGCTATCAACTCTCTTTAAGCTGCTCCTAAATCTTCCTCCAAACATCCACTTGGTTTAAACTGGAATGGCCAACCAAAACCAGTACAGAAGCACTTTGCTTGACTCAACTTTTCTTGGGATCAGAGCTTTCCTTTTGAAAGACTTCAAGAATTGTGTTGCAGGTGTTTATGGCACGGGCATCTAGTAGGCTGTGATTCCAGGGATTAATCATAAGGAAGCGCCAACACGTGTTCACCCAGAGATTAAACAAGCTGCACAGGAACGATCCGCACAAAAGGTGTCTCGAAATAGGCTTTCGTTCCGCTTTATAAATAAAGCAACCACCAACCAAGTCATACAAGGTATCCGAAACAACACCACAGTACACACACGACATAACGGCCGGGGCAACAGCACAATAAAGCCCTGAAGAACGGGGAAGCAAGAAGGTGGCAGGAGGGGGGTGGTGTGGGTAGAAAAAACTAGAGCCGCTAAGGGAGGGGGGAGCGCCTCACGGTGGCACCGAGGCGGCGATGCGTCGCGCCACAGCTAGCAGACTGTCGATGTAGCCGTCGAGCCGTGACCTGTCCCGCTGTCTACACAACGGGTACCACTGCTGCAAAAAAGCCAGGCATTTGAACAAAGAGTCAGAAGCCCGCCGCAGGAAAATCTTCTCAATCACCATCTTATTACGAGTCGTGCAAAGAGACCAAGTTAGTGCCGCAAACACCAGCCAGAACAGGCGTGAGCCCCCTCCAGCCCGGTGCACCTGGGTTTCCAGGAACTCGCCGAGGTCCGAGGCCTGCCACGACGGCCCCAGCGCCTCGTAAACGAAGTTTCACAGAAGCCGGGCAGCAGGACGCACAAAGAAGATGTGTGTACTGGTCTCCGGGCATCTACAAAGGGGACAAAGGCCGTCCCCCGG
The DNA here is from genome assembly GCA_028641055.1 of Alopecurus myosuroides. Taxonomy (NCBI): domain Eukaryota; kingdom Viridiplantae; phylum Streptophyta; class Magnoliopsida; order Poales; family Poaceae; genus Alopecurus; species Alopecurus myosuroides. The sequence goes on from CM054061.1 coordinate 282,902,672, forward strand.
ACCCTGGCGCTTGGCCACCTCAGTCCCCGACGGCAGTCTATCACGTAATAGCTGCCAAACGAAAATCTTTATCTTCAACGGTATCGGGGCCTTCCACATCGGGGTAGCCCAAGATCTAACATGCTGTGAGAACTGGGACCTATAGGCCGATTTAACCAAAAAAGAGCCCGAGGGGGCCAATGACCAGGTGACCTGATCGTGGCCCCCAGGGAGGGAGTCCGGCAACTCGCCCCGGAGAATCTCCCACTCTGCAGCCTCGGCCGGCCCAAAGGAACGACGGGACAAGATGTTCCACGTCCCATTCTGGACCGCCGATGCTACCAATTGGGAGGGCTCCGAGCAAATAGCAAACAACCTCGGGAACTCCAGCTGGAGTGGTTGTTCCTTGAGCCAAGGATCGAGCCACAACATGGTCCCTCGACCGTCCCCAATGTTGAACCTAGCCCCTTCCTAATGTCCTGCTTAATCAGCTGGATTGACCTCCAAAATAGGGATCCCTCCTGTCGATCGCATGCCAGTATAGGGCGGCCCTGTAAGTACTTAGCTTGGAGGAGCTGGAGCCAGAGGCCCCCCTCCCCCCCGCAAGATGCGCCAGACCCACTTCAGCATGAGAGCGACATTCATCTTCCGGGACGAGGCAATACCTATGCCCCCAAGATCTTTGGGGGCGCACACATCCACCCACTTGACCATGTGGTACTTGTGGTTCCCCTTGGAATCTTGCCAAAAGAAGCGAGATAGTTCCTTGTCAAAGGCCTCGTGGACTCCTTCCGGGAGAGAGTAAATTCCCATCATGTATGAGGGGATACTAGATAGGCAGGCCCCAATCAGGACCGACTTGCTTCCCTTGGAGGAAAATCGACCACGCCAAGGCTCTGCTTTATACCGGACCCTCGCGACCAAAGGCTCAAGGTCCCTAATGAGGATCCTGGAGTCGCTCAGGGACACCCCCAGATATGTAACATGGAATGTGGACAACTTACAGTTGAGGTTGTCCACGATCCGTTGTTGCTCCTCCGGGGAGTACCCAAGGACCACCACCTCGCTCTTGTCGAAGTTAATCTTGAGACCCGACATGGCCTCAAAACACAACAACAGGAACTTGAGGTTGATGATATCCAATTCCGAGCCCTCAACCGTGATCATGGTGTCATCTGCATACTGCAGGTGGGTAACACCACCCCCGTGTATGAGGTGCCCCACCACACCAGCGATGTGGCCGGCTACCCTGGCTTTATCCAAGATAGCCGCGAGGGCATCCACCGCGAGGTCAAATAAAATGGGGGAAATAGGACCCCCCTGCCGTACCCCACACGAGGGCCTAAAATAGGGACCAATGTCCCCATTTATGTTAATTGCAGTATTGCCACTCATGACGAGCTGCATAATCCACGTAATGAACTTATCATCAACGCCGCGGCGTTGGAGCACCTGGCGGAGAAACGACCAGTCCAACCGATCGTAGGCTTTCTGGAAGTCCAGTTTCAGGAAGACCCCTTTGTGGTGTCGAACCCTGACCTCATGGACTATCTCATGCAGAGCAAGGATCCCATCATGGATATAACGCCCCTTGAGGAACGCAAACTGAAAGGGGTGAGTTATGCGCTCAGCTACTGGGGCCAAGCGCATCACACACACCTTAGAGAAGATCCTCTGGATGATGTTAATCACCGTGATCGGTCTAAACTGGCGGATGTCGGTGGCCCCGACAACTTTCGGGATCAACGTCACCATACCATAGTTTAGGAGCGACATCACGAGAGTCCCAGTATAAAATTCCTGGAACATCGGCATGATCACCTCTTGCAATGTCTCCCAGAAGGACTGAAAAAAGGACACCGTCAGCCCATCCGGCCCTGGGGCCGAGTTTGCTTTGATCTCCATCACCGCCCGCCTGACCTCCTCCGGGGAGAACGGGAGGAGGACTCTCTCGTTCTCCTCCGGCGAGGCTCGGCCCGTCAGGGCCGAAGTGTCCTTAGCCAACGCCACCCCCGAGCGGGGTACGGCGGTAAATAACTCCTTATAGAAGGAATATATATGGGAGGATAGGGCAGCCTCCGTATCCAGCAGCTCCCCATCAGCCCAAAGTATTGGGATGGAACACCTCCGACTCCTACCATTAGCAATGGCATGGAAGTAAGCCGTGTTGGAGTCTCCCATAAGAATCCAGTTCTGGCGGCTACGCTGGCGCCAGAAGAGCTCCTCTCCCTTGTAGATCTCCATAAGGGAGGCCTCAAGGGCATATCGCCGGGTCCATTCATCCGCGGATAGGCCCCCGGCATCCGCTGCCACATCCAACGACTGGATCTGGCCAAGGAGGTGAGCCTTATCCTTACGGATCTCCGCACCCCGATTGGCTCCCCATCCCCGCATGAATTGGCGGACGCTCTTGGCACAGTAGTGCCATACGTCCACCGCGTTGAATCTACTCGGGGGGGAGCGGAGGCCGCCGCCAGCCACTTAACACAGAACGCACTCACAAAGCCTGGCTCACCAAGCCAGAATTCCTCAAAGTGAAAGCGGTTCTGCCTAGGGGGGGGCTACCCTGCCCGTGGAGAAAATCAGGGGGGAGTGATCGGAACCCACCCGCGTAATGGCCCGCAGCGAGCATAGTGGGAAGTTCGCCTCCCACTCTGCCAAGACTAGCACCCGATCCAGTACACTGCGGATAGGGTCCACTTGGTTATTTGACCAGGTGTAGCGCGCCCCCACCCGCTCTATATCAATGAGGGTTAGGTCAACGATGAAGTCGTTAAACATCCGCATCCGAGGGACATTAACGTTATTTGAGCTCTTCTCCTCGGGGGACCGGATCAGGTTAAAGTCGCCCGCCACCACGACCGGGATAGTGCACCGGTCAACCTTCCCTCGCAGTTCCTCGAGGAACTCCTGTGACCTACTGTGGTTAGCAGGACCATAAAAAATAATCACCTCCCATTGGAGTTGAGACTGTCTGTGGCACAGGGACATACTCAGGAAGAATTCCCCGCGGTCCATGTCCTCTACCTCGAAGGTATCCTCCTTGGTTCCAAGGAGGATCCCGCCCGAGTGGCCCGTAGCCAGAAGCCATTGCCAAGCAAACTTATGTTGGCTCAGGCCTTCTAGTTCCGGGATCGAGAAATCCTGACGGATCGTCTCCCGAATGCCTACTATATCTGGGTCTTCATCGCGGATATACTCCACCAGTTGATGCCTTCGCCCATCCTGCCCAAAGCCCCACATGTTCCAAATGAAGTGAGAGACATTCATTTGGAACCGGCCAGGTTTGTCCCCTTACGGGGGACTGGTCGGGCCCTACCAGAGGTCAAGGGCCGGGACGCTGACTTGGGGGGCTGATGCATGTAAAATGCATAGATGAATTTTCCATATTTTCACATGGTTGTCTATTACATATTGCATCATATAAGGGTATAATTCAATGTTTTATAGTATTTTGGGGTTAAACTACAAAGTCCCCCAACTTTTATGGAATTAACCCTGCCTGTCAGAAACCCCGTTTTCTGTATTTTTGACGTTTCAGGGGGCAAACTTCCGCGAAATCACCTGAAAATCTGCGGGGGTCATTTTCTTGGAAGGAGAAGACTTGCGGGCGAAGGATCCACGAGAATTGGGCAAGGAGGCCCAAAAGAGGACCCTCCACGCGGCCAGATTCCTTGGCCGCGCGAGAGGCCCCCTTTTGGCCCCTGTGGCCCCAATTCCTTCCATCTTCGACTTACCGACTCCGTCTTGACCTAAAACAGACTATAAAAAGGGTCCCCCGTACCCTTACGGAGAAGAGCGCCGCCGAAACACCGAAATACCGAAACATAGACCTGGAGTTCCAGATTAGAGGGGGAAAACTCCGGCGGGGCGCCGCCGGTGTGATCTCCTATCCCTCCAACGTCATCTCCATCGACATCTCCATGAAGAGGGAGTAGTCCACCCCAGGGCTATGGGTTTGTGGAAGTAGCACTTGTATCTCTCTCTCTATGTGCTTCACTAATTAGATCCGTATGAGCTGCCTCACATGATTACGGGCACCGTTGTAATTCCTATGTGGTGGATCTTTTCTATGAGTTATTGAATCTGAGATTGCAATTGTTTCTGTTGAGTTATTTGAGTAGATGTATCTTATGTACCCCGTTCTTATTTGCTAGCTTTGATCAATCTAGTTCTTGAGAGCGTGTGTGGGGTGATGGGTGCATTAGTTGGAGTAACGGGGGGTGGCTAGTGCTGTGAAAGTGACAAAAGTTCAGCGATCCACTTAGGTTTTGTTAAACCTTTCTTAGTTACCTCACTAGGGATAAAAAGGAGCCCCTTGTTACCGGGGATTTGAAGTGACACTAGTCAATCTCCATGACTAGATCTAGCAAGTTCTTACTTCAACTTCATGTCACATTGCTTAAAGCTATACTGGTTTTTTCCTTAATTATCGAGGTGTTATGATTTATTTTGCATCTTGGTGGAGTATAAGAGGGATCAATATGACCGTAGAGATCTCTATGCTAGGATGTGATGCCCATATCAAAGTACTCAATGTTAAACATGTTATTGTAATCTCACATGTAATTCTTTATGTCCACCGTCTACCACTTTATTTGAGAGAATGCAAGTGTGAAACCATGAACCCCGGTCCTATTTTAAATATAAGAAAACACTCTAGTTACTTTGCTGCAATTTACTTTACTTGCACTTTACTTTACTTGCATCTCCAATTCAAATTTACATTATCTCCATCACCACTTGCATCACAAAAATACAAAAACAATCCATTGCATATTTATTTTCTCATTTCCATTTAGTAGTAGATTTAATTATTGCACATTTACTTTCAGTTTTGCATTGAAATTTAGAAGTCTCACACCTTGTGCTTGACAACCACTTGGTGAGGTTGAGGGCACAAAATTCTCTACTTGTTTGCAGGATCCTCGAGGAAGCTTGGAAGTGAACTGCTGAAATACTGGCTCCCCAAGAGTTCGATATAAACCCTCGAGTCACCCTCGTGGGGAAGAAGGCTTGCCACTAGCTACACACTCTGCACTTGGAGTCTCAACCTAGCCATCAAGCGTTTTTCTGGCGCCGTTGCCGGGGAGCCATAGGTGAAGGAGTTGTCCAAGGGAGCTCACAAGAAGTCTTCATCACCAACAAGGTGTGCAAACACCTAAACTTGGGGAGGTTGCACCTACGTGAGTACCGTCCTTTCTGTCTCCACCTTCTTTCAAGTAGATTGTTTTTTTTCTTGTCTTGTTTTTGTTTTTGTTCTTGTTTTTGTTTTGTCTTGCATATTTTATTTTAGTTTGCATTTTAGTTTTGCATTTAGTTATCTAGATTATTTTAGTATTTCGAATTTTCTTAGTTACTTTACTTTTGTTTTGCATAAAAAATTAAAAACTACATATAAACTGTTAAAATGGGTGATAGAACTAAATTAAGTGACTACACAAATACACCCAATGACCAATTCATTGCTAGGCCAATTACTACACCTGAAATACAAGCTGAAAGCGATGAAGTAAGTCCTAGTTTATTGAATTTAATTACTAGAGAGCAATTTGGTGGTAGTGCTATGGAGGATGCCTCTATGCATCTTCATGATTTCATGGAAATATGTGATATGCAAAAATTTAAAAATGTGGAAAGTAGTGTTTTAAAACTGAAATTATTTCCTTTTTCACTTAGAGGAAAGGCTAAAGAATGGTTACTTTCACTACCTACAGCTAGTATAAAGTCTTGGGATGATTTAAAAGAAGCTTTCATTATCCTCCCGTTAAAATTTTGCAAAATAGGAATAATATCCTCTCATTTAGGCAAAATGATAATGAACATGTAGCCATGGCATGGGATAGAATTAAATTAATGCTTAGAACATGCCCATCACATGGAGTAAATGAATGGACCATACTAAACTCTTTTTATAATGGTCTAAACTACATGTCTAGAAATATACTTGATTCTGCTGCTGGAGGTGCCTTTATGAGTAAAACTGTAGGTGAGGCTAAGAGCATATTAGAAAGCATATTGCAAAATTATAGTCAATAGAATACTGAAAGAACACCCAATCCCACTAAGAAAATAAACTCAATTGAAGAAACCAATGTTTTGTCTTCTAAAATGGACACTATTCTTGCCTTTATTAATAAACAAAATATGGAGAATGTGCCTTTGCAGGAGCTAGTTGGTAGTAATTCTGAAAGTGTGGATGTTAATTTTGTTAGGAATTATGGCAGCAATGGTTTTGGTAATGCTTACAATTCATATAGTAAACCTCCTTATGTGCCAAATAAACCTTTTGTTCCATATCCTAATGCTAATGAAAATAAGTGGAAGGCTTCTAGTGAAATTTCTGAATCTAATAAATTGCGTATGGAACAAGTTGCTAGTCACAATGCTATGATACATGAGTTAAATAAGTCTATTGAATCCATTAGTAGTGATATTAAAGGATTGCAACTTCAATCTTCGAATTTAGATAAAGCATTGTCAAAATTAGCTGATAATCAAGCAACTCTATTAAGCATGTCAGCAGGAAAGCCACAAGCACAACCTAGTGTAGGAATGAATTCTATTACTATTGCTGCTCCTATTATTGAAAATATTGATCATATTGCTGAGAATACAAGTGAGCATGTCCCTACTAGCTTAGAAGAAACTTTGAATGAAATAGTGAAGTACCCTGAATATTTACTTCCATATATGTCTTATCTTGCTAGCAAAGATGAAATTAGTCATCATGAATCAAGCATGCTAGCTAAATTAGAGAGTAAAGTAGAGGAAATTATGATGCTTACTGAAATTAAGGATCCATTGCTTGATTTAGAAAAAAGTAGCTTGCAAGAACTTATTGCTACTCTACAAAAATTTGCTAGTGATCCCACTATAAATGTTAATCAACCTGGCTTTGGATCTTATATTGCTAATCATGTCTTGCAAGAAAAAATTGCTAGGTACAAGAATGAGGCCATGATACCTCCTAAGCTTGGGGATGCATGGATCCCCAAGGTGCTAGTTTCAATTGGAAAAGAAATTCACCATGTTATGTTAGATCTAGGTTCTAGTGTATCGGTACTCTCTAAAGAATTATATGATTTGCTAGAACTAGAAAATTTAGAGAAGTGCTCAAGTGAATTTTTCCTTGCTGATAACTCTACTAAACATGTTGTAGGACAAGTAAAATATGTTATGATTGAATTGCACATGACTTTCGTACCCGTTGATTTCATTATTATGGATATGGGGGATAAATCCCCTAGTCCTATTATTTTGGGTAGACCTTTTCTTCGTACTACAGGGGCAATCATAGACTCCAAGGAAGGGAATGTCAAGTTTCACTTCCCTCACAGAAAAGCATGGAGCACTTCCCAAGGAAAAGGGGCACGATGAAGAACAAGCTCCCTCATGAGCTTTATCCCTCTTGATTATCAAGTAAAGCCTAGCTATATGGTTATAAAGAAAGCGCTTTACGGGAGGCAACCCGGTTGTTTTTTGTTTGGATTTTCCTAGTGTCCTCTTGATGTCTCAAGAGATTAGTTCTTTTGTTTTAATTCTGGAGTTTTCAATAAAGAGTCAAGTCAAACCCATTTGGACTTATAAGTTGCTATCCTAGTGCATGAAATTTCTGTTTCAGCACAAATCTGCTCACCGTATGATTTTACGTTTTTTATTGGTATGTCGGATTGAGCTAATTTTTTAGTATGTTCTGCAACTTTTCGTCTTATGTAAGCACAAAAATTGGCTTAATTTTTTGACGAGCCTATCTTAGGGAAAAACGTTCGTTTTTCTGCTGCTGCTTTTCTGGACAGATTCTGCCTTCTTTTGTTTTATGCACTCTTTGGGTTTGGCAATCGAATTTCCATGATTCTTTCAAGCAAGAGAGTGAACATACAAAATAATGAACCTTATTGTCTATCTACTGGAGCATTTGATTTGGAATTTTGCACAGCAAGCATGTGATTTGTTTGTCCTTGCTAATCTCACCCCACAGAAAAAGAATGGGAGAAACATGTTTTGTGAAGTTTTTTCACAGGGAATAGAGGAGCTGCGCCTCAAGACATCCAAGAATGGTCAAAGCCATAAGTTTGGGGATGTGATTAACACCCCACTGGAGCTACACTCTTTTGGTTAGCACACGTCTACTTTCTGTTTTTCTAAGCAAAGCATTTATCGTAGAGACTTGAAGCATCTAGTTTTTTTTTGTTTTTTTTATAAGACCACCACCATCATTTTATATGAGATTGAGCTAATGGAGTTTGGGGTTGGAATTTATTGGATGCTAGTATTATGACTTGGAATAGGGATGCCATGGTTGATTTGAAGAGCTACATATGTTTGCATGATTTATAGGCTTTTTATGTGTAGAAATTTGCAATAATGTTGTCTTGAGCTATCTCTTATTCATGTCCTTGATGTTAATTGATGGTTTATTTAGTTTGTCATGAAATGAGTAGTTATATGGACATATGCATGCATAGTAGCTGGTCAACTATCTCCCTCTTGCTAGCCCAAAATTTTAAAAATTCCAACAAGTAAAACTTGTTTCCAACACTCCTTAGCCAAGTATTTCCAGTGAGTCCACCATATCTTCCCATTAGCTTCATTGCTATTCCAAGTATGTTCACCATGTTATTGTGTTATTTATGCTCTAAATTAAGATATTCACTTTATTAATTGTCATGGGTTTAACTTGGGATAGGACTCTCACGAACTTTTGAAGGCACACTTTACTTTTTATGCATCTAATAAACATGGCCCAATAATGGGAGCCACAAGTTTTGCGTTTGACAAGTGTGTGGTTGGGAGCTAGCTATAAACGTGTATCACCGGAAAGCTTTCAACATTGCACAAAAAAATTTACATTTGGTTGATATCATGTACTTTTGTTTTTGGACTCCTGCCATGCCGAAATGAAATAGAGGAATAGTAAGTTTTGATGAGTAAGTATTTATATGACTAGAGAAACGCATTGGGCCGCTAACCCAAGCCATGCTTTATCATGGTGGAGATTTACTTACAGCTTGAGTGACTCTACAACACATCCTATAATAAAATAAGAAGCTATGCATAATAGTGAATGAAAATAAAAAGGATGATGAGTCTACTCCGTTTGTTCATCTTGTCATTGTAACATGGGCTTGTTTCCATGTCATGGGGCAAGAGGTACCTCTTTGCGGTTCTCTATGATATCATTAATACTTATTATGATTGTACAAAGCTTATTAGGAATCTTAAGTTGAGTAATCATGGAGTAGGTTTTCACACTCACGGGGCATGAGGCTTTCAACCACCTTGTCATTCTCATTACTTCAATACTCACAATTTTAAGATGCTAGTGATAAAGGGGCAATGAGAGTCCTAGATCAATGGATACCACATTTCAATTAGTAATTTTGGTTGAATAATTTAGAGGCTAAATAAGACTTGATCATGTTTTATGTAACATCCACCTTTTTGTAATAAAGTGCTTGTGTGTTTGTGGTTGTGATCATGTCATGTCATGCATGAACTTTTGAACCTAAGTTGTGTTTAACACAAGTGCACCAAAATTTAATACCGGTGTTTATTGAAACCACTTAAAAATGCCATTTTAAATTGTTGCTTTAGATTGGTGCAATTTTTGTCTAACAAAAATATGTTGAGGTTGCCTATGTGTTAAGGGACCTAAAAATATTTTTTGTCAATTTTTACTAATTGCAGAAAAGCCCTCAATGTCTGTTTTAAGCTGCTGTTTTAAAACAAAGGCAGGGACCTCTTCGCAGTTTATGTCGTTCCAGGGGGGGTTTCAGAAAATGGCGCTTGTCTTCTTCCTCTGTCCATGGACAGTAGACGAGCAGAAGCTCTACGTCGCCTCTTCCGCCACCTCCTGCTTTCCCCTCTCGAGGATAAGGTCGAGGAGATCCCTACACGCCTCCACCCCTCCTCACCCCGGCTCTCATCCTCCCATCTCTGTATCAGAACGAACAGAAGCCACGACCAAACCCTACCCGCCACACATCGCCGCCGGTCGCCGGTGGTACGCCGACTCCGCGCCCCCAACGAGCAGCTCCCCGGCTCCGCCTCGTCGCCCTCCTTCCCCTCGAGCTCGGGGAGCCCCCAAGGATCCCCGTGTGGCCGCAATTCCCCGCCGAAATCCCCACGGCCGCCGCCGGATTTTTGCTCGCCGCCGGCGTATGACGCCGCTCCTCGTTGCCCCGACCCCTCCAGAAGGTTAAGGGTGAGCCCCCGCACACCCTGGTGCCCTCCACCTCCTCTCTCCCCCTCCGCAGCTCTCTGCCGCCTCCGGCCGACTTCCGCCGCCGCGCCGAGCTCGCCGGTGAGCCCTCCGACGACCTCTTGGTCAGCCGATACCACCCCTAGGCCTCCCGCGTCCCCCTCTTCCTCATGGTGTAGACGAATTCGAGAATCGAGCGCGAAATCAATGGATTGCATCAGGAGCAGAGAGATTTTGGGCGCTGATGATGTCACAGCGACGTCATGCACGCGTCACTGCCTAGTTTTTCTGTTTTTTTTTCTGTTAAATGAAATTGTACTGACAGGTGGACCCCACTGCTTTTTAATTTACAGAAAATTGAATAAAATTGGATATGCAATATCTTTTAATTGCTTAATCAGAAAAATATGTTCAACATACCATTTTGTTCAGAAAAATGTACTCTACGTGTTTATATCATTTGCACACATTTTTGACAAAGTTGAATTTTGAGTATTATTTAAATCATTTAAAATAAAGAAAATAAGTTTTTATTCAAGAAAATTAGAAAATTACAAGTTATATGTCAAAATGCTTAGATTTTCAAATGCAATCTAGTTATGGTGTTCTCAACCCTATTTGAGCACTTTAACTTGTCGCACATCTAGGTTTTGTCCGAATCGGCTTCCGAGGTCCACTTCGGGACTAAATTCACTAAAGTTGTTTTCTTAACATATGAACCCTAGCTACCCATGAACCATGTTTAGGGCTTCTCTTTAATGCATTCAATTGTTCATGCATACATATTGAGCATTGCATCGATGCCTGTTTTGAGTGTTGTTTCCTTTCTTTCCGGTGTTTACTCTTATCGGTAGACCTCGAATCCGGAGTGAAGTTCGACACCCCTGTTACTGAATACTTGGTCTAAACAACCAAGTCAAGCACTTCCCCGAAGCTTTTGTCTGGTTTTCTTGAAGCAAGGCAAGCATAACCTCTTATCTTCCCATATATGTTTTCGAAATGTATTCCTTCTCGTACGATGCATGATTTACAAAGTATTTTGAGTCAATAGATAGAGTTACCCTATTTAGTTGCATAAACCAGATATCATGATTCCATGTTCCTAGCTGACATAGGATTTGTTTGTGTGTATCGCCAAAGCCTCAAATATGCCCTGCTTAGTCATACATGTCTGTTTATCTCTGCTCCATCCGGTTGATGAATCAGAGTTACGAAATGAATCTAGTATGACAGGATGACGTGGTAAGGTTTGAGATGTGTGGTTAATATGATAAAAGGCTTGGATGAGTTGCCACATGGAATGTGGTGATTTGCCTCGTTCATGCCCCTAGGAGCGAGTTCTCGCCTTTGAAGCCAAGACTGATCGTGCAACCACACGGGGATTGGATTCCCCTCGGTTTAAACTTGTCTAGTTTGTTCCATGAGTTGCCTAGTTCGGGCGTTCCATTTGGATTTGCGGGGGATATTAAAACGTTTTCAAAACTAGGACGTGGTGGTGTATCGGCGCTCTGCGGGAAGGTAACCGTCGAGCATTGCGCACAACGATAGAGACCCGGCAGGAGATGGCCACTCCCTATTGGCGGTCCATCTCTACTCGGAGCGACTCATGGAATAGGCGAAGCAAGGGAAAGATCGTGGTCAGCCACCCTCTGCCGGCACATCGTCGGAATTGTGCCAATAGCTTCGCATTAAGAGTCGGTTGATGCGTGTGTGTAAAGTTGTACACCCCTGCAGGGTTTAATCTTTTCGAAAAGCCGTGTCCGCGGTTAAGGACAACTTGGTGACAGATCCTGGGATCATAGATAACTTGAACATGACGTAAAAGATGTTGACAATGGATGTTTAGTTTTAAGAGGTGGTTCCAGTTATCGGTGTTGAAGATGATGCTTCGAAGGTTCTGAAGGCAATACCCGAGGGCAGGGTATTCTTTTAAAAGATTTGTGAAAAACTTCTCTATCTCCCTCTATTCGAAACAAAGTTGGCTTTACGCAAAACAACCTTCATAAACCCTTTATGAACAAGCAGATATATAATAGGTTAGTTAAGTCTTGTTGAGTACCTCCCGTACTCATGTTTGCTTCAATTTGGTTCAGGTGGAGTTCCATACCTTCGGTGGTGTTTCAACGTGGACATCGACGGATAGTTTGGGGTTTCCCAGGTAGCAGCCTGGAATCTATGGGCTGGGACGTCGCCTTATGTTGCGGCCTCTTAGGCCTTTTTGGTTCTTGTTGAATAGCAACATAATTTGCTTTCCGTTGTCTGATATAATGTTGGGTCGTGTGACCTCTGTTTGTAAGATATACTCTAGTATTACTTGCTTAATAAAGCTTCGTGTTTAGAGTACTGCTTTGATCGGTTGTTGGTTTCGAGCTCATTGTTATACAGTTTTGGCTATGCCTGCATAGTTGTCGCAGTCGAGGGGTTGTGGAGCCGATGATCCATGTCCGAGCCCGCCTGTCGATGTGATCGGCCTGGGGCGAGGTAACCCCAGTAACCCTCGATTGTTGTTGCACTTTCTGGACACATAGCAGCTCTGTATAACTTTGGTCCCGTTCCTTCAGTTTCATCCGACCCGTGGACGCTTGGGTATGCATAGTTGGTTATGACTAGCATGGATACAAGGAGTAGTAGACCGGGGATCCGGACTACGTGCCGATGAATCCGGTCTGCCTGCCGTTGTTTGTTGCGGCCGGGGCTGGTAACCCTGAAGCCCTTGTGAGTCCATCGCTAGGAGCACATAACAGTGTGTATATCTCTGGGTCCGGGGTCTGACATTTTACCTCTACTCAATTTTTTCCAAAGTGTCCACTATATTTTCTATTCTCCATTATGCTATTATTTGACCAATATATGATTTTATTTTACATTTTGTGTATGCATTTAGTCCATAGTGTTTTTATTTCATTATACACTTTGTGAACTTTCATGAAGCATCTTTGCTTGCATATTTGATATTTCTTACAACATGAATTGTATATTGCTACTCATTTCTAGTATTAATCATTTGATTATATGTAGCATGAATAATCCTCCTTGATATCCCATGATTGTTTCAATATGAAAAACCCATCTTAGTTTTATCACCTTCATACTCGAGGACGAGCATGGGTTAATCATGGGGATGTTGATGCATATAAAATGCATAGATGAATGTTGCATATTTTCACATGGTTTTCTATTACATATTGCATCATATAAGGGTATAATTCAATGTTTTAAAGTATTTTGGGGTTAAATTACAAAGTCCCCCAACTTTTATGGAATTAACCCTGCCTGTCAGAAACCCCGTTTCTATATTTTTGACGTTTCACGGGGCAAACTTCCGCGAAATCACCTGAAAATCTGCGGGGGTCATTTTCTTGGAAGGAGAAGACTTGCGGGCGAAGGATCCACAAGAATTGGGCAAGGAGGCCCAAAAGAGGACCCTCCACGCGGCCAGATTCCTTGGCCGCGTGAGAGGCCCCCTTTTGGCCCCTGTGGCCCCAATTCCTTCCATCTTCGACTTACCGACTCCATCTTGACCTAAAACCGACTATAAAAAGGGTCCCCCGTACCCTTACGGAGAAGAGCGCCGCCGAAACACCGAAACAGAGACCTAGAGTTCCAGATTGGAGGGGGAAAACTCCGGCGGGGCGCCGCCGGTGTGATCTCCTACCCCTCCAACGTCATCTCCATCGGCATCTCCATGAAGAGGGAGTAGTCCACCCCAGGGCTATGGGTTTGTGGAAGTAGCACTTGTATCTCTCTCTCTATGTGCTTCACTAATTAGATCCGTATGAGCTGCCTCACATGATTACGGGCACCGTTGTAATTCCTATGTGGTGGATCTTTTCTATGAGTTATTGAATCTGAGATTGCAATTGTTTCTCTTGAGTTATTTGAGTAGATGTATCTTATGTACCCCGTTCTTATTTGCTAGCTTTGATCAATCTAGTTCTTGAGAGCGTGTGTGGGGTGATGGGTGCATTAGTTGGAGTAACTGGAGGTGGCTAGTACTGTGAAAGTGACAGAAGTTCAGCGATCCACTTAGGTTTTGTTAAACCTTTCTTAGTTACCTCACTAGGGATAAAAAGGAGTACCTTGTTACCGGGGATTTGAAGTGACACTAATCGATCTCCATGACTAGATCTAGCAAGTTCTTACTTCAACTTCATGTCACATTGCTTAAAGCTATACTCTGGTTTTTCCTTAATTATCGAGGTGTTATGATTTATTTCGCATCTTGGTGGAGTATAAGAGGGATCAATATGACCGTAGAGATATCTATGCTAGGACGTGATGCCCATATGTAAGTACTCAATGTTAAACATGTTATTGTAATCTCACATGTAATTCTTTATGTCCACCGTCTACCACTTTATTTGAGAGAATGCAAGTGTGAAACCATGAACCCCGGTCCTATTTTAAATATAAGAAAACACTCTAGTTACTTTGCTGCAATTTACTTTACTTGCACTTTACTTTACTTGCATCTCCAATTCGAATTTACATTATCTCCATCACCACTTGCATCTCAAAAATACAAAAACAATCCATTGCATATTTATTTTCTCATTTCCATTTAGTAGTAGATTTAATTATTGCACATTTACTTTCAGTTTTGCATTGCAATTTAGAAGTCTCACACCTTGTGCTTGACAACCACTTGGTGAGGTTGAGGACACAAAATTCTCTACTTGTTTGCAGGATCCTGGAGGAAGCTTGGAAGACAACGGCTGAAATACTGGCTCCCCAAGAGTTCGATATAAACCCTCGAGTCACCCTCATGGGGAAGAAGGCTTGCCACTAGCTACACACTCTGCACTTGGAGTCTCAACCTAGCCATCAGGGGCCTCCCACGCTTCCGCCCCGGCTGAGGGGGCGCAGCAGTAGGATCTAGACTAGTCTGCTCAGGAGAGGTTCCACTACCGGATCCCTGCATCACCTGCACGGTTCCAGCGGGCTCTAGAGGCCCCCGCCGCTCACACTCTGCCTGGGCACGAGCGGAAGCAAGGTCCCTCTCAAGGATCTCCTTCTCTCTAATAGCTTCGATCTGGTCACACCGAGGCCCCTTCTCTCCACGGAAAACAATAGCACAGTCTGACGCCACCTGAGCCAAGTGATCCAGGTGGACCGACGCTAACACCGTGAAACGGGAGCCAGAGGAGGGAGAAGGAGGTTTGGAAGTGCGAGTAGTACCAGTCTCGGAATCACGGGCCGCCCGGCGGCGGGAAGCCACCACCTCCATCGTCGGTACCGTTAGCTCCCCGCCAGCCTTCGAGGCAAGCCTCGCACAGGCGCGGGTGGGCGGTGGCGGAGGAGGTCTGGGGCGGGGTAGAGGCTGGTCCCTAGGCTTAGCCACGGGTGTGTCGGGGAAGACCGTGACTGACTCCACGGGCCCAGCCGCCGGTGTCATAGGGACCAGCGCGGGGACCCCTGAGGCGGTGAAGGAGGAGTTCCCGGCGACCGGAAGTAGTAGAGCACTCCCGGGGAGCGTGGGGAGACTGGTGCCTGGACCACCATCCCCACACTCGAGGAGTCCTCCTCCCCCTCCCCCTCCAGTACCTGTGAGGCAGAGATGGCCACCTCCAAACCGCTGTGTCCTGAGAGCTCTGAGGACCCCGGACCCCCGCAGAGGTTGGACCCGTACTGGGAGATCCGGAGCCCCTGCGCCGGCGCGGACCCGTCACCGTCCATCCGCACCGGCTCACTCAAAGCAAGCGCTGCCAGTGCGGGCACAGACTGTCCAGGCTGAGCTGCCTGAACCAGAGCCGCCACCCTGGCCTCTACCCCCGTATGCGGAGGCGGCGGGGGTGGAGTGGGAGCCACTGGCGGGAGGGACGGCTCCCCCCTGTCCTGTGCAGCGTCCTCAGGGAAGTCGTCATCTGAAGAATCACCCTCATCATCCTCGGAAAGACTATGGTCGGGGGAGGGATCGTGGTGCAGCGGCAGAGGAGGGGAGATGGACACCCACACAAAAGGTGTCTCCGTAGGTATCGCAGTCAATCACCAGATATTAATTAATATGAACAGAAATATAACTTGCCAAAAACCCACCATAGTAGAGGAGTATTCTCTACAAGTTGTGGTCCATGAAGCCGGGAAAATGCCTCGCAGACCCAAGGAATATGACCATCCTCTAGCACCCTGTAATTTAGCCTTTTAGTAAGAGAACTGGACATAAAGGGTTCAATGAGTACCGGTGAACAAAATTTCTGTATCTCGCAATCTACTGTGCAGATCCAAGATCACATAGTATGCCACGAGAATCATCAAAACAAACAATTTTACAATCAACTCTCCAAGACAGATGTTTTATACTACATGATGGATACACATATAGTCGAATCGAGCATATCTTGTTTGAATCCACTTTGCTCTATCCATGGAAAGAACACAATAAAATGGAATGAAAATTATCGATGGAGCATGTTGTGCAGGAATAGAACAATAAAGCGGATAAACAAAACAAAATGCTAGCCACGAAACAAACCATGCTCTGCCGATGACAAAATAGCCATGCGACAATCATCAAAGTGAAGAATTCTGAAGATTAATGTGTGGCGTGCAAGACAAAGACACAATGACACCCTTATGGCTAGAAACATCTCCAATTTAACACGTTTTAAAACAATAATATGCATAAAATATAATGAGGTTTTGGTACGTCCAGTTCAAATCCAAAATTTGGGATTCGACTTTTATATGAGAAACCATATTGCTTGAAGTTGGAATAATGCAGCTGACCTTTGTTTCCGAACAAATGAATTCCACATATGCATAATAAGCTTCTCGTCTTTTGTCACATCAACAAAATCATCAAGCATCTGTGATCGAGGAAATATAGTAACTTGAAAAAAAAAATGTCTGCAACAAATTGTTAGAAAGACATGACTGGAACAAATTATTAGACAGAGACTGACTCGAGCTCAGGTGTTGGCAACAGCATACATATGAGCAAAAAAATTTATTCTATCTCTTACCCGCCTATCTTCAAAGTCGGCGATGTCATCATCCACTTCATCTTCACTATCACGATCTGAGAAAACCTGTTCCAGTGCCATTGGCTACAGGAGAAGTAAATGTGGTTAAACTAGATTTCAAATGCAGGCATAAATTTGTAGATACTATAATAACAAAAAGAACTATCACCAACAATCCAACAGAACAAAACATAAGTAGATACGTTGCATTAACCGAGTGATGAGCCTCTGCAACCAAATTTAGCAAGACAATGAAGATTGTAGTATAGAGCTCAATGGCGCAGAACAAGAAAGTTCAAAAGAGGCTAAATGTTTTCCGACATAAAGAACTTCCTTGTCAAGTGAATTTATGAAACAGCTTTACATGCTAGCACCCAGAAAACAAAATTGGAATATAAAATACGCCTCTACTGGAACTACGTAATTACCACAAAACCATAACAACGCATGCATCAAACTGCAATAGTTCATGACGCAAACAGGTATGAGAAATAGAACAATACAATGAGATTGATATCCGATTTTTGCAATCCACACACCTGTGCCCTGTGAGAGTGAAAGAACTGACGTTTCTGCAGGAGTTGCCGGCTGCCAGATATTATGCACATAAAAAAGTTAGTTCAACACTTCCAATTGTACGATGCATAACATATATCAGCATATAAACAGAAGGGCTACTTTCTGGGATCAGCTCGTTTCGCAGATAGCTTCGTTATCTTCCCAAACTGTAGCACTGTCGGTGGTGAAAGATTACTACCATGTAATGAGTGAGCAGGATCAACAGAATCATGTGCTACAGAAATATCTGAAATTTTAGAGAGTAGAAATGAGATATTAGTAAGAATAAAACTTCCGGATGGTGATTGTTCATGGATATGTCCCACGGTCTATATGATCAATAGTTGAGCTTGGAGAGCTAGTTAGCTTAAGCAACTTCAAAATATTATGTAATTCATGCTCACTCACACCAACGCCATTTAATTAAATCTATGAACCTTCAGCGCGGACTGGGAAGCAGTTGTTCGGCATGCTGCTTCCTTCTGATACGACTTTCAGTATTGATCCTAAGTTTACACATCATAAACTTGACATGTGTGTCTGCTCATCCGAAGCTTTTTGGCAACAGAAAATACATACATATGGCCTTTTCTCTGCTATGTTCAAACAATATAGTGCCAGGGCTCTTGAGTTCCTCTCTTCTCTCTTCTGCTCAGCATATACTATGTGAATTCTTAACAATGAGGTTTAAGTCTCTCTTTGAGATGTTTATGTGTTCTCAGATCACTACAGAAGGAGAAAACTTGCTGATAGTTAATCTAGCAAGCGATGATGAGCTAACTACTAGCTCTCACCTAGGACTCCCTCTCTTTCTAAACAGATGTGCTTCACACACAGTTCTGTCTTGATGTGCTTTACACTCTTTCTCTTGTGCTAGCTGAAATAGACGTAAATCATTGGATAGTGACATTTCTGAGGGAACGGATAAATGTTTCGCAGGCCAAGATTCTTGATATTGTTTGATAAGATATGTTTGTTTTCAGGAATTCCTTGTTTATTTTGTTCCCACACATGCATATGTAGTTAGAGCATCTCCAACAGTCGCGCTAAACTTGCGTGTTGTAAAACTGGTTTGCAACGCGGAAATAGCTATTGTACAGCGCCGCGCCCACGAGATAAATTCTAGTGGCGCCAAAACACAGCGCAAAAAGCGCAGCACTGCTCATCAGACGCACAAAAAATGCAGCACGCCCCAGTCCGGCGCTTGCACAAACTAGCATATATGCAACAGGGGAGGTGAAGGCGCTTGCGACGACTGCGGGGATTGCAGAGGCCTTGACCTTCTTGGTCGTCGTTAGCATGGGCGCGGTTACCGGCGTGGCGCTGACGGCGCGTTTCGTCGCTGCAACCCGCGCGGCCTTGGCCTTGGGCGTGGGAGCAGATATGGCGGAAACAGCCCGCAAGCGATTCCGCTCAGATTTGGGGCGGCGCGGCGGCCCTAGGGTTTGGAGCAACCGAGTAAGGCCCTAGGGCACGGGCTATTTTTAGCACGACTGCTGGAGATGCTCTTAGGCAACTTATTATTTGGTTTCCATTTATGTCCATCTCTTTTCAGTTACATGGTTTCGATCTTTGTGATATATTTTTTGTCCGGCATATTACATGATTGTAGTAGAGAATAGTGTAGGCACTAGTTAGTTACTGCAATTCTTGTTCAATCTTGCACCTTGATATGCAGCGCTCTATATGCTGAATATTAAACACATGTGACAAACTATCTATTTTTCTCCTAGTCCCTCATTCCTAATCCCTCCTATGATTGAAGGATGAGTATCGATTTGTTCTTGAACAAGGAAGAGCATACGCATTGAAGGGACTAGATTGTTTGACCTCCCAATCGCGCTTACCTCTTATGTTCTATACCTTTAAACATTTTATGTCTTTTGCAGTTACACTCTCAAAAGACAGATAAGGATACATCAACACACATGTATGGAACTAAATGATTGAAGGATGCCATTCTCAAAAAACGATAAGATAATGCTTTCAGGATTACTATGGTCGGTGATACTAGGATTAGGGCTCCTTTGATTCATAGGATAGGAAAAATGTAGGAATAGAAAAGTTGTAGGATTGGGATGACATGTCCAATTGAATCCTATGGGAAGAGCAATTCCTTTGATTTTGGTGGAGGAATTTTTCCATTAAGTTGGAGCTCATGTTATTTTTCTATAGGATTTGCATTTCCTATGGGAAAATTTCCTATAACTACTATAGGAAAATTTCCTATAGGATCCAATCCTACAAATATCCTATGCTATTCCTATGAATCAAAGGGGCCCTTAGATTACATGAAATTGGCATCCCTACGAATTTAGCTTTGGACTTGTTTGTTTCTGAGCATGTTAATTCTTACAAGATCAAAAGCATGAATTCAAAGTGCAACCTTCAGCTTCTTGCCAAGGAAGTACTAGTCACTAGGTGCAATGGACATCTAATTTATGTTCGGAAGGCAAATCAGGTCGAAATTGTTGACATTGTGTACATGCCATTCCAAGATTTTCATCTTATTTTTATCAATAGGCCACCTTCGGTCCATTAACACTCCCTTATTGCACAATCTGCGAGATTACTACTCCATTCGTCTCAAAATAAGCGTAGTTGAAATGGATGTATCTTGTTCTGAAAAACATTTCGATACATCTGTTTAGCCGACACTAATTTTAAGACGGAGGGAGTGCAAGTTACGTTAATTGTTTCAATCAACCCATTGTGTTGTGCCCCTTGTATGGGAGATTTTGATGGGGATTGTCTACATGGATATATCCCACGGTCTATAAGATCACAAGGCATCCTTATGGATTTAGCTTTGAACTTGGTTGTTTTTAGCATATTAATTCTTAAAACTTCAAAAGAATAAATTCAAAGTGCAACCTTGAGCTTATTGCAAGAAAGTACTATTCACTGGACGCAGTGGACATCTAATATATGTCCAGAGGGCAAATCAGCTCGAAATTGGTTTAATTGTGTACGGTCCATTGCAGGATGGTGATCTTATTCTTATCAATAGGCCACCTTCACTACATCAACAAATCCTTATTGCACTGTCTGCAAGATTGCTACAAGTTAAATCAGTTGTCTCAATCAACCCGATTTTGACGGGGATTTGTCTGCACGGGCACGGTTTACATGGTCCACAGTTGAGCTTGAAGAGCTAGTTAGCTTAAGCCAAAAAGTGCTACATGTGCAAGGTGGTCGAAGTTTGATGTGTTTTTAACACATGACTCTCTAACTCTTGCACAGATGGGGATTGTTTGCATGCATATGTCTCACAGTCTACTGATTTAGCTTTGAACTTGGTAGTTTTCTCCGCATGTTAATTCTTACAACTTCAAAAACATAAATTCAAAGCGCAACCTTTGGCTTATTGCTAAGTACTTTTCACTCGGCGCAACGGAAAGATAATTTATGTTACGAAGGCAAATCAGCTCGAAATTGGTGATATTGTGTACGGGCCATTGCAAGATGGTGATCTTATTCTTATCAATAGGCCACCTTCGGTACATCAGCGCTCTCTTATTACAAGTTAAGTTGGCTGTTTCAATCAACTCACTGTGTTGTGCCGCTTTTAAGGGAGATTTTGAAGGGGATTGTCTGCATAGGTATGTCCCACGGTCTATACGATCAAGAGTTGAGCACGTAGTGCTAGTTTGCTTAAGCTAAAAAGTGCTCAATGTGTAAGATGTTTAAATTTTGGTGTCTTTAACACATGACTCTCATGGGCAATCTTTGCATGCATATGTCCCACATTTTAAACAATCAGGGGGCATTCTATGGAATTAGCTTTGAACTTGGTTGTTCTTGAGCACATTAATTCTTACAGCTTCAAAAGAATAAATTCAAAGTGCAACCTCTATCTTCTTGCACCAAGGAAGTACTATTCTCTCGGTGCAATGGACAACTAATTTATGTCCAGAACGCAAATCAGCTCGAAAATTGTTGGCATTGTGTACAAGCCATTCCAGGAAGGTGATCTTATTTTATGAATAGGCCACCTTTGATACATCAACACTCCCTTATTGCACTATCTGCAAGAGTACTACATGAAGTATTACAACTTAAGGTGTGCCCATTTACAGGAGATTTTGATGGGAATCGTCTACATGGGTATATCCCACAGTCTATATGATAAAGCTGGAGAGCTAGTTAGCTTAAGCCAAAAATTGCTAAATGTGCAAGATGGTCTAAGTTTGCAGTCTTCTTAACACACGACTCTCTAGCTGCTACAAAGATGGGGATTGTTTGCATGTCCCGCGGTCTATAGGATCAAGAGGTATCCCTATGGATTTGGCTTTGAACTTGCTTGTTCCAAAACATGTTAATTCTTGCAACTTCAAAAACATAAATTCAAAGTGCAACCTTCAGCTTTTTGCCAAGAAAGTATTATTCACTCTACACAATGGAGAGCTAATTTATGTTCGCAAGGCAAATGAGCTTGAAATTAGTGAAATTGTACATGGGCGATTGCAGAATGGTTGACCTTATTCTTATCAACAGGCCACCTTCAGTACATCAGCACTCCCTAATTGCACTATGTGCAAGATTACTACAATTTAAGTCACATGTTTCAATCAACCCACTATGATGCGACCCTTTTATGAGGGATTTTGATGGGGATTATATGCATGGATGTTCCACAGTCTATATGATCAAGCTTAAGCCAAAAAGTGTTGAATGTGCAAGATGGTCCAAATTTGGTGTCTTTAACACATGACTCTCTAGCTGCTGCACAGATGGAGATTGTTTGCAAGCGTATGTCCCACATTCCATACGATCAATAGGCGTCCAGGTGGATTTAGCTTTGAACTTTGTTGTTTCTAAATATTACAATTCTTACAACTACAAAATCATAAATGCAAAGTGCAGCATTCAGCTTCTTGCCAAGAAAGTACTATCCATCAGAGCAATGGATAGCTAATTCATGTTCGGAAGGGAAATCAGCTCGAAATTGGTGAAATTGGTGAATTGTCAGCATGGATATGTCCCATGGTCTATATGATCAAGGGGATTTGACGATTTGCCCCGTTTTATTTTGCAGTTTGAACATTCGGCACACCATGTGTCACTGACATGTCATAACAGGGCAAATAATCAAATTTCAGAGGAAAAGTGTGGCAAATGATCAAATATCCCATATGATCAAGAGTTGATCTTGGAGATCTAGTTAGCATAAGAAATAAGGTGTTGAATGTGCAATATGGTCGAAGTTTGGTGTTAACACATGACTCTAGTTGCTGCACAAATGGGGATTCTTTGCATGCATGTCCCACATTTTATACGATCAGACATTCCTATGGATTTAGCTTTGAACTTGGTTGTTTCTGAGCATGATAATTCTTACAACTTCAAAAGTATAAATTCAATGGGCAGCCTATAGCTTCTTGCCAAGGAAGTACTATTCACTCAGAGCAATGGACAGCTAATTTATGTTCGGAATGAAAATCAGCTTGAAATTGGTTAACATTGTGTATGGGCCATTGTAGCATGTAGATCTTATTCTTATCAATAAATCGAGTTGCGCTATCTGCAAGATTACTACAAGTCGATTTGCGCCCCTTTTATTGGAGATTTTGATGGTAATTGTCTACATGGATATGTCCCGTAGTCTATACGATCAAGAGTAGAGCTTGGAGCGCTAGTAAGCTTAAGCTAAAAAAGTGCTAAATGTGTAAGATGGTCAAAGTTTGGTGTCTTTAACACATGACTCTCTAGGTCCTGCAAATTGTTTGCATGCATATGTCCCACATTCTATAGATAAAGAGGCATCCCTAAGGATTTAGCTTTGAACTTGGTTGCTTCAGAGCATGTTAATGCTTACAACTTCAAAAGCATAAATTCAAAGTGCAACCTTCAGCTTCTTGCTAATTTATGTCCGGAAAGAAAATAAGGTCGAAATTGTTGACAATGTGTACAGGTCATTGCAAGATGGTGACATTATTCTCATTAGTAGGACACCTTCAGTACATCAGCACTACCTTTTTGCACTATCTGCAAGATTACTACAAGTTAAGTCATCTGTTTCAATGAACCCACAAACCCACTGTGTTGTGCCCCTTTTATGGGATATTTTGATGGGGATTGTCTGCATGGGTATGTCCCATGGTCTATACGATTAAGAGTTGAGCTTGGAGAGCTTGTTAGCATAAGCCAAAAGGTGTTGAATGTGCAAGATGGTCAAAGTTTGGTGTCTTTATCACATGACTCTAGTTGTTTCACATATAGGGATTCTTTGTATGTCCCACATTTTAAACGATCAAGAGGCATTCCTATGGATTTAGGTTTAGTCTTGGTTGTTCCTGAGCATGTTAATTCTTACAACTTCAAAAGCATAAATTCAAAGTGCTATCTTCTTGCCAAGGAAGTACAATTCACTTGGCGCAATGGAAAGAAAATTTATGTTTGGAACACAAATCAGCTCGAAAATTGGTGACACTGTGTGCAAGCCATTTCAGGATGGCGATCTTATTCTTATCAATAGGCCACTTCTATACATCAACACTCCCTTACTGCACTATCTGCAAGACTAGCTATTAATACACTGCGCTATGCACATTTGACAAATGGCAATTAAATGTCTGTTTACCCGTTTACCAAAAGTGACTGTCGTTTTTTCTAGTCACTCGCCCTCATAAAATAATGTGTTTTTATCCGACGAGACACTGTGACGCCCCGAGATCGGGCACTATGCAGATTTCAGCATTCCCGCCAAATCCGCATAATAACCGATTCCAGGTTGCCATTTATGATAACATTACAATAGTTCACGAATAATCCACAATTACAACAGAAACAGACAGATACAAGATGACTCAAACGAGCCGGGGTTACAACTGATACAAAACAAAAGATCCAAATAACAGCGGAAGAAACAAACGTCCGTCTACGGACAAGATCCAAATTGGACTAAGAGTCCTGAAGATAACCGAAGGCGTCCAATCCCTGCCCAGGCCAAGCCGGAGGGATTTCCAAGCTAACGTCGTCAGACTTCAAACCTGTTGACTGCAATTTGGAATTTGCAGCCACGAAAGAGATTCGTGGGTCAGTACGGTTAAGTACTGGCAAGGGGGATAGAACCCATACTCACAAGTTACCGGCGTAGCCAGTCATCACAAGATACAAATACTTTAGGATTAACGGAAAGGAAGGGGTTATTGCAAATAAGCGACAACAGGCTGCACTAACCAACTACAGAGAGAATACTACAACTTCCAACTAACAGAAAGGGGATAAGATCGAGGATTGTAACCAACTGAAAGTAAATCCAAACAAACCCATCCTGGACCTCGCCCCTTTAGCCAAAGAAGCAATCCGAGGATAACTCACACAGTTGTATTAAAGGTGAATCAATTTATTGTGTGAATAACCCTATTACTAGTCAAGTTGTTAATCATGGGGTGTCACATGGTTAATCATTATGTTGAAGTTGTCCTGAGTACTTGTTAGCCAGTACTTTCACCAAGTAATCCATAACCGCGGAAAACACGGCTTCTCGAGAAGATTTACCCTGCAGGGGTGCACCATAGTAACCACACTCATGAATATCCCGCCAGATGGAGTGGCCACTCCACCAAGCGGGGCACTCAACACAATCCAACCCTTCTTCGCATCAAGCCCAAAGAACCTTGGGCGCACGGCTACTCGGGCCCAGAAGAAAATGGACCCTCATAGCACTCTAAGACCGTGTCCCCCTATATGCCGACTACGAAAGTTCCACCCGGGTACCAAGGGCTCGCAAGATCATGCATGCAGCAAATGGAAAACCCGAACTAAATGAGGCGATTTGGACGAGATGCGAATCGGGTCAAACTGAGGGGGAGCCCATACTCCCCAAATGCGGGTAGTGCGCTCATCATGGATCAGTAGACAAGACCCTTTTCCTATTAGGGTCGACACTAGCAGGCCTCAAAACCACAAAGGGCCTCCTGCCGGTGCCTTATCATCAAATTTATTATTAATAGCAACATTAGCATGATTGATTGATTGATTAAACATCGAGCCCCCGGAACATAAAGGAGTAATAACGGAAAGTAACGGATAACAGACTCGAGCAAAACAACCCTAAGCAAGATAGATAGGAACAGGCACAAACAAAGGCTGTAGGTATGGAGGTGAGGCAATATCAAGGTTAAGGGATTCATGTGATGGGTTCGTAACAGAAACAACTACCACTAAGGCTAGCAGAAAAGAATCAACGGAAAGAATCGGTAACAAGTGATGAAAGGCAGCCATATGGCAGCAAGTGAGTATACTTGCCTGAGATCCCGCAAGGTAGCAGAACTTGTCGTTGCTCACATCATCTCAACGTCCTATCCGGGAAGAAGCAACGAACCTCGAACAAACACCGGATGCAACAATTACTTCTACGGCAAAGATCCAGCATGATCCTATTTTATATGCATGGCATGGCAAGATGCAACAGGGGAAACAACTTAAGCAATTTAATCGGAACCGGAGTCCGGAGAAATAGGAATTGGTTCAAGTTGTTTAGCTAACCATCAATATTAAATGTTGATTAACAGATGTAAACAAAGAAGGAGTGATGTATTCAATATTAAATGGAATAGGGCAACAATTGAATTAAATACCCCAACACATTCCATATTTAATTATTAGGTGACATTACTATTACCCGCACCCACAAAATGCAATGCAAACATGATGCGATGACATTTTAAATATAGTTGATATGTTATAGAAAATAGGGCATAGGTATAGGGGTTTTAGGGTGCACACGTGTGGAAAGAAGATCTTCGGGTTCGGCGCCGGTGTCTTCGGGATGAAGAAGAAGAAGACGACAAAGAGGGGGATAGACGGCGGCGAGGAAGAATGGGAAGTAGACGTTCTCGCGTCGTCGTCGAGGTAGTCGAAGTAGGCGTAGCCGACGTCTTCAGGTAGAGGAAGTAGTCGACGTCGGGGAAGTAGTCGTTCCAGGGTCATCGTCATGGAGGTAGTCGTTCACGCCGTAGAGGAAGTAGTCGTTCTCGAATCACGCGGTCATCGTCGTCGAAGTAGTCGTTCAACGTTCGGAGTCGAGGTAGTCGTGGGCGAACCGTAACAACATCGTCTTCGGGTCAGTGGTGAATTTGATGGTCTCGGTCTCAGGGCTTCATGGCACGCACGAAGGCGTCCGACGCAAGGCGGACACGGCGAGGATCACGGCGGTGTAGTCGTTCACGTTGCGGTACTTGTCGGGGAAGAGCTCGTCGTCGAGGTTTGGTCCGAGGTCCTCGGGGTGGCGGTACTTGTCGAAGATAATATGGTCGTCGGGGTACGGTTCGGGGAAGATCTTGGCGGCGTCACGGTCGCAAACACACGGGCACGAAGGCCTCGGCCACACCAAAACGGTGACGGCATCACCGTCGTCCCGTCGGCGACGGTAGCATCACCGCGACAAAGACGGCACCAGGAGCAGTAGGTGTACATTCGCCTGAGGCTCGCCGGCATGTGGCTTCGGTCATCAGAGAGAAAACAGGTGGCGCTGGACGCGTCCTCCATGGCCGAAGACGAGCAGGTGGGGCGGAGAGAGCTCGGGTCGTGGCCGGAGAGGAGCGGCATGGGGCAGCACGAGGCGAGCATCTTAGCGGCGAGGCGGTCAAGGTGAGCGGATTGGTGGCGCGGCAGGAGTGAGGCCATGGCGTTGAACGAGTAGCAGGAGTGGCGGAAGCCCGGCTGCTCGTCGGCCCAGCCGAAGAAGTCTAGAGCATGGCGCCAGGAGGGGAGCCGCACGAGAACGGACTTCACCTCCGGAGCGGTGAGATGAGCAGCGAGGCGGCGGAGGCGGTCCGCGTCGCGGGAGGCGCGCGAGCGAGAGAATTCGTCGAGCAGGTGGTGGGCGAGGCCAAGAAGCGGGCGGCGCTTGGGGCGAGGTGGCTCGCCGGCCGGTGCTGGAGGTCGGGGAAGGAGGGCGCCGGCGTCCGCGGCCATGTGAGGCGCAGGTGGCGGGGAGCGCAGGGGCGACGGCGTCCGGCGACGGGGGGCGCGGCTGCCGCGGGAGGAGCAGAGGGCGGAGGCGAGCTCGGGGAGAGGAGGAGCTCCGGCGGGGCGCCGGCCATCCGCGGGAGGAGCGGAGGTGGAGCGGCGGCCGGAGGGCGGGGTCGAGCCCCTGGCGGCGCCCTCGGGAGGAAGAAGACGAGTGGGGCTTCGATCCCCTTGCGTGCGTGGGTTTTCCGCCTGTGTTGCGTGCGTGTGTGCGTGAGTCTGTGTTTCTTTTTTTTTTTTTTTTCTTGTGGTTTGCGTGCGTTGTGTGCTGTGTCTAGGTTTAGGTCTAGGTTCGGGTGTGTGGCCTTCGGTTGGGCCACTAGGGCCTGGCCGATTGGCTGCCACCCAGCCAAATTTTTTTTTTTTTTCCAGAAAACAAAAGAAGGGGCAAAGGGAGCTAAAAAAAATAGAAAAATGGAGATTTTGAGAAATAGAAAAAAAATAAAATAGAGTTTACATGCCATGAATGATGCACAAGGATACGAGAAGAAAAAAAACAAATAAACAACACACAAAACTACTAGGGGGAAAACCCGGCCGTTACATACGACACCACTAACAAGGGATTGCGCCCTCGCAATCCACCTGCTAACCCGGGAGGGGAAAGAAGTTCGACTATCGATTCTTCATGCTTCCAGCTGATCTCCTCGACACCACTAACAAGTGATTCTTGCTCGGAGTGATGACGATGTTCTTCCACCAGGAATCTTCCGATGATCGAACCTATTAGGTTAAAAGCTCAGAAAACGTCCACCCACGTAGGATCCTAACACTTTGAAAGATTGAGTACGAGAGTAGACTCCAAAACAAATAAGATGGGAGGGGAATAGAACAGAGGTAAGGAGAAAACAAGAATCCTATCGAGATGTTTTCCAAAATAGTTTAGCAGAAATAGTTTTGACATTCTAGAAACAACGACCGTTAGCTAGGTTATCCTACAGGCTTTGCGGACCCGTTGCTTCGATAACCATTCGTATCGAAACAATCTCGGGAATCGGAACCAAGGCTCTGATACCATTTGTGACGCCCCGAGATCGGGCACTATGCAGATTTCAGCATTCCCGCCAAATCCGCATAATAACCGATTCCAGGTTGCCATTTATGATAACATTACAATAGTTCACGAATAATCCACAATTACAACAGAAACAGACAGATACAAGATGACTCAAACGAGCCGGGGTTACAACTGATACAAAACAAAAGATCCAAATAACAGCGGAAGAAACAAACGTCCGTCTACGGACAAGATCCAAATTGGACTAAGAGTCCTGAAGATAACCGAAGGCGTCCAATCCCTGCCCAGGCCAAGCCGGAGGGATTTCCAAGCTAACGTCGTCAGACTTCAAACCTGTTGACTGCAATTTGGAATTTGCAGCCACGAAAGAGATTCGTGGGTCAGTACGGTTAAGTACTGGCAAGGGGGATAGAACCCATACTCACAAGTTACCGGCGTAGCCAGTCATCACAAGATACAAATACTTTAGGATTAACGGAAAGGAAGGGGTTATTGCAAATAAGCGACAACAGGCTGCACTAACCAACTACAGAGAGAATACTACAACTTCCAACTAACAGAAAGGGGATAAGATCGAGGATTGTAACCAACTGAAAGTAAATCCAAACAAACCCATCCTGGACCTCGCCCCTTTAGCCAAAGAAGCAATCCGAGGATAACTCACACAGTTGTATTAAAGGTGAATCAATTTATTGTGTGAATAACCCTATTACTAGTCAAGTTGTTAATCATGGGGTGTCACATGGTTAATCATTATGTTGAAGTTGTCCTGAGTACTTGTTAGCCAGTACTTTCACCAAGTAATCCATAACCGCGGAAAACACGGCTTCTCGAGAAGATTTACCCTGCAGGGGTGCACCATAGTAACCACACTCATGAATATCCCGCCAGATGGAGTGGCCACTCCACCAAGCGGGGCACTCAACACAATCCAACCCTTCTTCGCATCAAGCCCAAAGAACCTTGGGCGCACGGCTACTCGGGCCCAGAAGAAAATGGACCCTCATAGCACTCTAAGACCGTGTCCCCCTATATGCCGACTACGAAAGTTCCACCCGGGTACCAAGGGCTCGCAAGATCATGCATGCAGCAAATGGAAAACCCGAACTAAATGAGGCGATTTGGACGAGATGCGAATCGGGTCAAACTGAGGGGGAGCCCATACTCCCCAAATGCGGGTAGTGCGCTCATCATGGATCAGTAGACAAGACCCTTTTCCTATTAGGGTCGACACTAGCAGGCCTCAAAACCACAAAGGGCCTCCTGCCGGTGCCTTATCATCAAATTTATTATTAATAGCAACATTAGCATGATTGATTGATTGATTAAACATCGAGCCCCCGGAACATAAAGGAGTAATAACGGAAAGTAACGGATAACAGACTCGAGCAAAACAACCCTAAGCAAGATAGATAGGAACAGGCACAAACAAAGGCTGTAGGTATGGAGGTGAGGCAATATCAAGGTTAAGGGATTCATGTGATGGGTTCGTAACAGAAACAACTACCACTAAGGCTAGCAGAAAAGAATCAACGGAAAGAATCGGTAACAAGTGATGAAAGGCAGCCATATGGCAGCAAGTGAGTATACTTGCCTGAGATCCCGCAAGGTAGCAGAACTTGTCGTTGCTCACATCATCTCAACGTCCTATCCGGGAAGAAGCAACGAACCTCGAACAAACACCGGATGCAACAATTACTTCTACGGCAAAGATCCAGCATGATCCTATTTTATATGCATGGCATGGCAAGATGCAACAGGGGAAACAACTTAAGCAATTTAATCGGAACCGGAGTCCGGAGAAATAGGAATTGGTTCAAGTTGTTTAGCTAACCATCAATATTAAATGTTGATTAACAGATGTAAACAAAGAAGGAGTGATGTATTCAATATTAAATGGAATAGGGCAACAATTGAATTAAATACCCCAACACATTCCATATTTAATTATTAGGTGACATTACTATTACCCGCACCCACAAAATGCAATGCAAACATGATGCGATGACATTTTAAATATAGTTGATATGTTATAGAAAATAGGGCATAGGTATAGGGGTTTTAGGGTGCACACGTGTGGAAAGAAGATCTTCGGGTTCGGCGCCGGTGTCTTCGGGATGAAGAAGAAGAAGACGACAAAGAGGGGGATAGACGGCGGCGAGGAAGAATGGGAAGTAGACGTTCTCGCGTCGTCGTCGAGGTAGTCGAAGTAGGCGTAGCCGACGTCTTCAGGTAGAGGAAGTAGTCGACGTCGGGGAAGTAGTCGTTCCAGGGTCATCGTCATGGAGGTAGTCGTTCACGCCGTAGAGGAAGTAGTCGTTCTCGAATCACGCGGTCATCGTCGTCGAAGTAGTCGTTCAACGTTCGGAGTCGAGGTAGTCGTGGGCGAACCGTAACAACATCGTCTTCGGGTCAGTGGTGAATTTGATGGTCTCGGTCTCAGGGCTTCATGGCACGCACGAAGGCGTCCGACGCAAGGCGGACACGGCGAGGATCACGGCGGTGTAGTCGTTCACGTTGCGGTACTTGTCGGGGAAGAGCTCGTCGTCGAGGTTTGGTCCGAGGTCCTCGGGGTGGCGGTACTTGTCGAAGATAATATGGTCGTCGGGGTACGGTTCGGGGAAGATCTTGGCGGCGTCACGGTCGCAAACACACGGGCACGAAGGCCTCGGCCACACCAAAACGGTGACG
Organism: Alopecurus myosuroides; assembly: GCA_028641055.1. Classification (NCBI taxonomy): domain Eukaryota; kingdom Viridiplantae; phylum Streptophyta; class Magnoliopsida; order Poales; family Poaceae; genus Alopecurus; species Alopecurus myosuroides. The sequence goes on from CM054061.1 coordinate 282,934,062, forward strand.
GCATCACCGTCGTCCCGTCGGCGACGGTAGCATCACCGCGACAAAGACGGCACCAGGAGCAGTAGGTGTACATTCGCCTGAGGCTCGCCGGCATGTGGCTTCGGTCATCAGAGAGAAAACAGGTGGCGCTGGACGCGTCCTCCATGGCCGAAGACGAGCAGGTGGGGCGGAGAGAGCTCGGGTCGTGGCCGGAGAGGAGCGGCATGGGGCAGCACGAGGCGAGCATCTTAGCGGCGAGGCGGTCAAGGTGAGCGGATTGGTGGCGCGGCAGGAGTGAGGCCATGGCGTTGAACGAGTAGCAGGAGTGGCGGAAGCCCGGCTGCTCGTCGGCCCAGCCGAAGAAGTCTAGAGCATGGCGCCAGGAGGGGAGCCGCACGAGAACGGACTTCACCTCCGGAGCGGTGAGATGAGCAGCGAGGCGGCGGAGGCGGTCCGCGTCGCGGGAGGCGCGCGAGCGAGAGAATTCGTCGAGCAGGTGGTGGGCGAGGCCAAGAAGCGGGCGGCGCTTGGGGCGAGGTGGCTCGCCGGCCGGTGCTGGAGGTCGGGGAAGGAGGGCGCCGGCGTCCGCGGCCATGTGAGGCGCAGGTGGCGGGGAGCGCAGGGGCGACGGCGTCCGGCGACGGGGGGCGCGGCTGCCGCGGGAGGAGCAGAGGGCGGAGGCGAGCTCGGGGAGAGGAGGAGCTCCGGCGGGGCGCCGGCCATCCGCGGGAGGAGCGGAGGTGGAGCGGCGGCCGGAGGGCGGGGTCGAGCCCCTGGCGGCGCCCTCGGGAGGAAGAAGACGAGTGGGGCTTCGATCCCCTTGCGTGCGTGGGTTTTCCGCCTGTGTTGCGTGCGTGTGTGCGTGAGTCTGTGTTTCTTTTTTTTTTTTTTCTTGTGGTTTGCGTGCGTTGTGTGCTGTGTCTAGGTTTAGGTCTAGGTTCGGGTGTGTGGCCTTCGGTTGGGCCACTAGGGCCTGGCCGATTGGCTGCCACCCAGCCAAATTTTTTTTTTTTTTTTTCCAGAAAACAAAAGAAGGGGCAAAGGGAGCTAAAAAAAATAGAAAAATGGAGATTTTGAGAAATAGAAAAAAAATAAAATAGAGTTTACATGCCATGAATGATGCACAAGGATACGAGAAGAAAAAAAACAAATAAACAACACACAAAACTACTAGGGGGAAAACCCGGCCGTTACAGACACCACGACACAAGAAGCTCCTTACCTCTCATGCAACATAGGTAGTCTTAGCAGATTAGCTTGACACAACTAACAATTTTTACAAAAGATTAGTGTATCCAACACTAAATCTAAGAGACTATTTGTGACTAGTACTACCAATCTTACCACTAAACATCGCCAGTCATGAATTATGATAGAATTTTCTACAACAATAGCAATGAAGTGAATGCATTTATCAAATCTGCTATCTCATTCAGTAAAACTACCAAAGAGAAAATAATATTCCCGTCTTCTCGATGCCCATTGATGTATTGTCCTTGAAACGCTTGACACTCTATCAGAAGCTAATTGGTATGCTTATGCTTCCTGCAGGGACCAACAGTAACATGAAAATAAAAACCATTCAACATGCAACAAGTGAAACACTGACTGCACCACATTGTCGTACTCTATAAGGCATGGTTCCCAACCCCTTTTTAGTTTTTTAACAACAAAGTGACTTCGTTAGCTTGATTAAATAAGTATATTACAATCTAGAATGGAATAAAGTAAATGAAGCGACCACGAGCAAAAGACCGCTCACAAAAAAAATGTTATAGTAAGTCCCCTCAACCTCCGCAAGTCGCCATCTCTAACTTGTTGTATTTTACCCTCAAGGAGCAATCACATGAAATATTACAAACAAGAACAATCACAATTTGTTGCCAAGGCACCTCATGTGCCTTTCTTTTTCCATTTATTTATTTTCTCACACACAATGCAGAACCCGATGTGTATATAACTATATATGCACATACAGGCTATTCTAGAACAAATCGGACTCTATTTCTAAAGCGACAAAGGACACCTAGAAATAACAGCATTTAGACTACCTTCCATCAGAAAAAGGCTCTCGTCCCGCTTTATAGATAAAGCAACGACCATACAACCCAAGAATACAACTCGACACCACAACAAACACACCCAAGGCAGCACGTAGATTACCTCGGCATGGAAATCTAAGCCAAAATTATCTCCAATCTCCAAATATTATAGGTTTGGATTATTTATATCTAACATAGCTCAATCCTTCGTATCATTTTAGCAAACGAGTAGTAAGAGGCTAGAGGCACGCACGACTCACAATCAGCAATAGGTTCAGCCACCCCTGTAGTCCAGTACCTCATCATAGCATTGCTAAACATCTCTCCTACCTACCTACTACAATATCGAGCTTATGAACTATTAATCAACTTTATGCACATATCACACACATGTCTTGTTCAATCATGTTGTAGGATGACAAATCGTGTATTTACACACCAATCACAAGAGCATTGAACCCATGTAGGAACCAAGCGAAAGTAAGCAAACGGGTGTCATGATGCATACCACCCGAGCGCGATGGACCGGCCGAAACCCTAGCTTTCTTGACCGCCCCGGGCTGCTCCACAGTGCCGACCACTGGCCTCTCCGCCCGGAAACGACGGGCACCACCACTACCGCTGCCACCCATGTTACTCGCCATCAGCGTCCCTGCTGCTACGACGGGGTTCTGCTGGATGGGATGGGGTGATGTTAACGTAAAATGGTGCAGAGACCAATAGGCCACGCGGAATTTTGGGGTTTGGGAGAAGAACCTCGGTGGGCATGCTGGAGCGTTTCTTTTGTTCTTCTGTTTCAAACAACCGAATGTGTTGTGCCCCTTTTATGGGAGATTTTGATGGGGATTGTCTGCATGGGTATGTCCCATGGTCTAGAATCAAGAGTTGAACTTGGAGAGCTAGTTAGCTTAAGCCAAAAAAGTGCAAGATGGTCGAAGTTTGGTGTATTTAACACATGTCTAGCTGTTGTACAGACTGCGATTGTTTGCGTGCATATATCTCACAGTCTATACGGTCAAAAGGCATCCCTATGAATTTAGCATTTAAATGGTTATTTCTGAGCATGTTAATTCTTACAGCTTCAAAAGCATAATTCAAAGTGCAACCTTTATTTTCAGCAAAGGAAGTAAATTTGACTCGGCGCAATGGACAACTAATTTATGTTCGCGAGGCAATTCAGCTCAAAATTGGTTAACATTGTGTATGGGCCATTGCAGCATGGTTATCTTATTCTTAACAATAGGACACCTTCAGTACATCAACACTCCATTATTGCACCATCGTCAAGATTACTACAAGTTAAGTTGTGCCCCCTTTTTTGGAGATTTTGATGGGAAATGTCTACATGGATAGGTCCCACAGTCTATACGATAGAAAGTAGAGCTTCGAGCGCTAGTAAGGTTAAGCCAGAAAGTGCTAAATGTGCAAGATGTTCGAAGTTTGGTGTTTTTAACACATGACACTCTAGCTGATGCGGATTGTTTGCATGCATGTCCCACATTCTATACGATCAAGAGGCATCCCTATAGATTTAACTATGAAGTCGGTTGTTATAGAACATGTTAATTCTTACAGTTTCAAAAGCATAAATTCAAAGTGCAACCTTCAGCTTCTTGCCAAGAAACTCTTATTCACTATGCGCAATATATAGCTAATATATGTTCGGAAGGCAAATCAGCTCGAAATTGGTGACATTGTGTACATGCCATTCCAATATGGTGGTCTTACTGTTATCAATAGGTCACCTTCAATACACCAGCACTCACTTATTGCACTATCTGCAAGATTATTACAGGTTAAGTCAGTTGTTTCAATCAAGCCACTGTGTTGTGCCCCTTTTATGGGAGATTTTGATGGGGATTGTCTGCATGGGTATGTCCCATGGTCTATACGATCAAGAGTTGAGCTTGGAGAGCTTGTTAGCATAAGAAAAAAGGTGTTGAATGTGCAAGATGGTCGAAGTTTTGTGTCTTTAACACATGACTCTAGTTGTTGCACATATAGGGATTCTTTGTATGTCCCACATTTTAAACAATCAAGAGGCTTTCCTATGGATTTAGCTTTGGTCTTGGTTGTTCCTGAGCATGTTAATTCTTACAACTTCAAAAGCATAAATTCAAACTGCTAGCTTCTTGCCAAGGAAGTACAATTCACTCGGCGCAATGGACAACTAATTTATGTTCAGAACACAAATCAGCTCGAAAATTGGTGACATTGTGTACAAGCCACTTCAGGATGGTGAGCTTATTCTTATCAATAGGTCACTTCTATACATCAACACTCGCTTATTGCACTATCTACAAGACTAGCTAATAATACACTGCGCTATCCACATTTGACAAATGGCAATTAAATGTCTGTTTACCTGTTTACGAAAAGTGACTGTTGTTTTTTCTAGTCACTCGTCCTCATAAAATAATGTGTTTTTATCCGATGAGACACCACGACACAAGAAACGCCTTACCTATCATGCATCATAGGTAGTCTCAGCACATTAGATTGACACAACTAACAATTTTTACAAAAGATTAGTCTATCCAACACTAAATCTAAGAGACTATTTGTGACTAGTACTACCAGTCTTACCACTAAACATCGCCGGTCATGAATTATGATAGAATTTTCTACAATAATAGCAATGAAGTAAATGCATTTATCAAATCTGCTATCTCATTCAGTAAAACTACCAAAGAGAAAATAATATTCCCGTCTTCTCGATGCCCATATATGTATTGTCCTTGAAACGCTTGACACTATCAGAAGAGAATTGGTATGCTTATGTTTTCTGCAGGGACCAACAGTAATATGAAAATAAAAAACATTCAACATGCAACAAGTGAAACACTAACTGCACCACATTGTCGTACTCTATAAGGCATGGTTCCCAACCCCTTTTTAGTTTTTTAACAACAAAGTGACTTTGTTAGCTTGATTAAATAAGTATATTACAATCTAGAATGGAATAAAGTAAATGAAGCGACCACGAGCAAAAGACCCCTCACAAAAACAAACGTTATATTAAATCCCCTCAACCTCCGCAAGTCGCCATCTCTAACTTGTTGTATTTTACCCTCAAGGAGAAATCACATGAAAATATTACAAACAAGAACAATTACAATTTGTTGCCAAGGCACCTCATGTGCCTTTCTTTTTCCATTTATTTATTTTCTCACACACAATGCAGAACCCGATGTGTATATAACTATATATGCACATACAGGCTATTCTAGAACAAATCGGACTCTATTTCTAAATCGACAAAGGACACGTAGAAATAACAGCACTTAGACTACCTTCCATCAGAAAAAGGCTCTTGTCCCGCTTTATAGATAAAGCAACGACCATACAACCCAAGAATACAACTCGACACCACAACAAACACACCCAAGGCAGCACGTAGATTACCTCGACATGGAAAACTAAATCAAAATTATCTCCAATCTCCAAATATTGTAGATTTGGATTATTTATTTCTAACATAGCTCAATCCTTCACATCATTTTAGCGAACGAGTAGTAAGAGGCTAGAGGCATGCACGACTCACAATCAGCAATAGGTTCAGCCACCCCTGTAGTCCAGTACCCCATCATAGCATTGCTAAACATCTCTCCTACCTACCTACTACAATATCGAGCTTATGAACTATTAATCAACTTTATGCACATATCACACACATGTCTTGTTCAATCATGTTGTAGGATGACAAATCGTGTATTTACACACCAATCACAAGAGCATTGAACCCATGTAGGAACCAAGCGAAAGTAAGCAAACGGGTGTCATGATGCATACCACCCGAGCGCGATGGACCGGCCGAAACCCTAGCTTTCTTGACCGCCCCGGGCTGCTCCACAGTGCCGACCACTGGCCTCTCCGCCCGGAAACAACGGGCACCACCACTACCGCTGCCACCCATGTTACTCGCCATCAGCGTCCCTGCTGCTACGACGGGGTTCTGCTGGATGGGATGGGGTGGTGTTGAGGTAAAATGGTGCAGAGACCAATAGGCCACGCGGAATTTTGGGGTTTGGGAGAAGAACCTCGGTGGGCATGCTGGAGCGTTTCTTTTGTTCTTCTGTTTCAAACAACCGAATGTGTTGTGCCCCTTTTATGGGAGATTTTGATGGGGATTGTCTGCATGGGTATGTCCCATGGTCTAGAATCAAGAGTTGAACTTGGAGAGCTAGTTAGCTTAAGCCAAAAAAGTGCAAGATGGTCGAAGTTTGGTGTATTTAACACATGTCTAGCTGTTGTACAGACTGCGATTGTTTGCGTGCATATATCTCATAGTCTATACGGTCAAAAGGCATCCCTATGAATTTAGCATTTAAATGGTTATTTCTGAGCATGTTAATTCTTACAACTTCAAAAGCATAATTCAAAGTGCAACCATTATCTTCAGCAAAGGAAGTACATTTGACTCGGCGCAATGGACAGCTAATTTATGTTCGCGAGGCAATTCAGCTCAAAATTGGTTAACATTGTGTGTGGGCCATTGCAGCACGGTTATCTTATTCTTAACAATAGGCCACCTTCAGTACATCAACATTCCATTATTGCACTATCTTTAAGATTACTACAAGTTAAGTTGTGCCCCCCTTTTTTGGAGATTTTTACGGGAAATGTCTACATTGATAGGTTCCACAGTCTATACGATAGAAAGTAGAGCTTCGAGCGATAGTAAGCTTAATCCAGAAAGTGCTAAATGTGCAAGATGTTCGAAGTTTGGTGTTTTTAACACATGACTCTCTAGCTGATGCGGATTGTTTGCATGCATGTCCCACATTCTATACGATCAAGAGGCATCCCTATGGATTTAACTTTGAAGTCGGTTGGTTTAGAACATGTTAATTCTTACAGTTTCAAAAGCATAAATTCAAAGTGCAACCTTCAGCTTCTTGCCAAGAAAGTATTATTCACTCTGCGCAATATATAGCTAATATATGTTCGGAAGGCAAATCAGCTCGAAATTGGTGACATTGTGTACAGGCCATTCCAGGATGGTGGTCATACTTTTATCAATAGGTCACCTTGAATACATCAGCACTCCCTTATTGCACTATCTGCAAGATTATTACAAGTTAAGTCAGCTGTTTCAATCAAGCCACTGTGTTGTGCCCCTTTTATGCGAAATTTTGATGGGGGTTCTCTGCATGGGTATGTCCCATGGTTTATACAATCAAGAGTTGAGCTTGGAGAGCTTGTTAGCATAAGCCAAAAGGTGTTGAATGTGCAAGATGGTCGAATTTTTGTGTCTTTAATACATGACTCTAGTTGTTGCACATATAGGGATTCTTTGTATGTCCCACATTTTAAACGATCAAGATGCATTCCTATGGATTTAGCTTTGGTCTTGGTTGTTCCTGAGCATGTTAATTCTTACAACTTCAAAAGCATAAATTCAAACTGCTAGCTTCTTGCCAAGGAAGTACAATTCACTCGGCGCAATGGACAGCTAATTTATGTTCGGAACACAAATCAGCTCGAAAATTGGTGACATTGTGTACAAGCCACTTCAGGATGGTGAGATTATTCTTATAAATAGGCCACTTCTATACATCAACACTCCCTTATTGCACTATCTACAAGACTAGCTATTAATACACTTCGCTATCCACATTTTACAAATGGCAATTAAATGTCTATTTACCCGTTTACCATAAATGATTGTCGTTTTTTCTAGTCACTCGCCCTCATAAAATATTGTGTTTTTATCCGACGAGACACCACGACACAAGAAGCGCCTTACCTCTCATGCATCATAGGTAGTCTCAGCACATTAGCTTGACACAACTAACAATTTTTACAAAAGATTAGTCTATCCAACACTAATTCTAAGCGACTATTTGTGACTAGTACTACCAGTCTTACCACTAAACATCGCCGGTCATGAATTATGAGAGAATTTTCTACAACAATAGCAATGAAGTGAATGCATTTATCAAATCTGCTATCTCATTCAGTAAAACTACCAAAGAGAAAATAATATTCCCTTTTTCTCGATTCCCATTGATGTATTGTCCTTGAAACGCTTGACACTCTATCAGAAGCTAATTGTTATGCTTATGCTTCTTGCAGGGACCAACAGTAACATGAAAATAAAAACCATTCAACATGCAACAAGTGAAACAGTAACTGCACAACATTGCATACTCTATAAGGCATGGTTCCCAACCCCTTTTTAGTTCTTCAACAACAAAGTGACTTTGTTAGCTTGATTAAATGAGGATATTACAATCTAGAATGGAATAAAGTAAATGAAGCGACCACGAGCAAAAGACCCCTCACAAAAACAAACGTTATATTAAGTCCCCTCAACCTCCAAAGTCGCCATCTCTAACTTCTTGTATTTTACCCCCAAGGAGCAATCACATGAAAATATTACAAACAAGAACAATCATAATTTCTTGCCAAGGCACCTCATGTGCCTTTCTTTTTTCCTTTATTTATTTTCTCACACACAATGCAGAACCTGATATGTATATAACTATATATGCACATACAGGCTATTCTAGAACAAATCAGACTCTAATTCTAAAGCGTCAAACGACACCTAGAAATAACAGCACGTAGACTACCTTCCATCAGAAAAAGGCTCTCGTCCCGCTTTATAGATAAAGCAATGACCATACAACCCAAGAATACAACTCGACACCACAACAAACACACTCAAGGCAGCACGTAGACTACCTCGACATGGAAAACTAAGTCAAAATTATCTCCAATCTCCAAATATTGTAGGTTTGGATTATCTATTTCTAACATAGCTCAATCCTTCGCATCATTTTAGCGAACGAGTAGTAAGAGGCTAGAGGCACGCACGAATCACAATCACCAATAGGTTCAGCCACCCCAGTAGTCCAGTACCCCATCATAGAATTGCTAAACATCTCTGCTACCTACCTACTGCAATATCGAGCTTATGAACTATTAATCCACTTTATGCACATATCACACACATGTCTTGTTCAATCATGTTGTAGGATCTAGGGATCTAAAGAAATCCCAGACAGATCGTGTATTCACACACCAATCACAAGAGCATTGAACCCATGTAGGAACCAAGAGAAAGCAAGCAAACGAGTGTCATGATGCATACCACCCGAGCGCGAAGGACCGGCCGAAACCCTAGCTTTCTTGACCGACCTAGGCTGCTCCACAGTGCCGACCGCTGGCCTCTCCGACCGGAAACGACGGGCACCACCACTACCGCTGCCACCCATGTTACTCGCCATCAGCGTCCCTGCTGCTACGGTGGGGTTCCGCTGGATGGGATGGGGTGGGGTTGAGGTAAAATGGTGCAGAGACCGATAGGCCAGGGAGAATTTTTGGGTTTGGGAGAAGAACCTCGGTGTGCGCGCTGGAGCGTTTCTTTTGTTCTTCTATTTCAAACAACCCACTGTGTTGTGCCCCTTGTATGGGAGATTTTGATGGGGATTGTCTGCATGGGTATGTTCCATGGTCTAGAATCAAGAGTTGAACTTGGAGAGCTAGTTAGCTTAAGCCAAAAAGTGCAAGATGGTCGAAGTTTGGTGTCTTTAACACATGTCTAGCTATTGTACAGACAACGATTGTTTGCATGCATATATCTCACAGTCTATACGATCAAAAGGCATCCCTATGAATTTAGCATTTAAATTGTTATTTCTGAGCCGTTAATTCTTACAACTTCAAAAGCATAATTCAAAGTGCAACCTTTATCTTCAGCAAAGGAAGTACATTTGACTCGGCGCAATGGACAGCTAATTTATGTTCGCGAGGCAATTCAGCTCAAAATTGGTTAACATTGTGTATGGGCCATTGCAGCATGGTTATCTTATTCTTAACAATAAGCCACATTCAGTACATCAACACTCCCTTATTGCACTATCTGCAAGATTACTACAAGTTAAGTTGTGCCATCTTTTTGGAGATTTTGATGGGAAATGTCTACATGGATAGGTCCCACGGTCTATAGATAGAAAGTAGAGCTTCGAGCGCTAGTAATCTTAAGCCAGAAAGTGCTAAATGTGCAAGATGTTCGAAGTTTGGTGTTTTTAACACATGACTCTCTAGATGATGAGGATTGTTTGCATGCATGTCCCACATTCTATACGATCAAGAGGCATCCCTATGGATTTAACTTTGAAGTCAGTTGTTTTAGAGCATGTTAATCTTACAGTTTCAAAAGCATAAATTCAAAGTGCAACCTTCAGCTTCTTGCCAAGAAAGTATTATTCACTCTGCGCAATATATAGCTAATATATGTTCGGAAGGCAAATCAGCTCGAAATTGGTGACATTGTGTACAGGCCATTCCCAGGATGGTGGTCTTACTGTTATGAATAGGCCATCTTCAATACATCAGCACTCCCTTATTGCACTATCTGCAAGATATTACAAGTTAAGTCAGATGTTTCAATCAAACCACTATGTTGTGCCTCTTTTATGGGAGATTTTGATGGGGATTGTCTGCATGGGTATGTCCCATGGTCTATACGATCAAGATTTGAGCTTGGAGAGCTTGTTAGCATAAGCCAAAAGGTATTGAATGTGCAAGATGGTCGAAAGTTTGGTGTCTTTAACACATGACTCTAGTTGTTGCACATATATGGATTCTTTGTATGTCCCACATTTTAAACGATCAAGAGGCATTCCTATGGATTTAGCTTTGGTCTTGGTTGTTCATGAGCATGTTAATTCTTGCAACTTCAAAAGCATAAATTCAAAGTGCTAGCTTCTTGCCAAGGAAGTACAATTCACTCGGCGCAATGGACAGCTAATTTATGTTCGGAACACAAATCAGCTCGAAAATTGGTGACACTGTGTACAAGCCACATCAGGATGGTGATCTTATTCTTATCAATAGGCCACTTCTATACATCAACACTGCCTTACTTGCACTATCTACAAGACTAGCTATTAATAGACTGGGCTATCCACATTTGACAAATGGCAATTAAATGTCTGTTTACACGTTTACCAAAAGTGACCGTCGTTTTTTCTAGTCACTCGCCCTCATAAAATAATGTGTTTTTATCTGACGAGACACCACGACACAAGAAGTGCCTTACCTCTTATGCAGCATAGGTAGTCTCAATACATTAGCTAGACACAACTAACAATTTTTACAAAAGATTAGTCTATCCAACACTAAATCTAAGCGACTATTTGTGACTAGTACTACCAGTCTTACCACTAAACATTGCCGGTCATGAATTATGAGAGAATTTCCTACAACAATAGCAATGAAGTGAATGCATTTATTAATCTGCTATCTCATTCAGTAAAACTACCAAAGAGAAAATAATATTCCCCTTTTCTTGATGCCCATTGATGTATTGTCCTTGAAATGCTTGACACTCTATCAGAAGCTAATTGTTATGCTTATGCTCCTTGCAGGGACCAACAGTAACATGAAAATAAAAACCATTCAACATGCAACAAGTGAAACACTAACTGCACCACATTGCGTAATCTATAAGGCATGGTTCCTAACCCCCTTTTTAGTTTTTTAACAACAAAGTGACTTTGTTAGCTTGATTAAATGATGATAGCACAATCTAGAATGGAATAAAGTAAATGAAGCGACCACGAGCAAAAGACCCCTCACAAAAACACACATTATATTAAGTTTCCTCAACGTCCGAAGTCGCCATATCTAACTTGTTGTATTTTACCCCCAAGGAGCAATCACATGAAAATATTACAAACAAGAACAATCACAATTTGTTACCAAGGCACCTCATGTGCCTTTCTTTTTCCCTTTATTTATTTTCTCACACACAATGCAGAACCTGATGTGTATATAACTATATATAGGCTATTCTAGAACAAATCAGACTCTATTTATAAAGCGACAAAGGACACCTAGAAATACCAGCACGTAGACTACCTTCGATCAGAAAAAGACTCTCGTCCCGCTTTATAGATAAAGCGACGACCATACAACCCAAGAATACAACTCAACACCACAACAAACACACCCAAGGAAGCACGTAGACTACCTCGATATGGAAAACTAAGTCAAACTTATCTCCAATCTCCAAATATTGTAGGTTTGGATTATTTATTTCTAACATAGCTCAATCCTTCGCATAATTTTAGCGAACGAGTAGTAAGAGGCTAGAGGCACGCACGACTCACAATCAGCAATAGGTTCAGCCACCCCAGTAGTCCAGTACCCCATCATAGCATTGCTAAACATCTCTGCTACCTACCTACTGCAATATCGAGCTTATGAACTATTAATCCACTTTATGCACATATCAACACATGTCTTGTTCAATCATGTTGTAGGATCTGGGGATCTAAAGAAATCCAAGACAGATCGTGTATTTACACACCAATCACATGATCATTCATCCCATTTAGGAACCAAGCGAAAGCAAGCAAACGGGTGCCATGATGCATACCACCCGAGCGCGAAGGACCGGCCGAAACCCTAGATTTCTTGATCGCCCCGGGCTGCTCCACAGTGCCGACCGCTGGCCTCTCCGGCCGGAAACGACGGGCACCACCACTACCGCTGCCACCCATATTACTCGCCATCAGCGTCCCTGCTGCTACGGCGGGGTCCCGCTGGATGGGATAGGGTGGGGTTGAGGTAAACTGGTGCAGATACCGATAGGCCAGGGGAATTTTGGGGTTTGGGAGAAGAACCTCGGTGGGCGCGCTGGAGCGTTTCTTTTGTTCTTCTGTTTCAAACAAACCACTGTGTTGTGCCCCTTTATGGGAGATTTTGATGGGGATTGTCTGCATGGGTATGTCCCATGGTCTAGAATCGAGAGTTGAACTTGGAGAGCTAGTTAGCTTAAGCCAAAAAAGTGCAAGATGGTCGAAGTTTGGTGTCTTTAACACATGTCTAGCTGTTGTACAGACTGCGATTGTTTGCATGCATATATCTCACAGTCTATACGATCAAACGGCATCCCTATGAACTTAGCATTTAAATAGTTATTTCTGAGCATGTTAATTCTTACAACTTCAAAAGCATAATTCAAAGTGCAACCTTTATCTTCAGCAAAGGAAGTACATTTGAATCGGCGCAATGGACAGCTAATTTATGTTCGTGAGGCAATTTAGCTCGAAATTGGTTAATATTGTGTATGGGCCATTTGCAGCATGGTTATCTTATTCTTAACAATAGGCCACCTTCAGTACATCAACACTCCCTTATTGCACTATCTGCAAGATTACTACAAGTTAAGTTGTGCCCCCTTTTTTGGAGATTTTGATGGGAAATGTCTACATGGATAGGTCCCACAGTCTATACGATAGAAAGTAGATCTTCGAGCGCTAGTAAGCTTAAGCCAAAAAGTGCTAAATATGCAAGATGGTCGAAGTTTGGTGTTTTTAACACATGACTCTCTAGCTGATGCGGATTGTTTGCATGCATGTCCCACATTCTAGACGATCAAGAGGCATCCCTACGGATTTAACTTTGAAGTAGGTTGTTTTAGAGCATGTTAATTCTTACAGTTTCAAAAGCATAAATTCAAAGTGCAACCTTCAGCTTCTTCGCAAGAAAGTATTATTCACTCTGCGCAATATATAGCTAATATATGTTCGGAAGGCAAATCAGCTCGAAATTGGTGACATTGTGTAAAGGCCATTCCAGGATGGTAGTCTTACTGTTATCAATAGGTCACCTTCAATACATCAGCACTCCCTTATTGCACTATCTGCAAGATTATTACAAGTTAAGTCAGCTGTTTCAATCAAGCCACTGTGGTGTGCCCCTTTTATGGGAGATTTTGATGGGGATTGTCTGCATGGGTATGTCCCACGGTCTATACGATCAAGAGTTGAGCTCAGAGTGCTAGTTAGCTTAAGACAAAAAGTGTTGAATGTGCAAGATTGTCAAAGTTTGGTGATTTTAACACGTGACTCTCTAGCTGCTACACAGATGGGGATTGTTTGCATGCATATGTCCCACAGACTATAAGATCAGAAGGCATCCATGTTTATTTAGCATTGAACTTGGTTGTCTGAGAATGTTAATTCTTACAACTTCAAAAGCATAATTCAAAGTGCAACCTTCAGCTTCCTGCCAAGAAGTACTATTAACTCGGCGCAATGGACAGCTAATTTATGTTTGCAAGGCAAATCAGCTCGAAATTGATTGACATTGTGTACGGGCCATTGCAGCATGGTGATCTTATTCTTATTAATAGGCCACCTTCGGTACATCAACACTCTCTTATTGCACTATCTGCAAGATTACTACAAGTGTAGTCGGCTATTTAAATCGACCCATTGGCCCATTGTGCTGTGTCCCTTTTATGGGAGATTTTGATGGGGATTGACTGCAAGGATATGTCCGACGGTCAATACGATCAAGAGTTGAGCTTGGAGAGCTGGTTAGCTTAAGCCAAAAAGTGTTGAATGTGCAAGATGGTTTGTGACTTTAACATATGACTCTCTAGCTGCTGCACATATGGGGATTGTTTGTATGCATGTCCCACTGTCTATACGATCAAGAGGCATCCCTATGGATTTAGCTTTGAACTTTTTTTATTTCTGAGGATGTTATTTCTTGCAACTTCAAAAGCATAAATTCAAAGTGCCAAGGAAGTACTATTCACTTGGCGCAAGGGACAACTAATTTATGTTTAGAAGGCACATCGGATCGAAATTGGTGACATTGTGTACGGGCCATTGTGGGATGGTGATCTTATTCTTATCACTAGGCCACCTTCAGTAAATCAACAGTCCCTTATTAATAAATCAGTTGTTATGAATGAGCTTACAGAACAATACAATGACAGAGACCAGTCAAACAACCCATTCCCTTAAGTATATATTTCCAAGAATTATGTTCAGAAACTATTTGTATTCCCATAAAAGATATTTGTGTTTCCCGAAGAAAAATAAAGTACTTGTTTTACTTGTAGAATATTTGTGTTAAATACAATTATTGCATAGCTTTGTCCAAGTGGGATTTACACATCAATTTGTTGACCAACATGTCATGCATTTTAGATGTGCGGTTGCTTTTAAGCTGTAAAATATTGTACTACCTCGGTTCTGTTTCTGTTGTCGCCATTTGTATACCCAATTTTTACTAGTGTAGTTCTCCTGCGGCGACAAGAAAATAAAAACATGACAAAGGGAGAAGTTGTTTAACACTTCACATTCCGATACTTTAGAATTATATGTTGCTTTATGTTATTATGAGAGTACCTATTTTTCTTTTTCTTTTTGTGGTTACCAAGGGGTTACTGCAACATATCTTTTGACACATAACACTTCTACCTTCTCTGCAGCAAAAGTTCTGCTGGCAATGATGAGTGTGTTAAAGACTAGACTTGTTGCATCACTATGGTAAAGAGGACGATTCCAACTCAGCGTCTCAATTTGACACCATCGAGAAAAGGGTGAAAGGTACAAATATGTTCTTAATGTCGGTCCTAAGGAGCCCTTACTAGTTTGCTCAAATAAATTCCTTACTACGATCAAGTTCCAAATGTCTGTCCTAAGGAGCCCTTACTAGTTTGCTCAAATAAATTCCTTACTACGATCAAGTTCTTAATGTCTGCTCGCATTTTGGGAATTACGAGAACCCATTATGTGACTTTTACATTCTTAGTATGTCATACTCGAACTGGTGAACTTCTCTGATTTGGTTGACACCGTCAAGATTCTGTTAGTAACTCTGAATCGTCTTTTTTCTTATGGGTTGACCTTGTAATGTTGTGTAATTAACAAGTGTGACACCCCTAGATCGGGCACTATGCAGATTTCAGCATTTCCGCCAAAATCCACATAATAACCGATTCCAGGTTGCCACTTGTGATAACATTACAACAGTTCACGAATAATCCACAACAACAACAGAAGAGGTATATGCAAGACGACTCAAACGAGTCAAGGATACAACTAATACAATACAAAGATCCAAATAACAGCGGAAGAAACAACATAGCGTCCGACTACGGACAAGATACAAATTGGACTAAGAGTCCTGAAGATAACCGATGGCGTCCAATCCCTGCCCAGGCCAAGCCGGAGGGATTCCCAAGCTAACGTCGTCAGACTTCAAACCTGTTGACTGCAATGTGGAATATGTAGCCACGAAATGGATTTGTGGGTCAGTACTATTAAGTAATGGCAAGTGGATAAACCATACTCACAAGATACCAGCGTAACCAATCATCACAAGATACAAATACTTTGGGTACAACGGAAGAAAGGGAATTATTGCAACGAAGCGGCAGCGGGCTGCACTAACTAACTACAGAGACGCGCTACAACATCCGGCTAAAAGAAAGGGATAAGATAGCGCGACAAAACCAACTATAACTACTCACCAAACAATACCCATCCAGTGTTACCCCCTACTAAGGAAGCAACCCAAGGAAACTCACACTGTTGATTAAGGTGACATTCATTTTCATGGTGGAGGTAATCTATATTACTAGTCAAGTTATCATCGTTAAGTGTAACTTGTCTGAGTACTTGTTAGCCAACACTTTCACCAAGTCATCCATAACCGCGGACAACACGGCTTCTCGAGAAGATTTAACCCTGCAGGGATGCACCAATTTGGCCGTACACGTAAGAATGACCCGCTAGATGGAAATGCACTTCCACCAAGCGAGGCACTCAACACAACCCAAATCTTCTTTGCATCAAGCCCAAAGAACCCCGTGCAATTGAGCGCACGGGTAATCAAGCCCCACGAAGAAAAGGGGACCCTCATAGCACTCTAAGAACGTGTCTCCCTAAATGCCGACTACAAAAGTTCCACCCTGGCGCCAAGGGTTCGCACCTGCATATGCATGCGGCAAATGGAAAACCCAAACTAAATGAGGCGATTTGGACGAGATGCGAATCGAATCAAAGTTGCGGGGGGCGCCCATACTCGCTTCCCACATGCGGTTAGTGCGCTCATCATGGATCGGAGGACAAGACCCTTTTCCTAATTAAGGTCGACACTAGCAGGCCTCAAAACCACGCCGGGCCTCCTACCGGTGCCTTATCATCAAATTAATATTACCCAAAACATTAACATGTTGTTGATTGAATTGAAACTCAACTATCAAACTAAACAGGTGATAAGACGGACAACAAGACTTGAGCGCAAACAACACTAAGCATGTAACACCTGGGGTGTTACCTGTTTGTTTTCTTTTTGTTTGCATCATCTGCATCATAAGCATTGCATCATGTTTTCCAAAACCCTCAAAACTTCAAAACAAATTAAATTGTTCAAAACCCTAATGGTAAATACAAGTAACACATCCAAATCCAATCAAATCCTACTTGGCAATATTTCAAATGGGAGTTTGAAAATTAAAATCTTGCAAACAAAATTAAAGCTAATAATGTTTTCATAATTGCTTGAACTTATTTAATAAAATTTGTGTATTTCCAAAATTCCCAAATCCAACATTATTTGAAATTCAACTAGCAACTTTAAAACAATTAAAGTTTCAACCCTGGAAAATAATGTTACCTTTTGCTTTAATCTCTGTTTTGGAAATTTAACACAAATAGTCCATAAAAAGAAAACCCCTATTTTCTTTTCTATCTCTCTTTCTCTCTCTCATTATCTCTTACAAAAAAAAAAAGTGAAAACAAATAAAAAGAAAAGCAAGCAAGGAGAGAGAGCAGCCCCATCATCTTTTTTCCAAAGCCCACCCCCTATTTTTTTTCCCTTTCCACCTCAAGCCCAACTTCCTTGGGCCCGTTACCCCTTCGATCAGAGCATCTTCCACCTCCGTACGGTCCCCTTCCCCCTCTCTGTCGTTTTCCCTGTGCAGAAAAGCATCAACACCACCAACTCCCCCCCATGTGCTGCTCCTTTTCCCCCTCTACAAGAAGGTCCCGAGGCCCTCCAAACCCTAACCCTAATCCCCTCTCCTCCCCAGGCCGCCGCCACCCTCTCTCCCCCTCGATCTCATCTCCAAAACTACTGCTTGTCTGAATGTCTGAAACTCCACAAAGAGGGCTGCGGTGGGCGTGTTTTGGCGGGCATGGCGTCTCCGATCGCGGCCATGTCGTGGCCCGGCAGCGGCGGGAATGGAACAAGGGGGCCTCCCCCTTCCCTTTTGCTGAAGGATGCCCGGCGAGAGGAGGACCGAGGCGGCGGCGCCATCAAGTTCTTCCGCCGCCGTCGCCACCATCTGCAGCGATCGTCCTCCCTGTCTGCCCGTCGAAGCTCACCGAGGTGAGGCCCCACCTCTCGCCCTAGGGCCCTACCCCCCCCTCCTTGCTCTGCGGGCGTGGCCGTCGTGCCACGCCGGGGTTCGCCGCCGGTCGAGGTCTCCATGGCCGCCTGTCCATCGATCGATGTATCGTGCCGTCAGGAACAGGCAGCGGACGCGCTGACAAAAATTCAGTATCCGCGGTAGAGTTGCCTCTTATTCCGCCGTGTCTGTACTCTGTCACGAACACAGGCGAGGCGCAGTGGAAGCGAACGCTCGCGATCCCGTCCCAGCTCGCGGGATCGACCCCTGGGGAAGGCAAAACCCCACCTTTTTGGGTTCTTTTCCGCGCCCGCAGCTGGCCCCACCGGTCAGCGACCGTGGCGGCCAGCGTGGACTCCCCGCGCCACGTTGGCGCCACCCTGGCGTGGCCCACGGGTCAGCCAGTGGGTGTAGCCCAGCCGCGGTACAATTGGTTTAATTCCCTAATTCTTTTTTTTCCAAAAATGATTAAAAACCCTAGAATTCAAATGGATGTAATTTCTACTCTACAAATCCAAATCACCCAAACTTTATATGTATCCCACTCCAAATTTCCTAAACTTTTCAAATATGCCATTTGTTTTCTGTTTTGAGTTTTCAAAATGCAATTTAAATTTGAATTCAAATAATTCAAACGCCATTTATAATAATTCATAACTAATTCATACTATTTCCAAATAATGCAATTAAAATATGTTTTTCATACCATTTCACCTACCCTATTCAAATATAAACTTTGTTTTCTGGTTTGAATAATTTAATTTGCCTAAACAATTTAATCTTGTTTAAATTCAATTAAAACTTGTTTAATATTGTTTAATTCCTAATTAAATAATCCTAAGTCCAATTTCAAAATGTGAAACATGTAATCCAACTAAAATTTGATAACCTTTTCAAATATCAACTTTGTTATTTGTTTTGAACATTTTAAATGGTTGAAAACAACAAATACTTGTGTGTTCCCTTTAAGGCACCCAAAATTCCCTAAGTTCATAATAAAATTCTAAATTGCTACACCCTATCTTAAATTGTTTCTAATGTTGTTATTTTGCTGTTTCCCTTTTGCATGCATCATACTAAACCACTAGCACCTGTTGATTAGTTGGAAAACAAATAATTTAACCATAATTCATGGGCTTTTCCTATGCAACTCAAATTGGATATGGGTCCATTTAAAGCTGTTTATCTTGTCAACTAGTTTACCTTGATGCATCTTTAAACTTGTCATGCATCCATATCTTGATCATGCTGGATCTTTTGCCGTAGTAGTAATTGTTGCATTCCGGTGTTTGTTCGAGGTTCGTTGCTTCTTCTCGGATAGGACGTTGAGATGATGTGAGCAACGACAAGTTCTGCTACCTTGCGGGATCTCAGGCAAGTATACTCACTTGCATGCCATATGGCTGCCTTTCATCACTTGTTATCGATTCTTTCCGTTGATTCTTTTCTGCTAGCCTTAGTAGTAGTTGTTTCTGTTGCGAACCTATCACATGAATCCTTTAACCCTGATATTGCCACACCTCCACTCCTATAACCTTTGCTTGAGCCTGTGTCTTACTATCTTGCTTAGGGTTGCTTTTGCTCGAGCTCGTTGTCGGTTACTTCTTTTACCATCGTTCTATTACTATTGTTATCGTACCGGGGGCTCGAAGTTAATCAATCAATCCTGTTAATGCTAATGGTAATAATAAACTTGATGATAAGGCACCGGCGGGAGGCCCAGGGTGGTTTTGAGGCCCGCTAGTGTCGACCCCCTAATTAGGAAAAGGGTCTTGTCTACTGATCCATGATGAGCGCACTACCCGCATTTGGGGAGTATGGGCTCCCCCTCAGTTTGACTCGATTCGCATCTCGTCCAAATCGCCGTACTAGTTCGGGCTTTCCATTTGCTGCATGCATGATCTTGCGAGCCCTTGGCGCCCGGGTGGAACTTTCGTAGTCGGCATTTAGGGCGGCGTGGTCTTCCAGTGCTATGAGGGTCCCCTTTTCTTCGTGGGGCTCGATTAGCCGCGCACGCACAGCACGCGGTGCTTTGGGCTTGATGCGAAGAAGGGTTGGATTGT
Source organism: Alopecurus myosuroides (assembly GCA_028641055.1). Classification (NCBI taxonomy): domain Eukaryota; kingdom Viridiplantae; phylum Streptophyta; class Magnoliopsida; order Poales; family Poaceae; genus Alopecurus; species Alopecurus myosuroides. The sequence continues at coordinate 282,954,317 of CM054061.1, forward strand.
GTTGAGTGCCCCGCTTGGTGGAGTGGCCGCTCCATCTGGCGGGATATTCATGAGTGTCGGTTACTTTGGTGCACCCCTGCAGGGTAAATCTTCTCGAGAAGCCGTGTTTTCCGCGGTTATGGATTACTTGGTGAAAGTACTGGCTAACAAGTACTCAGGACAACTTCAACATAATGATCAATCATGTTTTCACCCAATGATTAATAACTTGACTAGTAATAGGTTATTCACACAATAACTTGACTCATCTTTAATACCACGGTGTGAGTTATCCTCGGATTGCTTCTTTGGATAAGGGACGAGATCCAGGATGGGTTTGTTTGAAGTTATCTTTCAGTTGGTTACTATCACTCGATCTTATCCCCTTTCTGATAGTTGGAAGTGATAGAATCTCTGTAGTTGGTTAGTGCAGCCTGCTGTCGCTTATTTGCAATAACCCCTTCCTTTCCGTTGATCCTAAAGTATTTGTATCTTGTGATGATTGGCTACGCCGGTATTCTTGTGAGTATGGGTTTTATCCCCCTTGCCAGTACTTAACCGTACTGACCCACGAATCTCTTTCGTGGCTGCAAATTCCAAATTGCAGTCAACAGGTTTGAAGTCTGACGACGTTAGCTTGGGAATCCCTCCGGCTTGGCCTGGGCAGGGATTGGACGCCTTCGGTTATCTTCAGGACTCTTAGTCCAATTTGGATCTTGTCCGTAGACGGACGTTTGTTTCTTCCGCTGTTATTTGGATCTTTGTATTGTATCAGTTGTATCCCTGGCTCTTCTGAGTCATCTTGTATCTATCTGTTTCTGTTGTAATTGTGGATTATTCGAGAACTATTGTAATGTTATCATAAATGGCAACCTGGAATCGGTTATTATGCGGATTTGGCGGGAATGCTGAAATCTGCATAGTGCCCGATCTCGGGGCGTCACAAATGGTATCAGAGCCTTGGTTCCGATTCCCGAGATTGTTTCGATACGAATGGTTATCGAAGCAACGGGTCCGCAAAGCCTGTAGGATAACCTCGCTAACGGTCGATGTTTCTAGAGTGTCAAAAACTATTTCTGCTAAACTATTTTGGAAAAAAACATCTCAATAGGTTTCTTGTTTTCTCCTTATCTCTATTCTATTTCCCCTCCCATCTTATTTGTTTTGGAGTCTACTCTCGTACTCAATCTTTCAAAGTGTTAGGATCCTACGTGGGTGGACGTTTTCTGAGCCCTTAACCTAATAGGTTCGATCATCGGAAGATTCCTGGTGGAAGAACATCGTCATCAACCCGAGCCAGAATCTCTTGTTAGTGGTGTCGAGGAGATCAACTGGAAGCACGAAGAATCGATAGTCGAACCTCTTTCCCCTCCCGGGTTAGCAGGTGGATTGCGAGGGCGCAATCCCTTGTTAGTGGTGTCGTCTGTAACACCTGGGGTGTTACCTGTTTGTTTTCTTTTTGTTTGCATCATCTGCATCATAAGCATTGCATCATGTTTTCCAAAACCCTCAAAACTTCAAAACAAATTAAATTGTTCAAAACCCTAATGGTAAATGCAAGTAACACATCCAAATCCAATCAAATCCTACTTGGCAATATTTCAAATGGGAGTTTGAAAATTAAAATCTTGCAAACAAAATTAAAGCTAATAATGTTTTCATAATTGCTTGAACTTATTTAATAAAATTTGTGTATTTCCAAAATTCCCAAATCCAACATTATTTGAAATTCAACTAGCAACTTTAAAACAATTAAAGTTTCAACCCTGGAAAATAATGTTACCTTTTGCTTTAATCTCTGTTTTGGAAATTTAACACAAATAGTCCATAAAAAGAAAACCCCTATTTTCTTTTCTATCTCTCTTTCTCTCTCTCATTATCTCTTACAAAAAAAAATAAGTGAAAACAAATAAAAAGAAAAGCAAGCAAGGAGAGAGAGCAGCCCCATCATCTTTTTTCCAAAGCCCACCCCCTATTTTTTTTCCCTTTCCACCTCAAGCCCAACTTCCTTGGGCCCGTTACCCCTTCGATCAGAGCATCTTCCACCTCCGTACGGTCCCCTTCCCCCTCTCTGTCGTTTTCCCTGTGCAGAAAAGCATCAACACCACCAACTCCCCCCCATGTGCTGCTCCTTTTCCCCCTCTACAAGAAGGTCCCGAGGCCCTCCAAACCCTAACCCTAATCCCCTCTCCTCCCCAGGCCGCCGCCACCCTCTCTCCCCCTCGATCTCATCTCCAAAACTACTGCTTGTCTGAATGTCTGAAACTCCACAAAGAGGGCTGCGGTGGGCGTGTTTTGGCGGGCATGGCGTCTCCGATCGCGGCCATGTCGTGGCCCGGCAGCGGCGGGAATGGAACAAGGGGGCCTCCCCCTTCCCTTTTGCTGAAGGATGCCCGGCGAGAGGAGGACCGAGGCGGCGGCGCCATCAAGTTCTTCCGCCGCCGTCGCCACCATCTGCAGCGATCGTCCTCCCTGTCTGCCCGTCGAAGCTCACCGAGGTGAGGCCCCACCTCTCGCCCTAGGGCCCTACCCCCCCCCCCCTCCTTGCTCTGCGGGCGTGGCCGTCGTGCCACGCCGGGGTTCGCCGCCGGTCGAGGTCTCCATGGCCGCCTGTCCATCGATCGATGTATCGTGCCGTCAGGAACAGGCAGCGGACGCGCTGACAAAAATTCAGTATCCGCGGTAGAGTTGCCTCTTATTCCGCCGTGTCTGTACTCTGTCACGAACACAGGCGAGGCGCAGTGGAAGCGAACGCTCGCGATCCCGTCCCAGCTCGCGGGATCGACCCCTGGGGAAGGCAAAACCCCACCTTTTTGGGTTCTTTTCCGCGCCCGCAGCTGGCCCCACCGGTCAGCGACCGTGGCGGCCAGCGTGGACTCCCCGCGCCACGTTGGCGCCACCCTGGCGTGGCCCACGGGTCAGCCAGTGGGTGTAGCCCAGCCGCGGTACAATTGGTTTAATTCCCTAATTCTTTTTTTTCCAAAAATGATTAAAAACCCTAGAATTCAAATGGATGTAATTTCTACTCTACAAATCCAAATCACCCAAACTTTATATGTATCCCACTCCAAATTTCCTAAACTTTTCAAATATGCCATTTGTTTTCTGTTTTGAGTTTTCAAAATGCAATTTAAATTTGAATTCAAATAATTCAAACGCCATTTATAATAATTCATAACTAATTCATACTATTTCCAAATAATGCAATTAAAATATGTTTTTCATACCATTTCACCTACCCTATTCAAATATAAACTTTGTTTTCTGGTTTGAATAATTTAATTTGCCTAAACAATTTAATCTTGTTTAAATTCAATTAAAACTTGTTTAATATTGTTTAATTCCTAATTAAATAATCCTAAGTCCAATTTCAAAATGTGAAACATGTAATCCAACTAAAATTTGATAACCTTTTCAAATATCAACTTTGTTATTTGTTTTGAACATTTTAAATGGTTGAAAACAACAAATACTTGTGTGTTCCCTTTAAGGCACCCAAAATTCCCTAAGTTCATAATAAAATTCTAAATTGCTACACCCTATCTTAAATTGTTTCTAATGTTGTTATTTTGCTGTTTCCCTTTTGCATGCATCATACTAAACCACTAGCACCTGTTGATTAGTTGGAAAACAAATAATTTAACCATAATTCATGGGCTTTTCCTATGCAACTCAAATTGGATATGGGTCCATTTAAAGCTGTTTATCTTGTCAACTAGTTTACCTTGATGCATCTTTAAACTTGTCATGCATCCATATCTTGATCATGCTGGATCTTTTGCCGTAGTAGTAATTGTTGCATTCCGGTGTTTGTTCGAGGTTCGTTGCTTCTTCTCGGATAGGACGTTGAGATGATGTGAGCAACGACAAGTTCTGCTACCTTGCGGGATCTCAGGCAAGTATACTCACTTGCATGCCATATGGCTGCCTTTCATCACTTGTTATCGATTCTTTCCGTTGATTCTTTTCTGCTAGCCTTAGTAGTAGTTGTTTCTGTTGCGAACCTATCACATGAATCCTTTAACCCTGATATTGCCACACCTCCACTCCTATAACCTTTGCTTGAGCCTGTGTCTTACTATCTTGCTTAGGGTTGCTTTTGCTCGAGCTCGTTGTCGGTTACTTCTTTTACCATCGTTCTATTACTATTGTTATCGTACCGGGGGCTCGAAGTTAATCAATCAATCCTGTTAATGCTAATGGTAATAATAAACTTGATGATAAGGCACCGGCGGGAGGCCCAGGGTGGTTTTGAGGCCCGCTAGTGTCGACCCCCTAATTAGGAAAAGGGTCTTGTCTACTGATCCATGATGAGCGCACTACCCGCATTTGGGGAGTATGGGCTCCCCCTCAGTTTGACTCGATTCGCATCTCGTCCAAATCGCCGTACTAGTTCGGGCTTTCCATTTGCTGCATGCATGATCTTGCGAGCCCTTGGCGCCCGGGTGGAACTTTCGTAGTCGGCATTTAGGGCGGCGTGGTCTTCCAGTGCTATGAGGGTCCCCTTTTCTTCGTGGGGCTCGATTAGCCGCGCACGCACAGCACGCGGTGCTTTGGGCTTGATGCGAAGAAGGGTTGGATTGTGTTGAGTGCCCCGCTTGGTGGAGTGGCCGCTCCATCTGGCGGGATATTCATGAGTGTCGGTTACTTTGGTGCACCCCTGCAGGGTAAATCTTCTCGAGAAGCCGTGTTTTCCGCGGTTATGGATTACTTGGTGAAAGTACTGGCTAACAAGTACTCAGGACAACTTCAACATAATGATCAATCATGTTTTCACCCAATGATTAATAACTTGACTAGTAATAGGTTATTCACACAATAACTTGACTCATCTTTAATACCACGGTGTGAGTTATCCTCGGATTGCTTCTTTGGATAAGGGACGAGATCCAGGATGGGTTTGTTTGAAGTTATCTTTCAGTTGGTTACTATCACTCGATCTTATCCCCTTTCTGATAGTTGGAAGTGATAGAATCTCTGTAGTTGGTTAGTGCAGCCTGCTGTCGCTTATTTGCAATAACCCCTTCCTTTCCGTTGATCCTAAAGTATTTGTATCTTGTGATGATTGGCTACGCCGGTATTCTTGTGAGTATGGGTTTTATCCCCCTTGCCAGTACTTAACCGTACTGACCCACGAATCTCTTTCGTGGCTGCAAATTCCAAATTGCAGTCAACAGGTTTGAAGTCTGACGACGTTAGCTTGGGAATCCCTCCGGCTTGGCCTGGGCAGGGATTGGACGCCTTCGGTTATCTTCAGGACTCTTAGTCCAATTTGGATCTTGTCCGTAGACGGACGTTTGTTTCTTCCGCTGTTATTTGGATCTTTGTATTGTATCAGTTGTATCCCTGGCTCTTCTGAGTCATCTTGTATCTATCTGTTTCTGTTGTAATTGTGGATTATTCGAGAACTATTGTAATGTTATCATAAATGGCAACCTGGAATCGGTTATTATGCGGATTTGGCGGGAATGCTGAAATCTGCATAGTGCCCGATCTCGGGGCGTCACAAAGCATGCAACTACGACACGAGGGCCAACAAGGTAAACAAATAACAGTTAATAGGAAGTGGAAGGAAGGCTATATCATGGCTGTAAGGTAAACATATGATAGGATCGAGACACAAGCATCGAATCATAAGGCTAGCATAAGGATAACGGAAAGAATCGGTAACAAGTGATGAAAGGCAGCCATAGGTAGCAAGTGAGTATACTTGCCTGGAATCCAGCAAGTAGGGGTACATCCGCAGAACTTGTCGATGCTCACATCATCTCAACGTCCTATCCGCGAAGAAGCAACGAACTAGAACAAACACCGGATGCAACAATTACTACTACGGCAAAAGATCCAGCATGATCAAGATATGGATGCATGACAAGTTTAAGGATGCATCAAAGATAAACTAGTTGACATGGTATACATATTTAAATGGGCCCATATGCAATTTGGATTGCATATGGAAAAGCCCATGAATTAATGTTGAATTAAATGATCTACAAATAACCATCATGTGAAAGTTGATTAGAATGATGCATGGATGATGAAAACAATAAGAAAACAACAATAGCTTCAATTTGATATGTTGTTTACCAAGTTTGGAATTTTATTTATTAAGTTATGAAATTTGGCTTCTTAAATGAGTTACACAAACATTTATTGTTTTCACCCATTTTAATTGTTCAAAACAGATAAAAAAATTCATATTTGGAAAGAACACAAAATTTTAGATGGAATACATATTTCATTTGTTGAATTTGGATTTTAGATGAGCAAGTTATTAAATTGACAATTTTAAATGCATTAATTAAGAAATAGTTGTTTTCAGCAATTTAATTTATTAAAAATAGAAAACAAAGTTTATATTTGGAAAGCTTATTCAATTTTGCATGGAAAACATATTTTACATGTTGGAATTGGATTTGAATTGCCCAAGTTATGAATTTTGCAATTTAAAAGGTTTAATTAAAGCATTGAATTATTGCACCACTTTTAATTAGGAAAAACAGTAAACAAAATGTATTGAAAAGGTTGAAAACATGTATAAAATGTTTCAATGAACAATTTGAGCTATTAAACATAATTTTTGGATCATTATTGAATTTATTATGCAATTCTTCATAAGTATTTTATTCTGCCCTTTTTAGTAAACAGAGGGAAGCATGTTCAAATTTAATTCAATTGTGACCAAATAAAATACCAATGTGTAGAGTTTGTTAAGACAAATTTTTAGAGCCCAATTTTGCTCAAATTGGGTGAACATAACTCAAGTTATGGTTTTCCAAAGTTTCCAATTTTTATTGCATTTTCTGTATTTAATTATTTAGTGCAAAAGTTATTACAGAAATATGTTGCAACTTTGTGACTAACAGAGAGAGCACAAGATTCTGAATCCATAGAAACTTAAATCATTGAAATTGGATCATTTTTCAATTTGTTATGGATTTTACAACTAAAGATTCAGCTCTGTGTTTCTGGATTTCGGGAAATAAAAGAAAAAGGAGGAAAAAAGGGGTGGCTTTCTGCCTCGACTGGGATTCGATCCCGAGACCGTGGGTGCGCGCGGAAAAGGCTCTGGCCACTGGGCTGGTGCTCGCTTGGTGACAGATCAGGGGCGCGTGGGTGTTTGAGGTTCAACTCGTCAGTTAACTGAAACTGAACGAATTCAGCTAACTGAACTTGGTGTCGAACAGGTGATCGCCGGCGACATCCGCGGCCGCGCGAGGGCAGCACGCCAGAGCAAGGGGAAGGAAGGGCCGAAGCCTAGATGGGTCCTCACCTCGGGCGTGTAGGCGACGAAGGATAAGGCGAGGGCGTCGTGGTGCGGTTCAAGGCGTCGACCTGCAGGTTACTGCACCTGACGAACGGAGGAGGGGAAGAAGGACGGCGGCGGCATTGTAGTCGATCTCGGGCTGCTCCCGCTGCACGTAGAGGAAGAAGGTGCCCCCGGGGTTCCATTTTTGTGTTGGGACGGCCTCGAGGACGACTCGATCGTCGGCGGTGCGAGCCTCAACTTCCGGCCAGGGAGGCTCCCGTCCGAGTTCAGAAAGTACAGAGGCAAAGGAATTCGGGGCAGAGGAAGAAGGGAGAAAGGGTGGCGGCGGATGGAGGAGATGGAGAGGAGAGGTTCTAGGGTTTGGAAAGGAGGGGGCAGATTTATGGGAGAGAGGAGGAGGTGAGAGGTGGGGGCCATGGAGTAGACATGGACAGGAGGGGGGATCACGTTCTCCTTCTGTTCGTACGGAGAAGAAGGACGAGGGCTAGGTGGGCTGGGGGGTTTGGTTCGGTGTGGGCTAGGTGGGTAGGCTGCTGTGGCTGTGGGAAAAGGGGTGGTAGGTGGGCTGGCCCTTTTTGGGCTGGTCTGCCTCCCCCTTTGTTTTATTTTTTTATTTTTTTTTCCTTTGAAATAGAAAAGGTAGGAAAGAAAAGGATTTTGATGGTTGAAAACATGAACTTAATTTTAAATAGATGAACCACTTCAAATGCCCAAGTGCACCAAGTTTGTTTTCAAAATTTCAAATATTTATTTGTTGTTTGAATTTGAATTTGAAACTCAATTTAGGGTTTTAATAAAAGGTGATTTATTTAACCAAGCATTAATTCTAAAACAATTTGGTTGAAAACAATTTGAGTTTGAAGCAAGTGCATTGTTTGAAAATTTTAAATTGATTTGAATTTTTTGTTTTTGAATTGGTTTTGCAAACAAAGGTGCAAAAGATGCATGATGCAATGCAAAAAAAAAAACCAAATCCTATTTGGGGGAAAATCCCCCGGGTGTTACAGACGACACCACTAACAAGGGATTGCGCCCTCGCAATCCACCCACTAACCCGGGAGGGGAAAGAAGCTCGACTATCATTCTTCATGCTTCCTGTTGATCTCCTCGACACCACTAACAAGGGCTTCTCGACACCACTAACAAGAGATTCTTGCTCGGGTTGATGACGATGTTCTTCCACCAGGAATCTTCCGATGATCGAACCTATTAGGTTAAAGGCTCAGAAAACGTCCACCCACGTAGGATCCTAAAACTTTGAAAGATTGAGAGGAAGAGAGACTCCAAAACAAATAAGATGAGAGGAGAAATAGAATAGAGATAAGGAGAAAACAAGAATCCTATTGAGATGTTTCCAAAACAGGTTTTGCACAAATAGCTTTTTGACACTCTAGAAACAACGACCGTTAGCGAGGTTATCCTACAGGCTTTGCGGACCCGTTGCTTCGATAACCATTCGTATCGAAACAACTTTGGGAATCAGAAACCATGCTCTGATACCATTTCTTACGCCCCGAGATCGGGCACTATGCAGATTTCAGCATTTCCGCCAAAATCCACATAATAACCGATTCCAGGTTGCCACTTGTGATAACATTACAACAGTTCACGAATAATCCACAACAACAACAGAAGAGGTATATGCAAGACGACTCAAACGAGTCAAGGAAACAACTGATACAATACAAAGATCCAAATAACAGCGGAAGAAACAACATAGCGTCCGACTACGGACAAGATACAAATTGGACTAAGAGTCCTGAAGATAACCGATGGCGTCCAATCCCTGCCCAGGCCAAGCCGGAGGGATTCCCAAGCTAACGTCGTCAGACTTCAAACCTGTTGACTGCAATGTGGAATATGCATCCACGAAATGGATTCGTGGGTCAGTACTATTAAGTACTGGCAAGTGGATAAACCATACTCACAAGATACCAGCGTAACCAATCATCACAAGATACAAATACTTTGGGTACAACGGAAGGAAGGGAATTATTGCAACGAAGCGGCAGCGGGCTGCACTAACTAACTACAGAGACGCGCTACAACATCCGGCTAAAAGAAAGGGATAAGATAGCGCGACAAAACCAACTATAACTACTCACCAAACAATACCCATCCAGTGTTACCCCCTACTAAGGAAGCAACCCAAGGAAACCCACACTGTTGATTAAGGTGACATTCATTTTCATGGTGGAGGTAATCTATATTACTAGTCAAGTTATCATCGTTAAGTGTAAGTTGTCTGAGTACTTGTTAGCCAGCACTTTCACCAAGTCATCCATAACCGCGGACAACACGGCTTCTCGAGAAGATTTAACCCTGCAGGGATGCACCAATTTGGCCGTACACGTAAGAATGACCCGCCAGATGGAAATGCACTTCCACCAAGCGAGGCACTCAACACAACCCAACTCTTCTTCGCATCAAGCCCAAAGAACCCCGTGCAATTGAGCGCATGGCTAATCAAGCCCCACGAAGAAAAGGGGACCCTCATAGCACTCTAAGAACGTGTCTCCCTAAATGCCGACTACAAAAGTTCCACCCTGGCGCCAAGGGTTCGCACCTGCATATGCATGCGGCAAATGGAAAACCCGAACTAAATGAGGCGATTTGGACGAGATGCGAATCGAATCAAAGTTGCGGGGGGCGCCCATACTCGCTTCCCACATGCGGTTAGTGCGCTCATCATGGATCGGAGGACAAGACCCTTTTCCTAATTAAGGTCGTTACTAGCAGGCCTCAAAACCATGCCGGGCCTCCTGCCAGTGCCTTATCATCAAATTAATATTACCCAAAACATTAACATGTTGTTGATTGAATTGAAACTCAACTATCAAACTAAACAGGTGATAAGACGGACAACAAGACTTGAGCGCAAACAACACTAAGCATGCAACTACGACACGAGAGCCAACAAGGTAAACAAATAACAGTTAATATGAAGTGGAAGGAAGGCTATATCATGGCTGCAAGGTAAACATATGATAGGATCGAGACACAAGCATCGAATCATAAGGCTAGCATAAGGATAACGGAAAGAATCGGTAACAAGTGATGAAAGGCATCCATAGGTAGCAAGTGAGTATACTTGCCTGGAATCCAGCAAGTAGGGGTACATCCGCAGAACTTGTCGATGCTCACATCATCTCAACGTCCTATCCGCGAAGAAGCAACGAACTAGAACAAACACCGGATGCAACAATTACTACTACGGCAAAAGATCCAGCATGATCAAGATATGGATGCATGACAAGTTTAAGGATGCATCAAAGATAAACTAGTTGACATGGTAAACATATTTAAATGGGCCCATATGCAATTTGGATTGCATATGGAAAAGCCCATGAATTAATGTTGAATTAAATGATCTACAAATAACCATCATGTGAAAGTTAATTAGAATTATGCATGGATGATGAAAACAATAAGAAAACAACAATAGCTTCAATTTGATATGTTGTTTACCAAGTTTGGAATTTTATTTATTAAGTTATGAAATTTGGCTTCTTAAATGAGTTACACAAACATTTATTGTTTTCACCCATTTTAATTGTTCAAAACAGATAACAAAATTCATATTTGGAAAGAACACAAAATTTTAGATGGAATACATATTTCATTTGTTGAATTTGGATTTTAGATGAGCAAGTTATTAAATTGACAATTTTAAATGCATTAATTAAGAAATAGTTGTTTTCAGCAATTTAATTTATTCAAAATATAAAACAAAGTTCATATTTGGAAGGCTTATTCAATTTTTCATGGAAAACATATTTCACATGTTGGAATTGGATTTGAATTGCCCAAGTTATGAATTTTGCAATTTAAAAGGTTTAATTAAAGCATTGAATTATTGCACCACTTTTAATTAGGAAAAACAGTAAACAAAATGTATTGAAAAGGTTGAAAAAATGTATAAAATGTTTCGATGAACAATTTGAGCTATTAAACATAATTTTTTGGATCATTATTGAATTTATTATGCAATTCTTCATAAGTATTTTATTCTGCCTTTTTTAGTAAACAGAGGGAAACATGTTCAAATTTAATTCAATTGTGACCAAATAAAATACTAATGTGTAGAGTTTGTTAAGACAAATTTTTAGAGCCCAAGTTTGCTCAAATTGGGTGAACAGAACTCAAGTTATGGTTTTCCAAAGTTTCCAATTTTTATTGCATTTTCTGTATTTAATTATTTAGTGCAAAAGTTATTACAGAAACATGTTGCAACTTTATGACTAACAGAGAGAGCACAAGATTCTGAATCCATAGAAACTTGAATCATTGAAATTGGATCATTTTTCAATTTGTTATGGATTTTACAAATAAAGATTCAGCTCTGTGTTTCTGGATTTCGGGAAATAAAAGAAAAAGGAGGAAAAAAAAGGGGTGGCTTTCTGCCTCGACTGGGATTCGATCCCGAGACCGTGGGTGCGCGCGGAAAAGGCTCTGGCCACTGGGCTGGTGCTCGCTTGGTGACAGATCAGGGGCGCGTGGGTGTTTGAGGTTCAACTCGTCAGTTAACTGAAACTGAACGAATTCAGCTAACTGAACTTGGTGTCGGACAGGTGATCGCCGGCGACATCCACGGCCGCGCGAGGGCAGCACGCCAGAGCAAGGGGAAGGAAGGGCCGAAGCCTGGATGGGTCCTCACCTCGGGCGTGTAGGCGACGAAGGAGAAGGCGAGGGCGTCGTGGTGCGGTTCAAGGCGTCGACCTGCAGGTTACTGCACCTGACGAACGGAGGAGGGGAAGAAGGACGGCGGCGGCGTTGTAGTCGATCTCGGGCTGCTCCCGCTGCGCGTAGAGGAAGAAGGTGCCCCCGGGGTTCCATTTTTGTGCTGGGACGGCCTCGAGGACGACTCGATCGTCGGCGGTGCGAGCCTCAACTTCCGGCCATGGAGGCTCCCGTCCGAGTTCAGAAAGTACAGAGGCAAAGGAATTTGGGGCAGAGGAAGAAGGGAGAAAGGGTGGCGGCGGATGGAGGAGATTGAGAGGAGAGGTTCTAGGGTTTGGAAAGGAGGGGGCAGATTTATGGGAGAGAGGAGGAGGTGAGAGGTGGGGGCCATGGAGTAGACAGGGACAGGAGGGGGGATCACGTTTTCCTTCTGTTCGTACGGAGAAGAAGGACGAGGGCTAGGTGGGCTGGGGGGTTTGGTTCGGTGTGGGCTAGGTGGGTAGGCTGTTGTGGCTGTTGGAAAAGGGGTGGTAGGTGGGCTGGCCCTTTTTGGGCTGGTCTGCCTCCCCCTTTGTTTTATTTTTTTATTTTTTTTCCTTTGAAATAGAAAAGGTAGGAAAGAAAAGGATTTTGATGGTTGAAAACATGAACATAATTTTAAATAGATGAACCACTTCAAATGCCCAAGTGCACCAAGTTTGGTTTTCAAAATTTCAAATATTTATTTGTTGTTTGAATTTGAATTTGAAACTCAATTTAGGGTTTTAATAAATGGTGATTTATTTAACCAAGCATTAATTCAAAAACAATTTGGTTGAAAACAATTTGAGTTTGAAGCAAGTGCATTGTTTGAAATTTTTAAATTGATTTGAATTTTTTGTTTTTGAATTGGTTTTGCAAACAAAGGTGCAAAAGATGCATGATGCAATGCAAAAAAAAACAACCAAATCCTATTTGGGGAAAATCCCCCGGGTGTTACAACAAGTTTCATTTTTCACACTTTGTTATGCAGATACGGCGGATATGGTATACAGACAACAAAAGAAAGCCCATGGGTTACTCATTTTCATTTAAGCCAGGACTTGTTCTTTTGAAGTTAAATGATCCCATTTTCTTTCTGTTTTTTAAAGTACATTTGGTTGGTGCTTTATATTTGCTTAAACTTGTACATACATGCAGGAAATGATGAAGAGGAATAAATTGGGATTAATATTTATTGTAGACGAGCTTAGAGAAGAATACAATGCCATGAGAGACCAGTCAAACAGCATGTTCCCCAAATTATATATTTCGAAGGGGTAAGTTCCGAAATTATTTGTATTCCTATAAGAAAGTGATGCTGACATGATCTGTTTGATAGGGAAATACTTCCTACTGTTTGAGATGTTCAACAGTTGAATAGTATCTACCTAATGTAAGGGTCTAAATATTTTGAGTGATTTATATTCAAAACAGCATGCAGAACTTCTAAATGATGTGCATGTAACAAAAAACGAACTGGCATATTCTGAATATACTAGAAATGCAAGTTTACCGGAAACTTGACCACTTTTGCAAACTGTGTAAATGAATTAGTCTAGGACCAAAAAAAAAGGGTTGCTAGCAAAGAAGAAAAAAGAAAAGAGAGTCGTAAGATGAGAATGTACCATCTTCCTCCCTCTTCACAAAGTTGTTTTCAGACCCAGCCTGGGCATCTTTTGGGTGAACCTGAATCCAAATACATGATTTGTGGATGCACATGGCTTATTTTCATAGCTGAGGTTCCCAACCTTCTGCGCTTCTTAAACATTGAGCTGATACAATGCATCATAGTTAGGTAGATCAAACAAGAACATAGCATCATGAAATGGAGAAAAAGAGTGTACCGGTACGAAAATGTTTGATGCCTTGGATCAACTCCCTCAGCCACAAGCTGGAAATAAATTCTTAGTTTTAGAGAAGTAAACATAATTCTTCAATTCAAATCAATATTGGATACTCATAGAATTACTATACAGATTCTGCGCAGGGAAGCGTGAGTTGATTATTAACAAGAGGCATCAGGGTCCAGCCATGGCCTCTGGATTCAAGAAAGCACATTGAAAAGCTAAGAGCAAAACTGAGAAACTACTTACCAGAGAACTCAATGTTATTCCTGTTATGTGTGGTACCAGCACATGTCAATGAAGTGCCAGCAAGGGTCACACAACAGATACACCACAGCTGATGTCGGCGACTTGGTGCTAGAGTTGGTGCTAGAGTTTGACTTACACGGCTCAGCCCCAAGTTGTATTTACTCTTTCATTTCAGCCCAACCAAGCTAAATGCTTTATCCGATTAGCCCCTCAGTTAGACGGGATAACCCTTCTTATTAAACTAGCTGTACTTGTTAGGAATCTTAGTTATAAGGGTTATCTAAATGAATTGGGTGCTTACAAATCTCAATTTGTTGAGTTAAGTCAATTCAATGAGTTGAGAAAAAAAAAGTGTCCTTCTTATTGCTGCAACCTCCCTCCTCTCATCATTGCTCCTTCCATCCCAAGCCCTTGTCGCACCCACCAACAGCGCCCAAGCACTAACCTCACACTCACCAGCTAATACTCCTAAAAAACGCTTCCCAGAAATCAAGTCATAACATGCTAAACCGTCTATCAACAACTACTTCCATCATTTATTATCAACTAACTTAAGCCGTTTTATTTAAATCACTGATTTACCTTAGTTCTCCAGGTATCAATCTTCAGACTAACATTAACAGCCTGGTACTCTTCAGATATCTGTGTGAAAGTGGAACAAATTAACAATTAAACTATAACAACAATCAAATAAGATTCTGTTATGGAAATTTTGGCGGTTTACCAACCCAAAATTCAAAGTGGAATAGGTCATGCGACGAGTTAAGGTGACATCCGAGACCCTATTGTCACTAGAATCACAACATTAGGGATGTGTGTTGAGAAAGTGTGCGCAAAGATTGTTCCATAAGATTTAATAAAGGATATGCAGAAAGAAAATGCCATATATATTTTATCACAAAGGATATGCAGAAAGACATTGACAACGCTGATTTGGTTTTATCCTAACTGTAGCAGGTGAAATGATCCACACGGCCTTAGCAATAACAAGTGACATTTCAGCAAATATAACATAAATGGAACTTTGCTTCAAATTTTACTTTGTAGCTTCCACACTTTACCAAGCAGAAGGGGCAAGCAAAATCTTCAGTGACTGGCGAGAAGACACCAACATACGAAACAAAAAAATAAAGGGGTTAATTTCTTGAAAAAGGATAAATAAAAGAGCAAAGAATAATGAACCAACCAGAAATTATCTGAGTTTTTACCCACAAATAGCAATCAGTGAGATGCAGAACTGAACATAGGTAATCTCAAAGCCTCTAAACCGGGTCTTTTACATTATCAGTATTCACAACAAAGTACCATTGATTACAAACACCGATATGGCACTCGGTCAGCAGTATATTCATCAGTACATGTGGTCGTGGGCTAACATACACCTTAAATGTGCCACCAAATACACAACATACATCAATCTTCTAAAAACCACATGCATATTATTTAGTCTACCATACTCAACATTTTCGTTAATAAAAATAATTGCCCCTTGGATTCCAATTTCAACTTTACACTATTCTACTGGAATGTTACAAACATTTTCTGTCTTATGTTGCATACAAACATTTTTTTTTGTGAAACATACTAATTTTTCAGTTTATGTTAATGACACAAAATTTGATTATAGAATCAAAAAGCATAATTTAATCAAAGAAAAGACAATTGATGTTGTAAAGAGAGAACTTCATAAGCTATTTTTAAGGTTATAAAACATTATACATACCACTACCAAGCTTAACTCTCCAGCTTTAGTTCCAGCTTGAAACTACTTCCAGCATCTTATGCAAACCTTAAGTGTAACAGCAGAAAGTGCTTCACTAGGTCACTTCCCTTATGTTGATACCCACTAACATTCGTAAAATGAGTGTCTTTCTAACAGGTATTCCCATTGCTAATGCTATGGTGCCATAATTAATTGGACAAAGTAATTACCACCATCAAACGGAAGTAGCTTTATTCCAATGACATGCGTACCATCAAAGGATCTTAGCAGAATATATTTTACTAGTTTAGTTGCTAACGTACTGATATTATCAAATATCTTAAACATCTAGGTAATTTACGTTTCCCGAGTCAATATATGATGCAAACGAGTGAATGAAACTGAAGAAGGGCACGAGCCCAAATGCTTGTGTGAGAGAAGAACCTTAGGTTTTTCTGCATGATATTGTTGTAGTACTTGAAGTTGAAAAGCACATTGCCGGCTCTTAACCTGTGAAAGAAAATTTTATTTGTTTACTTGGTTATATCAAAATGCAAATGTATTTGTAAAGCTAAAAGTGAAAAGAAAAAAGTGTCGTAAAAAGACCTGGACAGACACATTAGGTCAGCCAGGCTTCCTCTTGCACAACAAACCTGCCCGAAAGCCAAAGCACCATCACTAGGCATTTACAGAAATTCGATATACTGACTCCAGATCTTTACCTACTCTTTCAGACATCTATATCTATGTCAAATATTAGAGGTACAAGTTTCCGGTATCCAGACAATCTGAACCATCCATCAAATTTTCATCCAATGGCTCACAATTTTTTTAGTTGCGACTTGCAAATTCAGCTTCAGTTGCACGGTAGCTAACCCTCCAGTAACCTCCATCTAATTTTTCTCCTACCTTAGTCATGCATCAAACTCTAGCCCCCCTGATTTCTGTTCTGTGCACTCACTCGCTCCGCGTCCTCCGCTCTCAAGGTGACATCTTACTATCCTCACATACACGTAAACTTCCTTGCGATATCTATTTGCAAACCTGGTCCCCAGTCTGTCCAGCAGACCCCACTGCGCCATCTCTTGTGCCACACTATTGGTGATGTTGTGCGATGTTGGATGCATTGTTTTTGTGTTTGCAACATAATTCTTACATTTTGCATAATTGCTCCTATGACCAATTACCATAACTTTCTTTGACCGAGAAATACTAAATGTAATAATGATCTGGAAATACTTCTGATGGAAGATCTAGTAATGTCATTTCAACAACACAAATCAATATTTATTGGTCTATACTATCAGCCAATGTGAAAGATAGACTCTACAATTCTATAGCTACGCCTAAACAAAGAAAAGGTACATCTTAGCTCGCTCAACTATCACAAACGTCCAGTTGTCACCCTCAGCTATGAAACGGGACATTTACACCCTAAACTGATGTTGGCTTTGCCAAATTTAGCACATGTCATCACATGTAGAGCTGAAATGAACCCCGCACGCACTCGCATAAAATGTCTTCGGTGCAGAGCAAGCTCAGCTGCCCTGACTGCAAAGTCGTGGTAACCTACCTAACCGTGTCAAAAACTGGATACCTTCGAACAAAACTTACTAAGGAACTACCATGCAATTATTTACAACTCTTTTACAATAAATAGAGCTATATATATAGTATCGTTACCTTATAATATGTGGTAATGATGAAGGTGGGACACCATTGTATGAGTAACTACTATATGGAGATTCGGACATGTCTCTTGCACCAGCCTCTTGAGCAGATATGCCTACTTGGAGTTGATATGAACCCTGCAACAATATTGCCAAATTCAGAGAAGGCTACGGAAGTAACTGACAGAACTTGTTCAATATAAGGCATTGCCATCTTATATCAGAAATGCTTACACCCTCTCTCTCTCTCCCTCTTAAGTACAGAACCAATGATTACATTAAGAAACAAATGAACAAGAATAATCTTACCGTGGCATCAACCTTATGAGAGCAAAATGTCAAGCAACTGTCCTGCTTTAGAAGTTTCGGCTGCATGTAACAAACAAAAGACAAGTAGGTCAAACTACAGACGACAATAAAACTGGTAGCTGGTTGCCACTAGACCCATATTCTCCCTTTCTATTCATTTTAAAGTTTCCATTAAAAAATAAAAATAAAAATAGCCTAATCTGAGTAACAAATTAAGGGAAACACATTTGCACAATCACTGGAACTTCTATAAACTATAGATTCCAACATTTACTCTTGACGTTGATCTTATATCAGTTTCTCTTAAAATGATGCAAACTGCACTACCTCTAATTTGACAATTCATTAATAGCAAGAACTCTAGCCTTCTAGAAAACTAAGTAAACAAGATAGAACAACGGTAATCAAAGTACATGCGGCTAAGGTAATTAATGTAGTCAGGGACAAGCTTCGGGTGCTGCAAAGGGCTGCGCTTCACCAATCCTATGGTTCAATAATAATAGAAAAGTGTAGTGCATATTGAGAACATCAAAACCTTCCCCGCAACAACAACAAAAAGAGAGAACATCAAAACCTAAAACTATGAAAAAGTTCAACTGACATACCTCTAAGAAGCTTGGGCTCATACTAACTGCAGAACCCAACTCCACTCTATGTCCCAAGTTTAAAATTACACAATTCTCCAAAGACGAGCCAAGTAAATCAATTGGTATTTTACCCCAGAAACATTTTCCTTCAAGATCTGTCAAAACGCATCACATAGACGGTAGTAAGCAGTTGCGCTAAATCTTTACTATTAAGGTTACAGTGGCGGTGAGGCGGTGTCACACTTCCACTAAATTACAGAAGGAATGCCACCACAATTCCTAACTAACACAACACATGCATGCACTAACAAACACTATCCACCTCAACTAACCCAATTATCCATCTGATTTTTAATATGTCTCTCCTCTTCTTTCTCCTCGCATACACACGAGAACTAACTAACACAACGCATGCATGCACTAACAAACAATATCCGCCTCAACTAACATAATTATCCATCTAATTTTTAATATTGCCTCTCATCTTCTTTCTCCTCGTATACACACGAGAACTAACTAACACAACGCATGCATGCACTAACAAACAATATCCATCTCAACTAACACAATTATCCATGTAATTTTTAATACTTCTATTAAGGGATTGGCCACGAAAATTAAGCAGTCATCACGGACGCGTCCACTTCCTGCTAGGTTCATTTAGGCCGCTATTAGGAGCAGCTTTGAAGGCTGCATTGCAAAGAACGTCGCCGCCTAGCGCCTGGTAGAGAGTTGACGCCTTGCTCCGCTCTTCGCTGCCCATCGCGTGGCCATGGCCTCCGCCCCATTCCTCGCTTGTCGTCACCCCGCTCTTCGCTGCCAACGCCTGCACGCGCCCGCCGTGCGGCTTTCCCGCTCATCTCTATCCGTCGGCATGCCCCTTTAACGCGCACGCGTTACCGTATCGGCGCGCCTGCTGAGAAAATTATTCGGTCTGACAATGGAACATCATCTCGACTGGTTGGCCGGGAGATTGTGTTGCGTGCCCGGCAACATGCGCAGAGGACGTCGACCGCGTGTGAGCGAGGTGAGCCAACCTTCTGTTTCATCTCGTGATGTAAGAAACAACTCTCCATAATCCATTTGTGTCCTTCACCTGTGGCACAACGGTGGCCCAATAGCATGAGATGGGATTATGGGAGTGTGTTGCTATTACGAAGTTGAGTTTCGGCCATGGAGTCGATACTAATTATGCACAGAAGGTGTTTTGATTATTTCATTTATTTGCCCATTGAGTTCTGAATGGTTGTGCCCGCCGTCACTTGACTTGTCCCTTTGATTGAATCTCTGATGCTCGGTGATGTTATTGATGTATCTTGATAAATTGTTTAGAGAGGCATGATCATATTTACAACAAAAGCATGAATTGATTCTTTTTGCGTACTACTTGTGTTACGTGCATTAATTATCCATATTTTAGTGAAGTCCAATGATGAATCGCTGCTACAATCGATCCTGCTCAAATTAACATGTTTTCTAAGGACCTTCGCTAGCACGTGTGTGTTAGTTAATTGTAGTAAGTATAATCACCATGTGTGCCATGGGGGACACATCTAACACAAGGGTTATTCTCCCCTTTAGTATGTACAAGTGTTTTTCCGCATAACGCAACTATAGAGAATGAGCTTTGGTCAGATGTGATGCATGTTGTTTTACAATGGAGATTACGGAAGGACATAATGAGGTTTATATGCCAAGTCTGAACTCTCGACCTCATGTGTACTGCATGACATTATGTAATAAGATCTCTTTTAGACGGTTATGCAGATCTGGGCTGCTGTGCTAGATTAACTGATTGAATCTCTTTCTTGTCTGGATTTTTTTCATTTCAAAATCCCTTCTGTATCTAAAGACTCACGAAGGACCATATATATGGTGTTATAGCTACCCTTTTTTTAATTGAGCGAGTGCTAAATTGTTTAAAATTTGTAGTTGATTTTGTTCAAATTGATCTTAAAACTTCACTATAAAAAAAGAAGAGTACAGTAATAATAATGACCAATAAAACGAGAGGGAATTCGTGATCAACTAGCATACAACCGCACGTTCGGTGGACACCTCCAGTCCAGCATGCGAGGTTCTTTTGCACGGGCTCGGTCATATGGGACAGTGGCTTCAACGAGAACTAGGGGTTGTCGAGGTAGTTTGAATTTCATGTTTATACATTGTGTTTTCTTAGATTTTGTTTCTTGCGATCCAAGAATAAGGAGATACAAACATTGTCATTGAACTATGTCTAGATTTTATTATTTGTAAATAATACCAATATGACATCATCTCTCGTGGTTCATTTAACTCCCGGTACTCCATCGTTTCACATAGTACCCAAGGACCATTTTAATAGATTTGGTGAAGTTTAAAAAAGATGATGTCCGCAGCGACGGTATGTCGAAATGACATACTTTTTAAACAATGACAATGTTGGAGCAAGCAAAAACAAAGAGTATAAAAATGGAGAGAATTAGAGCCTTGGGGAAGATATCACTTTGCATTTTTTTTTTAAAGGAGAGTGGTTAAAAATACATGACTATTGCAGAGGAGGAAAGAAACTGGAGATAAAAATCAATATAAATCACTATAGGAACAGAAACTAGGTGAGGCATGTTTTGAGTTAGAAAAAAATGTTTTAATAGTATATCTATTTTTTTCTTATTTCGTGGCAATGCACAGGCACTCAACTATTAGTATAGTTCTGCACCTTTACATTTCAGTACATTTTCCACTTTGATTTTGTGTTTTGAATTTATTTTCCACCTTATAACTTTAGTTGCCCAAGGAAAATATGTTACGGTAATTTTTTTAGAATGTTCACTTGTGCGGTTAATCACATAATCTGATAGATCTGCAATCTCTCTATAGAAACATTTGAAGGGTGTTGAGATAGGGAAGGAGGATGAGGGCCTGAAGGGTTACTCGACGGGATATACCTCATCATACAACCCTTCGAATTGTCTATACCGTTGCTTGTAGTGCAGTAGAATCCTTTTCTGCATGAAGTTTACGAGATCATATTTATTATGCGCGATCGTTATTCACAAGTGCTATATCCTTGTGTTGGAGGGAGACTTTGCATTAAAATTGTATATAGAAAAATGATGTATTGCACATTCACTTATCTATTATATTTTAGAACATTATTTCAAAAATGTGCCCTATTGATGCTTGTGGATGCACGACGTTGATATTTCTAGAATATAATAAAACCACAACGACCATACATGATCGGAGCAACATTAGCTAGATAGACGAAGCGGAAAAAAAACTTTAGATTAATGAATTTATATGTTGTATTGTGCTTCCGTAGCAACGCACGGGCATTCAACTAGTAATTAACACTAAAAATCATAACTGGTTTCTGAAATTCAATGTGTTCTTCACACTTGGCGTTCTCCTTACAACATGTGTTTTGGCGTGTTCAAGAAAAAGTGTTCTTTACACTTATGTTAAGACGGCGCATATGTTAAGCTAGACTGGCTAGTGGTGGCTCCAACAAAAAGGATCCCCTCAAACGACAAAAAAAATCAAACTTCCCCCATCAAAAACTGATCATCCAATGTTTTAATGATACATTAGTTGTTTGATTCTCCGTGTGACCAGCCAATGGCGGTACGCCCTAAGTAATCTCAAACGATACCATATATACTAACAAAAACTATGTGAAAGCTCAATATATTCAATCATACATCGGAAAGAGACACCTATACATACAATTTTCTCAAAGGTTGAAATTTGAGGACTTGGTTCAGTATGTAGCATTCTAAGCAGTGTCTCTTAATGTCTTAGTTGCGATCATATCTTATTCTAGTACTCCCGCTGTTCCAAATTAAGTGACACAGATTTAGTATTGCGTCACTTAATTTGGAATGTACTAAGTCTGCGTCACTTAATTTGGAATGTACTAAGTCTGCGTCACTTAATTTGTAGCATAGGGAGTTTTCATTGAGTGCCAATCACAAGCTTACTTTGAAGAGTAGAGCCTTCCACATGGCCCCCGGTGCAATTATTTTTCCTACTATTTTCTCCAACTTGCCCTTCCAAAACCAAAAAAAGGAATCAAATGTAATGGTGGTGAAGAAGCGTAAACCGGAAACAATCGCATATGATGCACACCATACCACATCTGATAAAGATAATGTTAAGGTTGCAAGCTCGGGAGGTTGTTAAATTCTTGACGTCTGGAATTATGAATGTAGCTTTGGTGTGATCTTCATTACCAGATTCACTAAAAGACGTAAGCAAACAAGCCCGACTGAATCGATATATCAGAGAATGCTTCGAAACTTGATCCCCTTAATCAGATAAGAGATCATTTGGTACAAAATGTTGCATTGAACAAAGATACTAGACTTACCCCTTCAAGCGAGATATCAGTAGTACGAGTAGCTAACAGAACATGAAGAGAGAAAACACCCTGTTCTGGCAACTCAGTATTTGCACCTCGAGAAAGTGATACAGTTATCTGAATCCTACATCCATAAGAAAAAAACAGTATTTCCATGATGTAACAAGCAAGATTAAATTCAATAGCTATTAGTACTAAGTACAACAAAGATATTGCTCCTCAAAGAACCTAATTTCTTGGGACTTATTTATCCGAAGCCATTTCGGCTTCTATTACAGTGTACGTAGAAGCAGCAGCCATCTAACTATAGATCAAATATGCCTAAAAGAAGCTCAAGTTGCAAAGCACCAAACATAACTATTTTTTGGGTTGTTGCTCTAGCCACTGGTTCACATTTGATTGAGAACATGATTGACTTTTGTGGACCATGATCTTATGTGTTAATCTTGAGCTTGTGCAAATTTAGGGCAGATGCTTCCCTTCGCAGATGGGCACTTTGTGTAACATAATTTGAAGATGTTTACTATTTGCGCTAATGCAAAAACTACTACTTATCTTTTTACAGAACATTTCTTCAACATATATGCATTTCAAATTCACGACTAAGAAGCTCAGTATGTTGTACAGGCTGAGACTGCCATAATCTACGGAAGTATGAATATAGGATTGATCGAACAGAACGAGTCGATAGAAGTTACATGCTTAATTTGGTAAATATTAATATGATTGCATTTATTGCAACAGAATGTTGAATACAATTGGAATCTATAGACAGTTCTACCGCTTTCGTCAATTTATTATGCACAATTACTTGCATAGTTGTGTTGTCAAAATAGGTGATCTTTCATTGCAACACATAATGTGTAACTAAAGGCTTATGCTATGGCTTAAAGAGGCAAATTATGATTTGTGCAAGAAAAAGCTCAATATTAATGCAAAGAGGTGTGAATTAGAAAAATAGCATTCAATGTGAGGATGGCACGCAGTGCCACATTAGTGAAACCTAGGATGACATTTTTTAACTTTGATGATCTTTGTTGATATTAATTAGTATTGTCTATGTGTGCACCCAAGTATGGGCATTATACAAATTCGATGGGATTTGATATTCTAAAAACCTTAGTTTCCTACGCTACTTTTCACAAAGTTATAGTTGTTTACTCCAGTTTGAGTAAATGTGCCAAGACTCGCTAAACTTGGCAGGTGAGAAAACTTAGATACGCCACTTCCAGATCTAGCAGTTAGCTCTCCTAACTTGGCAGAGTGGTTAAAGGTTAGTGTGATTCAGCCCAGGCAGACACAAATAAGCCACGAGGGCAGTAGCATGGCATGGCTGGGGTTTTGGCAGAGCTAGAAGCCCTAATGAGAATGAAAAGAAAAGAACAAACAATTAGCAGGGGAACATGCCACATCATGGCAGGAGTGCACTAACTATTTGATCAGGGCTATCTGCAAATCCTTGTAACCCAAACACACACCCGCATCTCACTCATGTGATTCGCACATGGGAAAACCCCTGCCACATCACCATCAGCAACTCAGCATGCTGTTTGTTTGCCTACATGGGTTGTACTCGGGTAAGAGCTTAGATTCCGCGGTTAATACTGCTATGTTGGAAGCATTCCCAATTTGATTCAATCCCATCGTGAAAACCTTATGTATCTGGTTCCAACTGTCTGCTATGTACATAAAAGAAAATATGTTCTAAAGCGGACCAGTCTTTTTTCCCTTTTACGTATCGAATTTAGATCAAAACAATATTCTGTTTCCTTGTTTCTTGCAGTACAGCCAAAGTGTGTACCTCTTTTTTTGGCTTGCATGTATCTTGTAATGAAGGCATCTTTGCAGAAAAGAGGGCTGCAAAATTCGGCGATACATCTTTGGTATCGCAAATCACTTACACTTGATGGTTATGAGTGGTAAGCATGTGTAATCCATGTCAAATCAGGCTACAAAATTATGAAAGAGCGTACATTTTTAATGGCCCGTTGTTGAATGATATTGTACAGTTCAACTGGCTTGCAGTACAACGCGAAACTTTCTTCAGCAGCAAGCTGTTCATCTGGAGATAACCGAGATCTCGACTGTTGACGGCACATCTGGTATGCCGACTGGGGGTGACCATCAACTCATCTTACTATTATAATCAAGAAAATCATCTACCATATATACATGGTTGCATCTCTGTGAATCAGCTACTAAACTATTTTCAAGTCCCACGTAGATTTCAAGTAAGTAGTTGTTAAGTCTCGCAAATAAAAAATGGCCATTTACGAGTTTCCAGGTGCAACCAACCAGCATAGATTACGGACCAGTGACAAGTCAGTAAAGAATAGTAATTTACTGATTCCCAAAGTATGAAGTTCAAGTAAGAAAACCATAAATTCTTGGATTAGCCGCTTGAACTTTACTATCCATCAAAAGAAGCATCACGCAGAGAGACCACGGACCAACTATCATTCTTACACCCCGTACATAAAATTTTCTACTGGGTTGCTATCACATTGCCCTAAATAAACAAAATTGATCGACACCAAAACTATGATCAACACGCGACGTTTCTCAACTATCCAAGCAGACATTACCAGGAAATTAAATCTACACAACTCAAGTAGCAATTAGCAGAACACAAGCATAGCATAGCACGAAATCTATTCAGTTGAATGGGTGGTGGTGGCGGCGTTCGCTGCTTTGCGAGCAGGTAGGGTTAGGCCAGGCATCCTCCTCGTTGCCTCAGGGTCGCAGGCGGAAGGACTCAACAAGGGGGCATCAAGCAGCAGGGGCGGATCTAGATGACGTTGCGTCGTCACAGTAAGAATCTATGGAGGTTGAAATTAGTGAGGGATCGAGTGGCAATCACTGGGATGACAAAAATTCTCATACCTCGGAAACCGATGCCGGCGCTTGCGGACGGGGTGGGGGAACCTGGGGCGGCGATGGCAGCGTCAACGCGCGTGAGAAGGCGGCGATGCTTCGGGTGCGATGCATCGGCGACAACAGATTAGGGCAAGGGCACAGCGGTGGAGAGAGAATTTAGAGGCGCATTGGGCCAGCTGGGAACACGAGTGTCATGAGACGAAGAGGAAACGCTTGACTGGAGTGTTCCGGCTCTTAGTCTCAGGGGCTAGTCCTTTTTGCATCAAGGCTCTAATATCTCACACGTATTCGCATGACTCGCTACGGTACGGTTCAGCCACGGTTTTTTGGGTTCGACACCGAAAGGAAAAAACACGCGCAACCAACCGTCCGCTGATCAATTTCTTCGGTTTGAGCAATTTGCACCTAACACCGATGTATGATAACAAATGCCACACAAATACATAATCAAAACTTATTTTGCACTTAACTCTAGCATTTTGATCTAATTAGTTGCAGCTGGCACAAATCAACGGGTTAGGTTGTAGGGATGCAAGCCGACAGCTTTTTTTTATTCTTTTAGTTACTGATTTTTTTTGTTGGATTTCATTCCACCCGCGGTCGGGAACTAGTAATTCGTTGGGTCTACAATGATCTTGGATGGGCTCCTAATGAACTAATTTTCCCTACTTTTCTGGTAATTCTAGATACATGTTTGAAATTTTGGGCATTTTTTTGGTTTAAACCGTCTATCTCCTTCGCTTGTAGTCATTTATCATTCAATTAGTGAAGCATAAATTCATTCCCGCGTAAGCCCATGAAATCACACATAGTATAAACTGCAACTAATCGTTAGAAGAGATGCTACAGTTAAGTTGATTTCTTCTGAATATGAAGTGAGGAGGATTGGGCACCGCTTTGCATCCCTAATTATGTGTTTTAACATCGTGCCATGCTTGCGCTTTTCATGGAGTTTTCCCGCGTTCTGATAGAGGGATATTTAGACAACATAATGAGGTTACAGACTTCATTGGTTTAAGCTAATGGAGGTATGCCGAAATCATTTGATTTTTTAGTAAAAATTAGGTCTGGTAAAAAACAGAGCATCAACACAACATCATATATATCTTAACTTAAATGATGCATGACAAACAAATTCCAAATATAAGTGTCCCATGGTGGTTTACAAGTTTTAAATGTTGAGTTTCAAGACACTTTACGGGTTTCAATTGAATTCATCAAGTATTTCACTGAAACTTGTAAAGTGTGGCATGGCCTGGTCATACAATGTTGCATATGCCTCGGCCGGCCAGAATTCTAGCCCCATTTTTTGGATACGATGTCAAGACTCCTAATTGCTTAATTTGTGTGAGGTGCGTCTATTAGCTCAAAATTTGGGGACGACTACAAATGAAATTTTGATTTAATGTTTTATGAAACATTGTTACCAAACAATGGTGTAATGTATAATTTGCTCTACTCCTTATGGTCCTATCACATACATAGTTTGGCAACGGACGCATTTCATCACATCGACCATTTTATTATCTCTTGATGTCTTGATGATACCGAGCCTCGCACTAGCCATATCGCATCGCTGCTTTCTTAAGACGTCACTCTGTGCCAGGCTATTCTCTTCGTTCGTACTCTTGCCACCTCATCCCTCATGAGGATAAGTTTTTTATAGTCCACAATATACATGATAAATACAAAACCATTAGCGGTGGTCATCTTGCAGGTTTGTAGTCAAGCTAATACTCTTTGAGACACAAATCCACTTAATGGTAGTTATCACTTCGATTATGTAGGATTCAGCGTTAATGTATTTAGATCCACTAATTAAGTTGTATGTTGTAATAATACATAACTTATTATTCTTGTCAAGATGGATTGATATAAACTAATGGCATGCCCTAATGATGAGTTTCCGGGCATGTACGGGCATCACAAATAAGACAAAAAGGTTTTGCTTCAAAAGAGAACTTTTTGCATGTTGGCCAAGAAATGCTCATTCAAGTGCAAAATTTTATAGCTAACAAAAAGCTTGGTAGTCTCGGGAGTATATTCTTTAAAAGTACAAATCAATAACAAAATATTTTTCTCAAAAAAAGGAATTGTTCCACGATTTTAACGGTGAAAACTCTGCTCCTACATGCATTATATAAACTTAAAATAAAAATTGTAATTGATGAAGCTCCATAAATTAAACTCAAAATAAACTTTTGGCTTGTTTTTTCTATGGTAGAATTTTACAATTTTCACCATTCTAGGTTTACACACCAATTATGGACACTTAAGCCCATGGAATAATGGGTCAAGAGACAGTCGTTGCTAATAGATCCAACTCCATTGACGGGTGCTTACCGTTGATGAATCTAGTTTGTACTTATGTCTGGTTATCCCATGAAATGTTAGTTTGCACAAGGTTTGCTTTCTTTTTGTATCTTGTAGGAATTAGTTGGGATTTATCTCCCACGTGCACTTACATGTCATCGCCACCACATGGAACTCAAATGGAGGAGAAAGAATATCTCCATTTAAAAGATTACAAAATGTGTCTCCAACGTGATCTCATAAGAATAAATCACTAACGTGAAAGTTATGTGTCACACCAAGTCAATCAACTTTCCGTTTTGGATACTCTTAGTCTGAGGTATTGTACAACATGTACCATCAAAATACCAAAACAACTCGTAATGACCAACGTTAAAAGAACAAACACCGGCCAGCGGTACGACCACACGCGCTCGTGCCATCGGACGTACCACATGAAAACAACTGCAATGATGGCTCAACTCTCACACTTAGCCAAAAAAAACTGGTGGCATTTGTTTATTTTAAAAGCATGGGAGGTAAGAAATTTTTTATGGTGACTTGGCTCGCTTTATATGACTCCATCTTCAAGAGAAACCCTATGTACCATATCCCAAAACATGTATCATTCAACACACCATTAGAGAGGAACTGCACCAAGATCAATTCCTTCCTCAAACCGAGCGATAGAATCGGCGAGGGACGGCATCAACTGCATGGGAATAGCTTAGCCCTGTCACCATCATCGGACAAACGTGCTTCACCCACTAATGTATTCTCCTGGCAGTGACATGAGCTGGAGAGGGAAGGGAGTCCGGGGTGGTGGCTAGGGTTTGTGCCTTTGTCGTCTCCTAATCCGCATCTTATGTCTATCATGTCTGCCGCTCAGGTGCGTTTTTAGTGCTCTCGTATACCCTTTCCAATTTGGTTTTTGGAATGTATCATTTTCATCGTACACCTAGATGATGTATGTTTCTACACGCGCTACCTTTTCGAGCAACCCTGGGTGCAGGTCAAGGTCATACCAGCCACCACCCGAAGCCAAGCGACCCTAGGCGTGGGTCAAGGGCACGTCAGCCACAACCTGCTCTGTTATCTGCATCCTTCCCTACTGTCAAATCGTCAAACCAGAACGACATGATCAGAGAGATTCAAGATCTCTGCTTCATCGAAGGAGAAAGACGCAGGGAGAACTCGGAAGAAACGATCCGACTGAGAACATGTGGTTGAAGGAGACATGCAGGCGACATCTCGCTCACTCGGCTGAGACCCGAGAGCTATGAGTACGAGGAAACGATTTCGCCGAGATCTGCTGAGTGTGTGGTTATGACCTCCGCACGAAAATGTTAGATATATGCACAGTTATTCAATAGTCAATCAAACATTTAAATGGAATATATGAAAAGAGAACAACATTATGGGTGTGCATGCTACTTAAGGAATATCAGTTGTTGACAACAAGTCGAAGCCTATGTATTATTTTGGAGCTACCTCCCGGCGCGGCCAAGGGGGGGGCTCCGCCCTATGGTGTGGGCCCCCTGAGACCCCCCTCCGGGTCTCTTCGGAACTCCGTGGAACCTTCGGGAATTCTAAGACTTCCGGGCTTCGAATTTTACAATTCCGAGAATATTTCAAGAATAACTTTTCTGAAACTAAAAACAACAGAAAACAGGCAACTGGCTCTGTGGCATCTTGTCAATAGGTTAGTCCGGAAAATCGATAAAAATGACATAAAGAAGGGAGGAAACATGTAGCAATTGGCATAATATCATCATGGAACATCAGAAATTATAGATACGTTGGAGACGTATCAAGCATCCACAAGCTTAGTTCCTACTCGTCCTCGAGTAGGTAAACGATAAAAACACAATAATTTCTGAGGTGACATGCTACTAACATAAACTTGATCATCATAATGTAAAAGCATTTGTAAGCTGAGATCATAGAACTTTAAACACATGCATGATAATAGAACTTTAATAATAAAGCATAGCAATCACTTTGCATCATGAGAAGTAACTCAAATAAAAGATCATGAATAATAATGCAAGGAAAGATATACGTTTGTTTCAAGTATAAAGAAAGCATGGCAAAGTGGTATTTCGCAAGTCCTTAAGAGTGGGACAAAAGATAAATGCTAGGACACCTTCAAAGTTCATGAGAAAGACTAGAACAAATAGTTTGAGAACAAGCAATAACACATCATGAATCAATTAATAATGTTTATGGGACAAATGCACATAAAACTCAGAATGGCAAATATGCTCTCTCAACTGTGCATAAAGTTAGAAGATGGAGACTCAACATAAAAGTAAAATAAAGGCCCTTCGCGGAGGGAAGCAGGGATCACTCATGTGCTAGAGTTTTTATTTTATTAAACAGAGGTATTAAAAGTTTGACACTTCTCCCATCCACTTAAGCAAACCATGGCTAACCGAATCCTCGGGTACCTGCCAACAATCACATACCATGGAGGAGTGTCTATATTTTAAGAGTGGTGTATGCTAGTGTCAACGAATGGTAAACAGAAAATACAGTACGTCACAAGCCAACTAGATTTCACAAGAGCGGCTCCCATATGAAGGACGCATCTGGGTAGAAGGCCATCCCTCTTTCTCTTTTGTTTACACAATTATGCCTTGACTGATAAATCAGGGGCAAAAATAGTGAAGAGAATTTGTTTGCATTAATTTGGGGCTGGGCACCCCGCTGCCAGCTCTTCCATCAATTGGATAAGCGGATGAAGCCACTAGTCTAGGGTGTGAAATCCAATCAACAAGTGAGATAAATATTCTCTATTTACGTCCTCATGAGCAAAAACAGGAACACAAAACATGAGTAATTTTGAAAGTTTTAAAGGTAGGACATGAGCAATTTACTTTGGAGTGGCAGTTAAATAACACATGTAGGTAGGTATGGTGGACACAATGGGAAAACTTTGATTTTAGGTAGTTGGATGCACAAGTAGAATTCCATACTCAGTACAGGTGGAGGCTAGCAGAAGACTGGGAGCGACAAATCAAGAGAGCATAAGAGCCATAATCATGCATAGCGACATAAACATCATTAATTAAAGCATAAGTTCTACCACAAGTTCAAAAACTAAGTGATCATGGAAGCTATTCGTGATTGTTTCATAGTCATAAACATGGTGTGAGCATGCGCCAAGTCAACCAAATAAACCATTCAAAGGAGAATACCACAATGCTTTAATATGACAAGAACAACTCATGATTCTTCGAATGGCACATTAAACACTCTCGGCTATTTGAGGCTAATCATTCTACTCAATAACCACTAGTATTTAGAACTAAAATAACATCTAGCATGATCTGAAAAAGTCTAGCCACAGTCTATACAAGCTTCTACATGCACCGTTAAAAATTCTACCTCAAGCAGCAGTTTTTTTTTCCAACAAGCACCATACAAGACATGCTTTAACGAAAATTCTCTACATGCTACAACAAGAAAACATGAGATTACTCACATAAAACTACTAAAACTAACAGCTTTGAATAAGAGATGCATGAAAACAAAGGCTAAACGCAGTACTAGCAAAAAGTGAACACTCATTGAACAATAAGAATGAAAACTAGAGTGTTCTAAGCAATAAAAATGGAGCGTGTATCTCTCCCACACAAGTATGATAATATCCAACCATAAAATACATCAAAGAAAACTAAACAAACTGAAAGCAAAAATAAAAGACGCTCCAAGTAAAGCACATAAGATGTGACCGAATAAAAATATAGTTTCACTAGAAGTGACCTGATAATTTGTTGATGAAGAAGGGGATGCCTTGGGAATCCCCAAGCTTAGAAGCTTGAGTCTTCTTGGAATTTGCTGGGATGTACCTCCGGGGCATCCCCAAGCTTAGGCTATTTACTCTTCTTGATCACGTCATATCATCCTCTTCTCTTGACCCTTGAAAGCTTCCTTCACACCAAACTTCTCACAATCTTCATTAGCAACGTTAGTGCAAATCGAAATAATAAATTCACATGGTTCAGTTTCAACACAATACTAACACTCATAAACACATTATCTACTGTCAAAAATTCTTTTAAAACTCCTTTTCTCAAAAGAACACCAAAAGAAAGAGATTAAGAGGCAAATGCAATTATTAGCAGAAATCTGTCAAAACAGAACAGCAGGTAAAGATGATTTTTTTTCGAAAATTCTCTGTTGCTCAAATCAAAAAGTGGTCAACTAAGAAAAGTTGCGTATATAGCACAGGATTACGCACAAACAAACTCAGGTCATTTTGGATTTTCTGTGATTTTATACGAAATTAACAGTGGACAGCAGAATCCTGTTTCCTGCGCAGAAATCCGAAATATAGTCTCAACTTTCTACTAGAGGCTTTACTTGGCAAAACAAAGACACAAAAAAAACATACAGCGGGGTTTCTAAGGAAATAGATAACACCCAGGTGCAAAGCACACAGAAAGAAACTACGGAAAACGGGTTGAAAACGGAGAAATAAAACTGGTTGTCTCCCGGAAGCGCTTTTCTTTAACGCCTTTTAGCTAGGCATGATAATTTGAGTAGGTGCTAACATGAGAAATAAGAATTGAAGCAAAAGAGAGCACCAAGAAGCAAATATAAAACATATTTAAGTCTAACCCACTTTCTATGAAAAAGAATCTTGTATAAAAACAAGTCAACGAAGCACAAAGCGACTAGCATAGGAAGACAAAATAAGTGCAACTTAAAAAAATTCAACATAAAGAGGGGAAACTTGATATTGTTGAGATGCATAAAATTATGTTTCCCTCTCTCATAATAACTTTCAGTAGCATCATTAATAAAATTAACAATATAACTATCAGAAGAAACATTCTTATCATGAGCCACATGCATAAAAGAATTAATACTCTCCACATAAGCATAGTCATTCTTATTAATAGTAGTGGAAGAAAATTCAAAAAATTAGCTATCATTATTATTCTCATAACCATAATCATTAAATATAGGAGGCATATTATAATCATAACTAATTTTCTCCTCAATAGTAGGTGGACTGAAAATAACATATTCATCATTGTAATCATCATATATAGAAGGCATAT
Source organism: Alopecurus myosuroides (assembly GCA_028641055.1). NCBI lineage: Eukaryota > Viridiplantae > Streptophyta > Magnoliopsida > Poales > Poaceae > Alopecurus > Alopecurus myosuroides. The sequence continues at coordinate 282,987,211 of CM054061.1, forward strand.
CATGATCACAATAAAACTTATCATTCATATTAGGTGGTACTAGAATACCACAATCATTATAATCATCATATATTGGAGGCAAAGTATCATCAAAGTAAATTTGTTCCTCCATGCTTGGGGGGCTAAAAATATCATATTCATGAAGACAAGCTTCCCCAAGTTTAGACTTTTCAATAGCATTAGCTATAATGGTGTTCAAAGAATTCATACTAATAACATTGCTATCACTATCACTACTAGAGAAATGCTTATAGCAGCATGCATTACCACAGGCGAACAGGTAAAGACATGCGCATGCGCTAATTAGCACAGGGGAACAAGTAGCATATGCGCCTGGGTTAAGTGTGCTACCCCAGGAGAACCAAGAGCAGATGTGCCTAGGGTAAAAGGTGGCAGGGCACCCCACCACCACCCCCTGGCACTGTGCCTCTACCGCAGGCGAATCGTGACTTGTTCGCTTGCGCTATCGCTCACTACCGCTGGCGAATAAAACCAAACGCACATGTGGTATCACTAGCCTGGGGTAGCACCCCATAGCGCAGGCGCATAAGGAATGATATTCGTATGGGGTAACTTGTGGCCTCAATAAGTGCGACCAGCCACCCACCACCACCCCTTTCCACCACACTCACTCACTCCCTACTCCAAACTCAACCGATTAGTGCTCCAAGCTCAATCCCCCACACCCCTCCACCATTTTTAGCCAATTTAACCAATCATGTTTGATATATTTTAGCTAGTACGCTACTCCACTTGCCCTCTTCCAAATCTATCCACTAGATCTACTAACCGGACACTAGATCTCACCACAAATGCACCACTAGCTACTTCTAGATCTATCACTCTCTTATCGGTCGTCTCTCCGGTGATCTTTGACGTCGTCATCGCGTTTATATATTTTACATTGTGTGTCATCTTAATAGGTGCGTGAGATTGGTTGGTGGTGGAGAACTCGATATCTTTTGCATTTTATTGTGTTGACATTAGGATGAGTTGCCAATGTTTTGCTGAAATGTTGATTCATTTCCTTTTCGGCAAATTTCTGGCGCTCCGTGTTACACCTTTTGTAGCAAAGGTCATGCCGAAATTTTCCGTGAAAACCAGATCTAGTTAATGGAACCTCTCTTTCCTTTTGTAGCAATGGTAATTGCGATGAGGACAAGCGTGGTGCATAGATACGTGCAACACGCGACGGCCGAGATGCATCGAAACAACCGCACCGAGATTGAGTGTCTGTGTCGAAAATGCAAGTTAGGGTCCTTGTTCAAACCAGATTCTGGTAATTTGGAGAAGCACCTACTCAGGTATAGTTTCATGGAGGGGCACACTAAGTGGATGGATGATGATGAAGACGATGATCACGTCGATACCAATTGGGCGGCGACATGTGAAGATGACCAGGAAGAGTCTGAACATGGCAATGGAGAGGACGAAGAGGCGGCCGACGGAGACGACTATGAAGAAGAAGGGAGTCATGGTGATCAACAACATGTAGAAGACGAGGACATGAACACTCCGCTAACTTCAGCCGTGCGGGACCCTCATGTTCAAGAGCTTCTTCTCAAGAACACGTCGACCGACGCCAGACGTAAATCTAAGATCACACAACTAGAGATAGACTCTGCAACTCCGTTGTATGACGCAAGTCGCGGGGTGGAGGATTCACTCTTGAGAGTAGCTCTCGATCTTCTAGAGATGAAGGCAAAACACGGATGGACCGACACAAGCATGGACGATCTTCTGCGATACCTGAAGACGCACTTACCTGAAGGGAACACATGTGCTAGTAGTCTACAGGAGGCCAAGAAAATCGTGAGACCCCTCGATTTACCGCACACAAAATACCACGCTTGCGTCCGTGACTGCATAATTTATCGTAACGAGCACGCGGACCAGATCAAATGTCCAGTGTGCGGTGCTGATCGTTACAAGAGGGGGGCGAAGAAAGCTCCTAGGAAAGTTGTGTGGTACTTTCCACTCATTCCCCGTCTGCAGCGGTACTTCGTGGACCCCAAGGAAGCAAAGCTCATGCGCTGGCACGAGGACAGAAAGAAGGCGGTGCTGAGTGATCCAGAACGTGTTGAAAAACCAGTGCTAACACACCCTTCGGATGCACGTCAGTGGAAAGCTTTAGACGCATTCGATGAAGAATTCAGGAACGATCCAAGGAACATCAGGCTTGGTGTGAGCACCGATGGTCTCAATCCATTTGGCAACCAGATCAGCAAACATAGCACCTGGCCCGTGTTTGTATGGATGTACAACCTCCCCCCGTGGTTGTGTCTGAAGAGGAAGTACATACACATGAGTATGCTAATTCAAGGGCCGACCCAGCCAGGGAGCGATATCAACATGTATCTCGAGCTATTGAAGGAGGATCTAGACACGTTGTGGGAGGAAGGGGTGGAAACATGGGATGCCTTCAAAGAAGAACCTTTTCGTATGATAGCCGCCCTGATCACGACGGTGCAGGACTATCTCAGATACGGATATATTGCGTGGCAGGTGTGCCATGGACACAAGGCTTGTGTCAGGTGCATGGAATTTACGCCGTTTCTACAGCTACACAAGGATCCCGGATCTTCTAAAACCGTATACATGAGGCATCGAATGTGGCTACAACAGAACGTCCCGTGGAGAAAGCGTGGAGACCTGTTCAACGGTAAAGATGAGATCGATCTACCTCCACGCAAGAGAAGAGGACAATAGATCGATACTCTATTGAAGAATTGGAAAACGTGTCCTCCGCCGGGAAAGGTATAGAAGCGGAAGCGAGGAGAGAAGCGAAAGCGAGGAGAGAAAAAGTGTCCTCCGCCAGAAGGACCGCTCTTGGGGGTATGGAAAAGGAGGTCCGTGTTTTGGGACTTGCGGTACTGGCCAATCCTCGGAGTGCCTCACTGCCTTGATGTCATGCATATCACGAAGAATGTGTGTTGAGAGCTTGCTTGGCACTCTGTTCAACATGCCAGATAGGACCAAAGACGGGCCAAAATCAAGATATGACCTGATGGTCCTGAATATCAGGAGCGAGCTTCACTTACCGCCTTCTACACGTAAACAGACGGAGGAGGATGAAGGTGAGGTGAAGGAGATGGACGACCGCAAGCGGAAAAGGGCTAAGCAACACCAAACTCACCGCCTGAAACCCTCTTGCTTCACTCTAAGTCCCGACGAGCTCGAGCAAATATTCACATGCCTCCTCGGAGTGAAATTTCCCTTAGGTTACGCGGGGCTGATAAGCAGATACCTAGACGTGGAGAAAAAAATCATCAGCGGGATGAAGTCTCATGACTGTCACGTGATGATGACGCAGATACTTCCGGTTGCAATCAGAGGGATAATGGAACCACACGTCCGTCAAACGCTCACTGGCCTCTGTAACTTTTTCGACGTCATCACTCGGAAGTCAATAAGCGTGAAGAAACTCGGAAGGCTACAGGAAGACATCGTCACCATCCTATGCGAGCTTGAGATGTACTTCCCACCTGCCTTCTTTGACATTATGGTACATCTCTTGGTCCATATCGTGGACAATATCACCAATCTTGGGCCGGAATTCTTGCAAAACATGATGGCATTAGAAAGAATGAACGGGATCATCAAATCATTCGTTCGTAACAGGGCACACCCGTATGGAAGCATCGTCCAGGGATTTCTCACCGAACAATGCATCTCTTTCTGCAAGAATTTTCTAGGGCGAGGAGAAGCCAGCTATTGGTTTGCCCGCAAACAAGCACCTTGACAGGTTCATGGGGGTAGGCCACAACACTGGCAAAAGGGTAATGGACGCGGACTCCTGTGGTCGGAGAGCCGACTTTGATAGGGCCCACTTAGTAGTGTTACAACATATTGACGATGTCGACCCTTGGATAGAAGAGCACAAAACCACGATAAAAAACAGTGCTCGCAGGCCGATGACGGAAGAAGAGATATTTAGACCACACAACTCCTCTTTCACGACATGGTTCAAAAAGCAGATTGATGCCGATCCCCCGCCAATGACATGTCAGAAAGATAAAATTGTATTGGCCTTGTCATATGGCCCCGTGCCCAATCTAATGACTTATCAAGCATACGACATCAATGGGTACACATTCTACACGGAGGAAAGAGACAAAAGTAGCGACTATCAAAACTCGTCTATAACGATGGAATCTTACACGGGCGAAGAGATTAGAAGATACTACGGAAAGATCGAGGAAATCTGGGAGCTTGACTACGTTGGGGTAAAACTGCCGATGTTCCATGTCAGATGGGCTACAAACGTCACGAAAGAAGATGAATATTTCACCACTATGTCGATGTCTGAAGCCAACAAACCCAAGTCCAAGAACCCCACTGTCGTGGGATAATCACGGCAGATGTTACCTGGGGTAACTGATCTTGGGGCAAGTCGACACAGGTATTCGGGAGAGGGTTTAGCTCAAAGGAAGACATGGCGAAAGCGATCTAAGAACCGGAGAATAACTCGCCGGATCTCGATATCAATAACGCTGGATACTCGATAACAGGTATTACAACTATGACTTGAATCTCCTGAGGCTAAGCCTAGGGGTTGGTTTATATAGCACTCATATCCCCCTTGGCTTGCTTTTACAAAGCGCTTCCTGAGTCCCACTCGAACTCTACATACAAACCCTAACTTTCCTTACCGCAACCCACAAACCGGGTTACGAACGTTACCAGCCCTGGGCCTTCCAGAAGTCTCTTTGCCTTCAGCCGGATTTGGTCCAGCCGCCGTTTGGGCCGGGTCACACCTGGGAGTTAGCATACCGGGTTACTATCCCCTCATCAGTAGTCCCCAGAATAGCTTGGGCTTCCAAGATTTACTCTTCGAAGCGCTGGCTATTCCCTACAGAAATATTAGATACAAGCACATGAAGATCAAAACGCATCGCATTGACGAATAACCGTGGCTGGTACCAAGGAGGCCAGGTAAAAACCCGGCTCTGCCTTGAAGGTTCTTCCTTAATCTCCCAGACTTAAATCTTAATGGGAAACTCCTTGACCCCACATCCTTCTTGATAATTACCGCTGATACCAGGAAGGCAATTTCCCCTTCCTTTTTCTCTGGATCATATTGGTCTGTGCATGGAATGCGCCTTTCAAATTTCGAAATGACCAATTATTACTCCGCACCCCCCGGGTCTCGACCGTTAGGCTAGGCTTTTCCATCCGGGCGGTTATAAAAAAGGGCTTAGGGAACAAACCCAACTCTTAACGGCTCACTTTCCCCATTTCACTTCTTCTCAAATCTGAGCTCGCGGAGTGCCACCACGGAAGCCCCACGCACCTCGCCGGAGCCCATCCGCCGTCGCCTGCGCTCCGACACCGCGCGACTCACTCCAACTCCCAAATCCGCCGCCAAGCGCCCGATTCGCCGACCAACAACCTCGAAAGGACATCAATCTTGCGCCATCTGTCTCCGCAAAGCTCTACTTCAATCCCCTTTGGTAAGTTCCTCGTATCCCTCAGCTCATCCTCGCAATTTCTCATCTTTTCCTCAGATCAGATCTGAATCAAGTAGTCCGCGATTTCTCGGGCCGCGCCGGATTAGCTCAATGATACTTACCATAAACATCCCCATAGATAGGATTCATAGCTTATATTACTCTCCTAACTCCAGTAGTCATTAACATGGCCATAAATTTAGAAATAAGATCCCCAATCTAGGCTCGGGCCATATAAAATTTCCGCCCTTGTTCTCCCTCCTCAGAAAATCTCACTTCTCCGGATCATTCGCAGATGGTAGGCATATAAACACCCTCCTAACTTCTCCAAACATTTGCTTTTACGGAAAGCTCCGTAGATTTTGTAATAGCACACAATACCCGGACACATCATACTTGACTCGGCAAGGCAATACCCGGTTTGTGCTTAAATTGCCGGTAACTGCTTATCTGCTAACTTCCGAGTTTTTGTTTCTTACGCCCTTTCCTTCAATGTTTTACCAGGTCAATCCCATGGCACCCAAGAGGCAGGGGAAACAGCCGGCTAAGGCTAAATCCACAAACTCCATATCAGCCAATTGGGGGAAATCCTCTGTTACCACGGCCAAACTGGAGGAGTTGGTCGAGCTTGGAACCCTACCTCCACAGGAAGCTATCCACTGGAGAGTACCAGGCAACGAAACCCGACCTTCCCTAGCAACGGACGAGGTAATTTGTTTCGTTGAACACGTGACCCGGGGCTTCAGGCCTCCGGGCCACCCTTTCTTCCGTGACGTCCTAGACCACTACAAACTCCGTATTTTCGATATAGGCCCGAACTCCATTTTAAACATCTCTCATTTTATCGTTCTTTCCGAGTCTTACTTGTGCACTCCGCCAAGTCTGGCTCTCTTCGTCGAACTTTTTCAGTGCAAGCCGTGTCGCGAAAGCGGCGACGGCGCACTTCTTGCTTGCGGCGGGGTTTCTATCCAGCGCCGCAAGAACTCCCTAATGCCTCCTATTACACTCAATTCTCATGTGAATCACTGGCAGCTCTCATACTTCTACTGCCAGGATACCTCTCCACCCGGCGAAAAGAAGTTGCCGGGCTACTCGGAGGGTCAGCTTGACATCTCCGAGACTTTCAATGCCTTCGCCCCTGACTCGGACAGGGAGGCGATCTTGCCTTTGCTAGCTAGGATCTCCATCTTGTCAGCCCGAGGTCTCATCGGGCTAAACCTGGTGAAGACCTGGGTCAGCTTCCGCATCCAGCCAAACTCCATTCGTGAGAAGCTGATGTGCGAATACTCAGGTCTTCCCACGGACCCTATCCGATACTCTCCTAACACCCTTGCTCCTAGTGATATGAACAAGACGATCAAGGGTTTTTTAACAGAGAAGCTCGAGGTGATCCGGAGCATAGCCGGATTAGAACCTTTTACCCTCGAGAATCCAGCCCCCGCAGTAAGTTTTCTACCTTTTGATTTTGACTTCTAACAGCTTACTTTTATTCGCTTCTCTTGACTCGATATTAATCACTATCCTGGCATCTTCTCCTCAGGCCGATGATGACTTTTGGACGGTCGACACCCCTCCTAATTCCGAAGATGCGGAGGAGGAAGACGATGTTGTTAACTCGGATGAAGGTACATACTTGATTCCCTTGTACACATTACATCCTGCCTTTTCTTCTTCTTTATGCTGTAACTCGGATATTTTCCAGAGCGAGAGGACCGAAGCGAAGAAGAAGAAACGGACAGCAGGGGCGGGTCCGCCAGCGAGGAGGAAGAGCCGGAGCCGGCCACCAAAACCGGAACAAAGAGGAAATCCCAGAGGATAGCCCTCCAGGTTTTTACTTCATCTCCTTATACTTTGGTTTTTCGTTCCCATAACGTCACTCCGGGGCTAACCCCATCTTTACCCCTTTTTATCACAACTGAAGGAGCCACCTGCGACTAGGCGCCGAGTAACCCGGAACCATCCGGGCAACGAGATCCTTAACCCGGTTGCTTCGTCGCCCCCGGTTCAACACCCTGGTATTTATCGTAAACAAAATTTCTTTCCGGACATTCCTTTGTAACGTAATCCCAGACCTTTCTTGCCATTTTCCAGTCTCTTCCGGGTCTAGCGGCGGCTTCCCCTCGGACTTCCCAGTGAACACCGGGTAAACTCCTTTCCTTTGAGTTATACCAAACTTTATCACCTTTTCACAACTAAAGACTAACTGCACCTTCGTACCTTCTACAGAGCCACGGTTGTTATTAGCGACGAAGAAGGCACGGAGGTTGAGGTCCGAGTCGAGAATAAGCCGGCCGATGACGCATTCGCTGCAACTGGCGACGAGCAAGCGTCGTCACCGGAGCTGGCTAGGCATGATGCTGGGTATCCCATCGCTTCGCACGCAGGCGAGAAGGAGACGGGAACAACTTCGAGCGCGGGAGGAGGACCAAACTCCGATATTCGGATGACCCGGGTGCCACCTCCTGTTACAAGAAACGCTCCTTTTCCCACTTTCCAGGTACCCGAGCCATCTAACTCGGATAACGCTGACTTTAACCAGCTGATGAGCGCTCTTCTCGCCATGAAAGCTTCAGAAGGAAATGTCCTAGAGCGTATGGCTGCAGCACATCAGGTAACTTTTACTTGATACTCCTTATTATACATCCAGTCCCCAAGTCCCGAGTATAATTTTTTTTGTAATTATCCTCGGTACTTCGCATAATACTTTTCGGTAATCATTTCCTCAGAGGAAATACTCTCGTGATATCCGGCTTACAGCTTCACCCGGTCTTTGCAGGCAGAGATTACTCAGTCAGATGAAGCATTACTTAAGGCTGAGCAGCTCTTGCTGGCTGAAGTTAAGCGTAGGGAGGCCCTTGAAGCGGAGATAAAGACTTTGAAAAAAGATGTCTCCACATACAAGAAGAAGTACAATGCCGCCCAATCCTCGCTGAAGAACTTATCGACTCAGATTACGGACACTTACCGTATTTTGCTAAGTAAGTTTGTTTATTTGCAACTAGCTTGCTTACCTCCATTTTGCCGTTGTAATAACCAAAATTACTGATATGCTTTTGTGTTTTTCGATTGCAGGTGCTAACCTTGCTGCTCCGGAGGAGAATGCCATTACTCAAGTTAAAACTCTGAAGACTGTGCTCCGGACGTTTTTTGCCGGCACGAAACTTTTGCTGGATGCTATCAAGTGGCCTTCTGAGATATACCCGGGCGAGGAGAACCTTATGCAGGCCTTTTCCACAGCGCCTGGATGGATTGAAATACTGAAGCGTTCGTCCTGCCGAATTGGGATGACCCGGGCTTTAACGCTGGCGAAGGCTTATTTTACAAAGCTTGACCCGGCGAAGGTAGTATCCGGGTTCCCAGAGTTTAAAGCTGACGGATCCAAATTCAAGCCCCAGGATTTCAAAGCTATACAATCTGCGGTACGTCCTTCAGCCACAGCTTTGGCCGACAAGATGGATCTAAACACGATTATGAGCTCGTATGATTCTGAGGGCAAGGTTATCCTGGTGGAGGCACCCCCCCTATTGATATGTTGGACAAATGGTCGACTGATCTGGCTAGGAGGAAGGAAGAGGCTGCAAAGAGGGAAGCAGAGCTGGGCGTGAAGCCGTCTACCTCTACCCCAGCCGTGCCTCCGCCTGTTCGTCCAGATGTGAAGAGCCCGGGTAAAACTGCTGGCAAGGCCAAGGAGCAAGTCCAAGACTTAGACCCGGAGGACCGCTCTCAGGATGCCGAGTAGGATGCTGCCTAGTGCTTTGCGTTTCTCGAGACTGATATGATTTTTTTTGCGGTGCGCCTGTGCACCATTGATGCTGATACTATGACTGTATGCTTGTTAACTTATGATAACTCTTTGCCTCCCCTGGCTTTTGATAATCTCGATCCTCGTGTTACGTATAAGCTTATTCTCGATACTTTGAATTTTTGTTTTTGATTCCCTTTTGAGACTCGGCTAACCGAGTATCGGAGGTTTTGATAGACGGACTTTTCTTTAAATCCCCAATACTCGGAAACTAAGGTTTACAGGCTTTAGTAGTTAAACAGTTTGTTTCTGTTTCGAAGTCCCCAGCCCCCATGACCCAAAGTACGAGCTATGGGGGCGTGGGCTTTCTCAGATGACACACTGCTGTTTACCAAGCTGAAGACCAAGAGCTGTTCGCATAAATACTGAAGTCATGCTTAATACTTGTTGAGTTTCCGGCTATTTTAGCCTTATACTCTGCATAGACTTGTGGTTTAGATGACCCTTTTGATTATCTTGTACTATAAGCCGGCTTTCGCGTGGATACCATGTCGTTGCATCTATACGAAAAACAGGATCAAGCAAGCCCCATTGGGCTGCATAGTTTGATTGTAATCGTAAGTGAACAGATCATGCCACTTTAGCGCGAGTCACATCGAGCTTAAGTAAGAATAATCAAGAAATTTGGCTCCTTCGTCCAGTTACAGGATTGCAGCCACACCCGTTTCTACGAGTAATTAGCCCCCATAACTCATAGGCATCATGGCCGGGTCTCCGGGTTTTGTGATTACTTATTGAAGCAGATCACCCCCCGGAGACCTATATTCACGCAATGTATTTCGATGATACTGATGTATTGATAATAACAATGTTACTTACTTGTAACTGAAGCAAAGACCATGATAAGACTCGAAACCATCTTCTTTTATTAATAAAAATTTCTTTTTTGAATCAGCAGGCCGCCTCATTAAAAACCTTCCAGTCCCCGTAGGTACCCTGGTAAGGAAAAGAGTGCGTATGAAACCCGCCGTCGATTACACTGCTTTAGTTATTCTCGGGAATCGGCCTCACACTGGCGTGGCCGATGCTTATTCTCCCATCGTAACCTCCGCTGCATTCCTACTGGATTTCATGCGGGTTAGCTTTTGCACTAAAGGAACATACTTACATGTTTTCGCCATAGCTTGTAGCGCGTCCTTTGGTTGGATATCTGTAGACGAATGGAGTATCTCCATAACCCGGCGTACCCAGCTGCGTGCTGACTCTCCTTTCTTCTGGACGCATCTTTCCAAATCATCAATAGTGAATAACTTCCTACATGTCCCATGGAAGTGCTTGATAAATGCGGTTTTTAGCTCCTCCCACGACTTGATCGACTTTTCCGGCAAATTGGTGAACCATAACTTTGCTGCTCCCTCTGACATCATTAAGTACATGAACTTGGCTTGGAGATTCTCGGATGCATTGCGAATTGACATTGCCATCTCGTAGCTGCTCAACCACGTTTCCGGATCCATTGTTGGCTCGTAATTCACTACTTTCCCCGGTTCTTTGAACTTTTCCGGGTAAGGTTCTGCTCTGATATCGTCCGAGAGGCACTTGGGTCCCGCAAGGGTGGTTGGGGCTGGTCTTACCCGGGAAACACGTGACCCGGCTGGGGGCGCCACGGGGTGCGGCACCACCGGTAACTCGTGCGCTGCAGACCCGGCCCCGGCTCTTCTGGCCCTGGAGCTGTCCACCACTGCCTGTGCTGCTGATACTGCCGGTACTGTCTGGACGCGCGGTGGGGGTGGCATCTGCTGTTGCTCTTCCCTTCGTCGTGCCGTGCTTGTTTGGATGTTGCCCTGTTGCTGACTCACGTACGGCGTCCCATGCATTCCGCTTCTGTGATCTGGATAATTGACTTGCTGTGCTACCGCGGTGTGCAGCAGATCGATCGCTCGCCGGGTTTCTTCTGCGTGCGGCGAATCTCGTACAGGAATCTGGTTTAACGCGAGCGTTGCTGCATACACGTTGTCCATGGGATTGTTGTAGTGACCTGCTGGGGTACGGAATCGCGACGGTGGAGGCGGCATGGTGTTGCCGGCCGTCGCCCCCGTCCGAGGCAAGGGTAACCCGGCTGGCGCGTTTACCGGCTGTGCTCCCGTTGCTAGTTGCGGTATGGTCCCTTGGTTCGCCGGTGGGATTGGCTGATCTTGAGGCGTGAATACCAGGGCAGTCGGGTTAATAACCCCTCCCGTTGCCGGTAACATAGTTCGGTGCCTTTGGTGCATCCTTGTCGTCTCCTCCCGGAGCCGGGTCTCTAGATCATCCAACTCTCGTTGCCGCGTTGCCATCCCCTGCCTTTCTGCTTCTACTTGCCTTCTTTGCTGCTCCAATGCGCGACGAGCCACGTCCAGGTCTCTTACACGCTCTGCTGCGTTTTCTGGGGTGATGACCGAGGCGAGGACTGTGGGGTCCAAGATCAAATTATTATCAAACAGAGCCGGGTGACGCGGGTTCGAGGGGCCCGCCCCCGGCGTCCGGTTTGCTTGGAACCCAAACATATTGGCGTGCCGCTCCTCGTCTGCTGGGCGACTGGTGACTGACGCCGATTCTCCATCGACCTGGGCCAAGACCGGGCCAACCGTACCTTGCTGCCGGGCCACCGCTTGCGCCGCCCCGACTGGCGCCGCGGCTGCGTTTTCTGGATCGGCATTGATCGCGGGAGCCGCGTAAACTGCAACCCGGCGCACAATGCTTGATGTAGATTCGTACTGTTCTTCTTTGCTGTTTTCCTTCTCATACCGATTCTTCGATAAATCCCGTATAGACTCGGTATCATCCTCTGTCTGATCCGTTGTTCCGATCGATTCTTCTTTTTCCGATTGAACATGCTCGTCTTCCCCTGACACGGAATCAGATCCAAGATTATCACGATTCGAATTGGAAGTACATACCATACCGATGAAGACGTTGATGCGGCCGATTGTCACGACGGATCCGGTTTCGAGGTGGTCCGACTCTGGCCCCCAACCAGAATCGTCTACCATCTTCTTTCCTTGGCTGTTGACGTAGATTTCTCCGACGATGAGATTCTTCATGTTCTTCCGAGCTTCTCCCGTGATGCAAACACCTTTGGACGCAGGCCCCACGGTGGGCGCCAACTGTCGTGGGATAATCACGGCAGATGTTACCTGGGGTAACTGATCTTGGGGCAAGTCGACACAGGTATTCGGGAGAGGGTTTAGCTCAAAGGAAGACATGGCGAAAGCGATCTAAGAACCGGAGAATAACTCGCCGGATCTCGATATCAATAACGCTGGATACTCGATAACAGGTATTACAACTATGACTTGAATCTCCTGAGGCTAAGCCTAGGGGTTGGTTTATATAGCACTCATATCCCCCTTGGCTTGCTTTTACAAAGCGCTTCCTGAGTCCCACTCGAACTCTACATACAAACCCTAACTTTCCTTACCGCAACCCACAAACCGGGTTACGAACGTTACCAGCCCTGGGCCTTCCAGAAGTCTCTTTGCCTTCAGCCGGATTTGGTCCAGCCGCCGTTTGGGCCGGGTCACACCTGGGAGTTAGCATACCGGGTTACTATCCCCTCATCACCCACCGCGCAAAATGAGCCGTGGGTATTGGCTAAGAACGTGGAGCAATGCTTCTTCATAACCGACCCGACCAAGCCTAGTCGTGTTGTCGTAAGGAGAGGAAAAAGGGCCCTCGTCGGAATGGATGGAGTCGCCGATGAGAAGGACTTCGACGGCTTAGTCGGACACCCGATGATGGAAGAACCCGGTGAAGACGATGCACCATACACCACAAGAAGAAGCAGGACCACACTACCTAGGTCAGGTCCTCCATTCACAAGAAGAAGTCACGATATGGCGGTCACGTATTCAAAATCGACCAAGAAAGACAAAAGTAAGATTGTGACGAAAGGCTGAGAGAGGGAAATACTCGTGATATGTGCGATATAGCATGCTAATAGCGTATCTGTACAATGTGTTTTGAGAGAGAAACACTCGCGATATCTCGCTAAATCAATGTATTTACGCTCGATGCGACCCTAAATATTTTTGCATATGTTACCTTTCATATGTATGTAATTTTGAAGTGAAAAACAATGTAGGAGCCCCCTAATAGCATTCCTATATGCTCGATGTACCCCGGGCCGGGGGGAGTGGTAAACGGCATATGCGTTATTTGTATATGTGTAAACCTTAGCACAGGCGCATCTGGATATGCGCCTGCGGTAAACCATACCACAGGCGCATCTACAATATGCGCCTGGGATAAACCTCTCACTGGGTTGTGGGCCCGTGCACTACCAACCCCGCCGCACCCGCAACGCGCCTCCCTCTCACCACCCTAGCCTTTGCCCGCCCTAGCATCTGCATCGACCAAAACGCGCGCGCGAGGAGGAGACTGCAGCCACGTCCACGTCGTCGCCGGTCGTCGTCGTCGCCGCCCACGTCCACGCCCACGTCGTCGCCATCGCCCAAGTCGTCAGCGCGAGAAGGTCAGCCTCCCTCCCCCCCTTCTTCCTAGCCCACGTGTTTGTGAAATCTGCTTGCTTTTCTTGCATCGCACATTGCTCTGAATTCTGACGAAACCAACTCCCCGGGTTTGTGGTGGTCCGGTATAATCACTGATGACTTGGGCCTGAAACCCCATTAGAGCCTAATATTGGTGTAGAAGAGTATAATATTGGTGGACTAAAAGTACTTGGGACTGCACCCTCTGTAGAGTAGAATCAATAAAATGATGATAATGCTTGGTATCCAGTAATCTCTTTGCTGATGACCATCATATCACTGTTTTTTCTCGTTAAGATTTTTGTGCTGAAAGTAACTAATTGATGAATGTTGTTGTGCATGTGGTCACATGCTTAACCTGTTAATGGACTCAGTATTGAACTGATGTTGACTTCTTACATTTTTCCTGATGTGGAATGCAGCACCTTGATCGAGAAGGAATAAGCTTTTGTTGTCGAACAATGTATGATGATAATGCTATCACTAATGCAGTCGAGATATTCAATAGTTCTGAATTCTGATTGCTATTCTCTAAAGACATTGCTTCTATTTTTTTACTGAAATGTTTGTCATATGGTAAATTTCCTTCGAGAGAGGAGGACCACAAAGCCCCGGGTTGCCAGCATAGATATTTTTAGGAATTTTTCCACTTAAGTTGTTCCCTGATAGGTTAAGGTTCTTCAGTTCAACAAGAGTGTTGATTTCTTCAGGAATCTCTCCAATAAAATTATTGCATGATAAATCAAGATTCACCATATATATGATCTCTCCTGTATATAATCTCTCTTGACCCTTTGTTACTATGGTGAACTTCTCGGTATAGGCGAAGTCTTCATCAATAGTAGTTGGCATTGCATTGAAATCACTATACAATTCATTATCATAATCATATCTTGTTGCTATCATCCCTTTACAGTTAACAATAGAATTCGGTATGCTCCCTCTTATATTATTGTAGGAAAGGTCCAAATACCAAAGATTAGCTAGCTTCTAAGTTCCCTTGTTGCTATCATCCCTTTGCAGTTAACAATAGAATTCGGTATGCTCCCTGTTATATTATTGTAGGAAAGGTCCAAATACCAAAGATTAGCTAGCTTCATAAGTTCCTCAGGAATACGACCATAAAACTTGTTTGATCGCAGTTGTAAGAAAGCCAAATCTGGCAATCTCTCATTTTTTCGCGAAAACGCAAAAGCTTTGCGTTTCGATGCATTGATAGAAAAGAGAGTTAGATGTACAAGCCCATCAAAGGGCCAACCCCACGCTGTACAACTCGACCCAAGACCATCTAACTAGGGGAGTAGTTGGCGAAGCCCACGAGCACCCGCGTTCGCCCAGTCAAGCGCTTCCGCCTTGATAGTCTCGAACAGCAAGGCCACCGAAGGTTGAGCGTTGTCGAAGATCGCGGCATTCCGGTGCTTCCAGATCCACCACGCTGTTAGCATGATCAGCGATGATGTGCCCTTACGAAGGGCGCTAGGAGAGGTACGTAGCGCCAAGGACCACCAATCTTCGAAGGCACCCTCACCCGCGGGGGGGGGGGGGGGGCAACCGTAGATCGTATCCAAGACAGCACCTTATGCCATATCGTCCTAGAGAAGACGCATCCAGTGAGTATATGCGCCATGGTCTCCTCAGACTGGTCACACAGCGGGCACCGCGCCGCATGCGGCAGGCCTCGCCTCGCCAGCCGCTCACCCGTCCAACATCTATCTTGGCAGGCCAGCCAGATGAAGAACCTCACCCTGGGAGGCGCCCAAGTCCTCCAGGTCAATCTCCACGACTCACAAGGTATCGAGCCTTCGAAGAGGGCCTTGTAGCAGGAACGGGAGGAGTAACGGGCGTCCGTGGTCCAGCGCCAGATGAGTTCATCCGGTGCTGTAGACAGGTGCACGTCCCTGAGTCTCGCCCAGAGTTGGACGTATTGCCAGAGAGCCAGGGGGCTCAGGGCACCTGTGATGTCAGCAATCCAGCTGCGCTCCACCAGCGCTTGCTGCACCGTGCGGTGTTTTCGGCGGCGTCTAGGGATCAGCGCAAACAGTTCCGGCGCTAGTTCCTTAATCTTCCTCCCGTCCAGCCACCTGTCCTCCCAGAAAAGAGCAGAGGTCCCGTCGCCAACAACCATGTAGGTGGATGCGTCGAAGATCTGCCTCTCCTCCTTGGAGAACTGCATATCGAGCCCGCGCCACGGTCGCAAGGGGTCGGTGCGCAGCCGCCACAACCATCGCACCCTGAGGCTAATAGAGGTGCGGGCCATATCTGGGATACCCAGCCCTCCTAGCTGTAGCGGGCGACACACCCTAGACCAGTTGACGTGGCAGTGGCCGCCATTGGCATCCAGCCTCCCCGCCCAAAGGAATCCACGGAGGATCTTATTCACCTGCTTCAGCACTTTCTTGTTGAGGCTTAGTACTATGAGCTGGTGGAGTGGGATCGCTGCGAGTACCGAGCGAATGAGCGCCAAGCGGCCAGCCCTGGGCATCAAGGCTGCCTTCCAGGTTGGCAGCTTGTCGGCCAGTCGGTTCACCATAGGCTGTAGAGCCTCACCCGAGAGCCTCCCAATAGATAGGGGGATGCCTAGATATTTGACAGGGAAGGGTGCCAGAGGGCACTCCATTACCACCGCTGCCCCAGCGGCCTCCGCCTCTGAACATGCTATGGGAGATACGGAGCATTTCGCAAAGTTGTTGATTGGAGGGGATTATTAAATCACTGGACTGTTTAATAAATTATACCGCGCACGGCTGCCGGTTTGGCACGAAGTTAGCCAAATAAATTGGTGTGGGTTAATCTAGTTAAGTGGCATGAACTGAGCACCTTGATGGATTATATGCAGGTTGATTAGGACCAGAGTTAAGATTTCTTGGTTAACTGCTAGTAGTGCAAGGGAATCGATGCTAGACCTCTGCCTAGGTTTATCTGGATGGCCACTTGGAAGTATATATGTGTGCTAGAGTGAGGTTGTACCTAGCTAGGTTGCTTTCTGTAAACTTGAATAAGTGTGTCACTCAGTTGGTTCACCCAACTTTGAGAACTGCAGGTGTCTAGCATCAACCTTATGCATGGGAACAGAACAATCTTATTGAAGCATCAACCTTTAGATTGGTCAGGTGAAAATGGTATCATCTGATTAAAAATAATTTGTAACATACCAAGTAGTTCCTTTTACTTGCACACTCACATAATAAGAGTAGTAATAATCAAAATTGCATTTCCAAGACCAAGCGTTGGGCACAGAACGACATGCATTATGTTTCCTTTTCGAGACAGAAATATCGATTTTGTTTGGCTAGGAACCTGTTGGAATTTTGTTGTGAGAGAGTCATAGTCATACAAGACGACTCTCAAGAAGAAGCAAACTCTGCGCGCCCAACTCATCTCGAGGCTGCACGCTCGGTACGAGTCCCCCCCCCCCTACAATAACGAGAATCTGAAGGGAAACCTGGTGAACAAACTCGCCCTCACTAGATTCACCAAAGCCCTGAGCAATTATAAGACTATGGTGAGGGTGATGATTAGGGATGAGGAACCATTCGAAGATATCCATCGCCACTTCCCGCGGATTACGCCCGATGCCTTCAAGATTTTCCTAGATAACCAGTCGCTTGATTTCACTAAGAATCAAACGAACTGGGGGGGGGGCCTAGCGTCAAAGAACATCGGTCACCACAATCTCGGCTATCGTGGCTACGACGGGAAGGAGCCAATTTGGAAGAAAGACGACCAAGCCTACATTGATAAAGGCCTTGAGAACCCTTACGCCAAGTATGCCCATGACCTGCAGTTCCAGAAATTCATGAGGTCGAGGTACAAAAAAGTAACGCCGACCGGGGAACTTGTCACGGACCCCAAAATGGTGGAGAATGTTATTTTGGTCACGGATGATAGCGTGAAGAATGTCGAGAAACTAGTGGTAAGAAATTTACCATTTCATGCTACTCATCATCATCAAGTCCATGAATTCATTCTAGTACCAAAACTATTTCTAAACTGTTCATATGTTGCTTCTGCAGCTAGAAGAAAAACAACTTGAATCTTCCTCGTCGCAGACGTCGACGGCCAAAGTCGCGTGGGATAAGCCTTTTATCAGGGGGTACAACAAGGCAAAGAGCCAGGACCCGCTGAAAAGGCCGCACTTAGGCCGTATCACCGGTGGCGGACTAAATAGGAAGCACGCCAACTATGGCTTGGCTGAGCCCAGCACTAAGGAGTCGCGGGAGGCGAAGAAGAGCCAGTCGAACAAGAAGGCGGAATTGCTGAAGAAGAAGGTGTAGGACTTGGAAGCAAACATGGAGAAGCGGATTGAGCAAAAGTTCGGGGAAAGGATGAATGAGCTCATACCCGCCGTATTTGAAAAACTCTGTGGCTACATCGCCGGGGACACACAGGGGACGATGCCTACGATCAACATAGGCGCCAGAGGTGGATCGTCGATGTTGGTCGTGCCCGAGGCGGCCGCCGCCGGTGGTCCGTCGATGTTGGCCGTGTCTGGCGCGCCTGCCCCCGATGGACCGTCGATCGTGTCCGGCGCAGCCGATGGTCCGTCGATGTTATCGTTGCTCGACGAGCCCATCACCTGTGGTCCGTCGACGTTAGCCGAGCTCGATGCCCTCACGGTAAATTATTGACCATCTCAAGTTGTAGTCAGTTCAATATCACCCCACTCTCTGACCTATCCATGCATGTTATCACAGGCTGACGCGACGGGATGCACCTTCCTGCTAAAAGTGGGCAGCGAGTTGAAGGATGTTGCATAGGGGAGCATCTTGCAGCCACTCTCCCGCAAGTACCACTGCGGAGATATACCGGCCAACGAGCTTCGGGTTCGCGTCGATCTGGTGCTACCGGGATTCCAGAACTTGAATCCTCTTAATCAACCCGCCGATGCCGACAGCGAGCTGAATCTCGGCCAACTTGACAATCAAGTCTTGCTATGGCCAAAAGCCCTTATTCGGCTGAACACCATGTCAGGGTCGGCGCCAAGCCAATGCATGGTCGTCACTACTACACCTATTGCGCCCGCGGCAAGCCAACAAGACAAGGTTGTCCCTCCACGGGCAACCCAACATGACAAGGTCCTCTCTCCACCTCCGGTGGATCCTCCTCCTCCCAAGCACGAGACGTCACATGACGGGCAACATGACGAGCATGAGACACATGACGACTACATGGATATTGAACTTGCTCCCATTGACGATTTCATAAATCAGTTGGATGGCGAAAAGGTTCCTCCGAAGTTACCCACCAGAAATCTTAATATCCAGAAGAAGGTAGATGGCGAAGAGGGTGGTCCTTCTGAGTTACCCACCAGAAAACCGGATATCAGGAAGAAGCTAACATATTCCGAAGAAACTCCCGAGGAGGAGACGGCCTTTACGGCTCCACAACCTATGGTGGTTACCCCGAATACACTCCGTGCTACGGCGCAGGAGGCGGTAAAACAAAGCGGCACTCCCCTATGCTTGAGGGCGAAGAAGCATCGGAAGAGGCCGACAACCAACAAGAAGTAAGGTGGTGCCTCCTCTAGTAGCCAGCCATCGGCCGCTCGAGTCCTGGACCGTTTGCCGCCCGCCGTCCCGTGGAGGAAGGTGCATGAGATAGGTAAGCTGATGTTGCCGCCAGAAGTTGTCACTGTCATGGATGGTGACATGAGGAGCATCCACGGCGGAATTTTGCTGAGAGAGACAGAACTTCTACGTGAGAAACATCCCTCTTACCCGCTATACGTGATCAAGGTGCCCCGATTCGTGGGCTTTGTGGATACAAATCCCGTAGAGGTGTTCTTCATTAGATACGAAGACGTATTCAGGGTCTTCCACTTGGGAAAACTCGACCGAAGCATTGTCCGCCTAGTATCACTCAGCATGGCGCATGATGTGGTCAAGGATAATACCCCGAACACTGCGATTATGGACCCCTACTACATGGTTGAGGACTATTTGCTGTCACCTGCGGACCGGGTTGTTATCATGAACTATATAACGGGTTTTTTGATAGATAATAAGGATAAGAACGCCATTCTCATGCCATACTTTCCTTTGTAAGTAGTCCTCTCCTCTTCCCGTCATTACATTCTTTCTAGAATCTCCTTAGTATTCCGATGATGATGGCTTGTTCGAAATGTTCTTCGCAGAAAAGGAGGATGCACACTCATCATCATGGAACCGCATTGGTCGCAATGCACTTATCTCGATGTGGGTAGGGCGGTGCAGAAAGACTACAGCGAGATAAAAGTTATTCTTAATAGTGCCCACAACTGCTTCACCTCCGATTTAAGCAAGCCCCTAAAAAAGGAGAAAATAGTCTGAGGCATCTACGTGTGCAACCACGTAACAAACTTCCCCTGCCTCAAGCAATCGGAACAAGAATCTGGGTTGGAAGCTTGGCATGCCATCTTTCAGATGAGGGAGTACTTAAAGGATGCCCAAGAGGTATTTTTACCAAGTCATCTCCAAGACATGACCACAAAGATGGCCAACACCCCCGATGAATATGTGCGAGCTGAGTTCCGCCGCATCCAGCGGAGGATCTGCACGATACTCAAGTCGGATGTCATCACTCGGGGTGGCTTGCTCTTCCACGGCTACGCACCACCGAGCAACCGTGACATAGAAGCACACCTACGAGAGCAACGTGACAACCGGACATTCAACACGCTAGAAGGCGTTCGTCCGTTCCCGCCGAGACCATAGGATTGACAAAATGTTAGTATACACTTGATGGTTAACGTTCCAATGCACAGAATCTCAATATATCTGCATCATATAACTTCTAGTCCTTTATTTGTCGTGTTTTATTCATAAACCTTGATGCTTCTATTCCTTTGATAGTTATTTGCAGTCTATTATCAATTTCCATGCTAAACACGTTTTTTTTCCTATCCATAGATGACATGGTATGTTGTGTATATCGGTAGGGTTCCCGGAGTCTACGACGATTGGGAACAATGCCGGAGACAGGTGCACGGTTTCAGCGGCAACAGCTACAAGGGGTACAAGACCATGGTGGAGGCGGAAGCTCGATACGCCACTTACCTAGAGAGAGAGAAGACGGAGACGACGAGGGCCCGGATGACCACCTTCGCCATCGCCGTGCTGATACTCCTTGTGTTGATGCTACTTACTCTAGTGCTTGTGTAGCTAAACTTTCAGTATTTTGTTGAACTATCTGTTGAACTATCTCGAATCGAGACTATGTAATACAAACTTGTGTATTATGTGTTGATGATCGATGTTATGTAACTAGTTGTGATGATCGATGTTATTTTCTGGATCTCTAACTTAGTGCCAATTGAAAGTTATTTCTGTCATTTTTCTGTTATTTCTGTCATTTTGTTCAATTTGTGCCAATTGAGTGTATTTTGGTTTCTTTTATTCTTTGACACAGGTAAAACATACCCCAGGCGAATAAAAAATATACCCCAGGCGAATAGGGCTTGTTCGCCACCGCTGTGGGGACTTACCACATGCGCATATGGCCTATGCACTTGCGGTAGTGTGAGTTACCACAGGCGCACAAGGATGATTCGCCTGCGGTACTGTGAGTTACCACAGGCGCATATGAGTGTTCGCATGTAGTAATGAATTACCACTGGCGGTATGGTCCCAGACGAACTGTTATTAGCCTGTGGTAATATAAAATGATTCGCCTCGGGTACTGTTTTCCCTAGTAGTGTATTATGCAAACAAAATTCCGTAGGTTTTTTAATTTTCTCTTCAAACACTTCATGTCCTAACTCTAGATAAATATTATAAATCTCTCTCATATTTTTGTTGTTTTCCATTAAGCCTAACTAATGAAAATAAAAACAAGAAACAAAAAGATATAATTGCAGGATCTAAAGGAAATAACTTCGAGCACTCACACCCGAGGATGTGATTACCTTTTACGTTACCTCCCCGGCAACGGTGCCAGAAAAAATATTGATGTATACGCACTCTTATATTCTTGTAGACAGTGTTGGGCCTCCAAGTGTAGAGGTTTGTAGAATATCAGCAAGTTTCCCTTAAGTGGATCACCCAAGGTTTATCGAACTCAGGGAGGTAGAGGTCAAAGATATCCCTCTCAAGCAACCCTGCAATCAATATACAAGAAGTCTCTTGTGTCCCCAATATACTTGTCAGGTATATAGGTGCACTAGTTCGGCGAAGAGATAGTGAAATGCGAGTAATATGGATGGTTATAAGTAATAATAGCAATAACTAATAATAGCAATCTGAAATAAATATGACATCAAGCACACATGTAGCAGAACAGGCAGAAAACGGTGTTTCAATGCTTGGAAATAAGGCCTAGGGATCCTAATTTCACTAGTGGACACTCTCAACAATGAAAACATAATTGAATTAACAAATACCATCTCTTCACTATGCTACTCCAAACCACTCTCCGGTCAAATAACAACACCAATCATGTGTAGTGCTTTAACATCACTCCTTAGAGTAAGAACTTTCCCAACTAAGTAACCCCCATGCTATCACCATGGGACCCAGATGGTTCCACGCAAACACCACAATTTCATAGGGTTATCCAACACAAAATATAAATATACTGCTAAACCACACGGTGCACACACTGTCACCTTTACACCGTGATCAAAGTGTTTACAGAGATCTCATAACAAAAACCACTTGAGTAGCATAATAGATGAAGAATAATATCTACAAATTCAACTAGATTACAAAGCTCACGATCACATATAGATCACACCATGGGAGAGAGAGAGAGATGAAATACATAGCTACCGGTAGAGCCCTCAGCCCTGGGGGAGAACTACTCCCTCCTCATCATAGGATACATCAATGGCGATGGAGATGGCGGTGGAGTTGAGATGGATTCCGGGGACACTTACCTGTCCCGGCAGGGTGCCAGAACAGAGATCTGTCCCCTGAAACTTGTCGGCGGCGGCGGCGGAGCTACGGATGTATTTTGTGGAAACGGCCCATTCTTTTAGGATTTTCCCTCGGAGGAGTATAAATAGGCGAAAGGGCAAAGCCGATGGATCCCTGGGGGCCCCACACCACCTCCTGGCGCGGCCAAGGGGGGCGCCGCCCTATGGTGTGGGCCCCCTGAAGCCCCCCTCCATTTCTCTTCGAGACTCCGTGGAACCTTCGGGGATTCTAATACTTCTGGGCTTCGAATTTTCCAATTCGAGAATATTTTTAGAACAACTTTTCTGAAACTCAAAACAGCAGAAAACAGGGAACTGGCTCTGTGGCATCTTGTCAATAGGTTAGTCCGGAAAATCGATAAAAATGACATAAAGAAGGGAGAAAACATGTAGCGATTGGCATAATATCATCATGGAACATCAAAAAATATAGATACGTTGGATATGTATCAGTAACATGAATATTTAGTGAGAAACAAAGTTTTATTTCGTATAAAATTATTTTGGTAGCAAGACTTGATCAACCTTGTTAACAAAGTGATTTTAAATGAAGGTAACCATGTTATCACTACGTTTTCGTTACGTTTTCTTATTCATATGCTCGTTTTCGCTGTGCTTCCATAAAGTATATCATGTTTTCATATTGTTTCCACCAGATTCACTCATGCCCACGCACGTTTTCACCTCGTTTTCGCTCGTTTTCAATCTTCTACTCACGTTTTCGCTACGTTTTCTTCTGTTTTCCGTGGGTATATGTTTAGTAGAGTGTCTTAGAACTGTTGTAGGTTTGGTTTTGCTCACGTTTTCCATCATTCCATCTTCGGTTTCCAGCGGTATTATTATTAATTAAAATTCTGGAAAAGTTTGAAAAATAAAGTTTCTCGAAAAATCCCGAAAAGTTCATATTCAAAGTTTTTGGATAAAAAGGGGCAGAAAGGCACATGGGGTGACCCCAGGGGGAACCCAGGCCAGCTCAACATGGTCAGGCGCGGCCTGCCCCTGGGGCGTTCCTGCCTATGGTGAGGGGGCCCGCTGGCCCCCCACTTGCTCTCCCACCTACCACACCTTCCTCTTGCCCGTAGAAACTCAACCAGTTCATCCAAACCCGAGTTCTTGCTGTTTTTCCTCATAATTTTTGATCTCCTTGCTCAGCCATCTTTTCTGCCGAGATTTGGGAAGTTGTTCTCCGGTATGTGACTCCTCCGATGATCCAAGTAGAATTTTGTTTAGTGGAGTATTTCTTGCGTATTTTGCTGCCGTAGGTGACAGGTTATGTGAGCTTGCATGCTTGTTTGATGCTTGGTTAAGTTAGTTTTGATGCATGTTTAGTACTCATACAAGTCTTTATAGTAGTTGCTACCATATAGTTAATTCAAATAATTTTCTTAAGTTGCTTGTCAAAAATTTCAGAAATGGAGGCAAATGCATATCAACTTAACCAGCATGAGTTAGTGGTAACAGAGATTATGCGAGTTCATCGTGAAGAGGGCGTGTTTTCGGCTGTCTACCAGTGCTCAGGGTTCATGAGTGCTGCAGGAATTATGCATGATTTTAAAACATTACTATCTAATGCAGAATTGACACATTTTGTTGATGATGAACCAAGCCAATATGCGAAATTGGCTATGTACGTGGTGCAGGATTTTCATTTTGATTGGACTTCACCTAACCCTATGGTGCATTACAAAATTTATAATAAACCTGTCAGTCTGCCTTTTAGAATTTTTTGTACACTAATTAAGGTGGAGCAGTGGGGAACGTGCGAGAAGATAAAGGGATATCCCAAGCCATTGAAGGATTTATATGCAGAAATCTGCGACGGGAGAAGCTTCACGAAGGAGAATGGAAAATTCGTAATATACATCTCCCATCCATTCGATATTTTGCCCTGTTTATTTCAAAGTGTGTTCTAGCTAGGAAGGTAGCAAGTAAATTATCTGCTCATGATTTATCATTCTTGTCAGCTGCCTTGAGGAAAGATAGGACTTATAAGTTAGGAGCTTTAATTGCTTATCGCCTTGCCACTAACCGTGAGAAAGGAGGAGTTTGTGGAGGTCTCATTGCCTCCGGTTTATTATCTTTTCACGGCGTGTTGCCACATCGCTTAGATGTTCAGTTTCCCTTAGAGAGGCTTGATCTTAATTCCATGTTACTGCATCACTTTATTGCTTATGGGACTGACGCGTATAGTTTTCCATATGATATTTCATTCCCTAAGAAATCACGGTGGGGATCCACTAGAGAGCGAGTAGCCCCTTTGCCTGCACGTGCTTTGTTTGACCTTGATAACAGGGAAGGATGGTCACTAACGGAGGAAGAACTCGATGCGTACATTGAGGAATATCAGCGCGCAGAGGACGCCAAGAGGGAGACTGCAGCAAATGTTGTCTAGCCACCCGACATTAAAGAGAGTTCACGTCAGCCCTCGGATTACGACTACACGCCTTCATTTTCTTCTTCGCGGGAGCCTGATTATGAGCATGCCCAGTACGATCCACCGGCGTGGAGCCAATACCATGGCTATGATTGAGCCCCTCTTAGGCCAAAAGCCTAAGCTTGGGGGAGGTATACCGACATCACACTCGTATATATATCGTATCCAGTCGGTTCTTTGTACATTCATATTTTCTATTTCTCTCTCTTTCTTTTGTTATCGTTGTTTTGTTTTCGCTTTCCAAAACACAAAAAGACCAAAAAATATTTCTGTTGTTTCTCTCTATTTGTTTCTTTAGTTGGTTTGCTTTATCCTTTAGTTGCAGTTTAATATTCAAAAACCCAAAAATATTTTGTTTGGTTTGTTTGCTTTCTTTTGTTCTTGTTTCATTTCAAAAAACCCAAAAAGATTTTGCTTTGTATGCTTGTTCTCTTTTGCTCGTGCTTTAATTGAAAACCCCAAAAATATTTGTTCTTCTTATTTTGTTTTGTAAAGTTTGTTGCGGAGTTCAACAGTCGTCCGTGACTCCATTGGAGCTTGGTTTTCATTATATATTATTCGAGCCACAAGTGAAGAGCAATAATGACGATCTCTGACAATTCAAGTTGTGGTGAGAGGCTTGTATGAACTCTATTTGTTTTCATTTTTGTACATATACCCATCCATGTGAGCATGCTTAGTTTGTTCATATAAGATATATGTGATTTAATTGCTGCTTAATAGTTCATGCTCTCTCATGTTTTGTTCCAATTTATTAATAGTAAATGACCTGTCGTATAAATATTTGTTCGCGTTGTTCTATTCATAGAAGGGTATGACATTATGGTAGCCTCCTCTGACTGTTTCATTTGAATCGACTTGGCACATGCTCACGCATGCTAAGACTGAAAACAAAAAGTCAATAAGCCTCGATGATTTATTTTGCCTCGGAATTCTAGTATCGATTTTATGCCTCAGTTAATTTTACTTTGTCGCAAACATGATTATGGTAATTATTGTTCTCTTGATTGTCTCTTCCGAGTCTATTGCTAGACTTCAGTTGCACTGAGTATGAGCTCTACTCGTGCCTCCAAATCCTTGAAAACCAAGTTATTCCACAGAGTCCACTATAAATTCCTATGCATGGTATTTCCTGCCATTCCTAGTAAATTTTCATGTGCTACCTTTAAAATCTTCAAAATACTTCTCGTTTTGTGACACTAGTTTAGCTCATGAGGAAGTAGTATTCTGTTTGTTATTTTCCATTCTAAATTAAGTACCCACATGACTTGCATGCTTCATCTTCTCGCCATTAATATTACAAAGAGCTGGTTAGACCACTATAACAGAAAAATAATGAAAAATAGGCACTCCCCCTGGTATGTGAAAGTTGGTAGGTACCCGAGGATTCGGTTAGCCATGGTTTGTGAAAGCAAAGGTTTTTTGGGGGGGGTGTCATGCTATATATATGTGCATGATATAATTTCCTAATTCGGGACCGCTCTCACTTGCTTAGTATGGAAGATAATAAGCACTCTATTGCCATTTGTTGACATGAACAACCACCTCTCAAAATTGTTTTACTTCTGTTTCATGAAAAATGAAAAGCTCCAGCACATGTGAATCCCTGCTTCCCTCTGCGAAGGGCCAATCCTACTTATAGGAAGAGTCTCCACCATATTCTTTGAGCACCTTCTTGAGAGCATAATTGTCATTCTTAGTGTGATGTGTTTGTCCCAAAGCATGGTTGATTGTGATATAATCTTGATACTTGCATCTTTTGATATCTTTACTTCTAGTCTTCCCTTGAACTTCAGAGGTGCCCTGGCATTTATGTTTTGCCCCACACATAAGGGCCAGCGAGATACCACTTTATCAGATCCTATTATGAATATTACAATCTTGCTAATAGTTATGCTTGATGTTGTTTATTATTAATATGTTGTTATCTCTTCATGGTTTGCATAGCTATTAAGTGACCGTATTTTGCATGTATCTTATCATGAGCATAATTAAGTATTTGATCATATAGTGAGTATATTTACATCAAATGAAGCAAATGTGTTCGTAAAATTTCTTTTATCGCACTCAGTTGTTAACTGAATTGCTTGAGGACAAGTAATAAGCTAAGCTTGGGTGGGAGTTCATACGTCAAAAACGTATCTATTTTTCCGAACACTTTGCTGATGTTTTCCCTCTAAACTTGTGTGTTTTGAATGCAACTAACACGGACTAGCGTTGTTTTCAGCAGAATTACTTTGGTGTCTCGCAGAAAATCAACTTTAAGGAAAATACCCGGAAACGAAGGGAAAGTCCATATTTTACCCGAAGACTCTCGGAGCCAGAAGATGAGTCGGAGAGGGGCAAGGGGGTTCCCTTACCACCCCCAGGCGCGGCCAAGGTGGGCCCGCGCCTGGGCATGGTGAGCCCACCTCGGGCACCCCCTCGGACTCCCTTTTCGACTACATATGCCCCGAAACCTAAAACCCGAGGGGGTTCGATCGTTTTCTAGAAAGAAGTCCGTAGCTCCGCCGCCATCGCGAATCCTTTTTCGGGCTTCAGAAACTCCATTCTGGCACCCTGTCGGGACGGGGAATTGGAGGAGATCATCGCCATCGTCATCACCAACGCCTTTCCATCGACCATCCATGTTTCCCCCATCCATGTGTGAGTAATCCCCCCGCTGTAGGCTGAAGGGGATGGTAGGGATTGGATGAGATTGTTCATGTAATAATGTCGTGATTGTTAGGGCATAGTGCCTAGTATTCTCTATTAGTGCTATTGACATTGTTGCAACTTGTTATTCTTAATGCTTGTCACTTTGGGCCCGAGTGCCATGATCTCAGATCTGAACATGTTATTGAATCACGATGATAATTATTGTTTCTTGATCATACCTGCAAGTTGTTTACACATATCGTTGTTCGGAACCCGAGGCCCCGAAGTGACAGAAATTGGGACAACGGGAGGGGATGGTTGTGATGTGAGGATCACATGTGTTCACGGAGTGTTAATGCTTTGCTCCGATGTTCTATTAAAAGGAACACCTTAATTACCAGTAGTTTCCTTCAGGCCCCGCTGAAAACGGGCTGGTAGGACAAAAGATGTTGTGCAAGTTCTCATTGCGAGCATGTACGACTATTTACAGAACACATTCCTATGGTTACTTAGTGCTTGGATGCTTTATCTTATTTATTTGCAATGCCCATGTCTTGATTATTATATGAAGTATCTTATCCATGCAACGCCCGTTCATCTATCCCTATGCCTACAGTATTTAATCCCGCTGTTTACTTCAAACACTACTGCTGATGTTTTCATTTCACTACTGCTGCTACTATAAAACTGTTACTACTGATAAACCACTGCAAACAAGTCCACTTTCAGGTGCAGGTGAATTGAAAACTCACTTGTTAAGGCTCACAAATATTCGTTGGCTCCCCTTGTGTCTAATCAATAAATTTGGGTTTTACTTCCCTCGAAGACTGTTGCGATCCCCTATACTTGTGGGTTATTAAGGGTTAGCGGCCAGGGCCCTCGCCGCCGCGTTGTCGGTGGGATGTACTGCGGTCGTGGCGCTGGAGATGGATGTCTACAACCTCCAGGCAGCCGCGCCTTCCTCGTCTCTCCGCCTAACTCGAGTCCGACCGACAAACCGGTGTGGGGCCCCTCGCATCCTCGCCGTCTCAGGCAGTAGCTCACGGTTGTGATCTTGGCTTCCTCCGCCTACCAGGCTCCAGCGGTACCTTTGACGAAGGGATGGATCCTAGGCCTATCGGATGAGCCTACCCGGTCTCAGGCCCATGGCCCAAGCTCCAAAAGGAGGCGTCATGGACTATTCTAGAAGGCCCAATTGAAGCCCACCCGCACGGCCTTGCGGGTCAAGTTAGGAAACTTGTAAACGACTCTAGGTTAGGGATTGAGTCCTCCCCGGGTACAATTTGAGACCTGGCCACCTATATAAGGCCAGGAGAACCACCAGGAGGGGGACCAAGCAATACCGCACCACCAAGCCTTGAGATCGAGATCATACTCTCGACTTGAGCAACCCCCCTTGTAACCGATCTACTCGTTAATACAGATTGACAGAGGTAGGAATAAGAGTTTTACCTCTAAGAGGGCCCCAAACTTGGGTAAATCGTGCCCCCTGTCTAGCCGACGATTGTCACCAGCGCCTACACGTTCTCCTAATCGAAACCCTATGGGTTCACCCGAGGGACTTGTTGAGATGCAGATTCGACAATTGGCGCGTATGTGGGAACGGCGGGCGCTGGATCTCCGGCATCTTCGGCTTCATCGACAACCAACTCACGCTGGAACCCCAGGACTTCGAATCCAACCAATCCGATCCGAATTGGGTCGGTCATCGTCGCCCCTCACTCGCCGGAATCGCGCCCAGTATTCAGCGACTTAGAGAAGAGCAACACGCTGACGTTCGGAAGCTTCCAGTTCTACACCAACAAAGACGGAACTCTACGCTTCCCCGAGAAAACCGATCTTGAAGGATCGGAATCTGGGTCAATCTCTAGCTCAGAAGCTGTCGACTCACGACCTCGCTACGCGGATCGTGACTTAGCGAAAAGCGGCGAATATGTCCGCTTCAACACCGGCAACTTCCATACCCTCTCTATAGAGGAACCTTCTCGGGTCAGGAAAGCCTGCCTAACTGCGCATAGGACTCGCGAGCCATATCTGGCTCAGGTCTGCATGGCAGGATCACGAGCCCCACCCGAAGAAATTCAAAACAGCGCAAGGGAACGCGCTGCCATCGGCGTCTCACGAGCTGCTTGGGATCGAGCAAAGGAGGCCATCCGCATAAGCACGCCACTGGAACCAGGAGCTCCTCACGAAGACATGACCGCCTACCACTATCATCTAGTGAGGGCGGCTACTGCAATAAAGGAAGCTCAGATAGACCTAGCCGAGCGAAAGAAACTAGCGGATGCGTCAAGCCAGCGCCGAGCCGGACTATCCATGACACCTTCTGTCGGGAACCGCCCTGCGAAGAAAGGATACGTCTCAAAAACCGCGACCATGCACGGCGAGTCCTTGAGCGGAATCACCAAATCACTCATGCGTGTCGACGAGGATGGAAACATCCATCCGCAAACTCCTGCGGCCGCGGTACTAGCCGCAGCCACCTACATGCAGATAAATCAAACAGGGGAAAACGACCCCCGTGCAGAACAATACAAGCAAGTACAGAAAAGATTAGGCATGGCAGCCGCAAAACTCGCCTCCTACGATCGCAGGAAAGCAGCCGCACAGAAGGACAAGCAAGCACCCCGTGGACACAGGGACACATCATCTGGCAGGGAAAAATCACCTCATCGCGCACAAGGGAAAGAAGCACGACGACATGGAGATAGCCCGAGTGGCAGCGATAGCAGCCCGAGGGATCGAGACCGTAGCCGCAGCCCAAGAAAAGGTCGAGATCGTAGCCCGCGGAGGGATCGAGACCGCAGCCCGCAGCGGCACAGCAGCCGCTCGCGACATCGCAGCAAGGAGCCGAGAGGAGACGTCAACCGCGACGAACCCGGGTACAACGTGTGATCAGACATCGCCCAGCGCAAGGTTGATATAGGTCGAGCGGCCAGGAACCGCGCGCGTTCCCCATCTACATCCTCCAACGACAAAGTCTGTGGAGCCTTATGCTTTGCCCGCAACATCCGCGAGGCACCGCTACCCAAGAAATTTAAGCTATCCACGGAAGTGCATAAATACGATGGTTCGCAAGAACCACAAGCCTAGTTGTCAGATTACCTCACGGCAGTAAAATGCCAACGTGGGAACAAAAACACGGCTATGCAGTACCTCAACTTACATCTAGTCGGCGCTGCGCGCAGCTAGCTCGAAGGAAAGCTGAGGGCATGCTACAGATCTTGGGACGATCTAAACCTCGATTTTTGCAAAAATTTCCAAGGAACATACAAAAGACCGACGAGCATCAAGGAGATACGAGCTTGCAAGCATAAAAGTGGCGAGTCTACTCGAGAATATATTCAGCAATGGACCACACTCAGGAACACAGCGGGAAACATATCAGAAGAAGTCGTGGTTGAAGCGTTCGCCAAAGGAGCACGGCGAACCTCTTTCAGGGAAGAACTGGGATGACTCGCACCCAAAATCATGGGAGAACTGATGGCCATAGCCCACAGATGGGCAAACGGCAAAGACGCGGTGCGTAATGAGAAAGCCTCATCACCAGCACGAGAAGATGATCGCCATAGTCGAAAGAAAAGGAGAAAGCATTACGACCGCGATGATCGAGAAGAACTGGTGGCAGCAAAGTTCACAAGGAATCGTGACAGTGGATATCACGGAAATCGCGAGTGGAAGCCAAAGCCAGAGGACAAAACCCCCGAGGAGGACCTCGACGGTTACCGCACGCTACATCTATTTACAGATAAGTGCACCGGCAAAACTAAGACAACACACCTTCTCAAGGATTGCCGAAAGTTCCTTGACATCCACGAGGCCTTTTCAAAGAAAAATAGAGCAGCCGTCAATCAGGGCTACCTGCAGCTCCCTAGAGGAGGAGCTCAAGGATTCCACCAGCCGCAAGCTCTGCCACCAGCAGGAAATCAAAAAACGGTGTTATCTGCGCTACCAGCGCCACCCGCCCCAAACCAGGGAGAAAATGGATACCCGAACCCAGTGGGACTCATAGGCATGATACAAAAGTCTGTCCATCACGCAGGGTTCAGAAGACAAACACACGACAAATATGCATGGATGTGCAAGCCCCACCTACAAAGCCCGAGTACCTGAAGATGGCGGATCAACCGATAACTTTCTCCAAGGAAGACCACCCCCCCACGAGTCTATCGACCAGGACACGCCGCGCTATTCATCCAAGCGCAAATTGGCAATTACGAGCTGGCTCGCGTGTTCATGGACGGGGGCAGCGGCATCAACATCATGTACGCAGGCACACTCCGTCGCATGAACAGGAATCTGGACGGACTCGCGGAATCAGAGACATCCTTCCACGGGATAGTTCCAGGGAAAGCAATCTGTCCACTCGGAACAATCAACCTGGAGGTGGTGCTAGGCAACAGAAGCAATTATAGGCGAGAATTTCTTGACTTCGAAGTAGTCGACTGGCCCTCGCAGTACCACGCCATTCTTGGTCGAACAACGTTTGCCAGATTCATGGCAGTACCTCACTATGCATACCTGAAGCTTAAGCTGCCTGGGGAATATGGCACAATCACCATCGACGGCGATTTCCAAAAATTCAATAAATGCGACATCGAGTTCAACGAGATCGCCAAATCCTTCGGGATGCAGGAAGAACTGGAAGAGATAGCAAAAACCACGGATCACTTCGTAATGCCTCTCACAAAGAAGAACGCCCCAGAGCTCGAGTTCAACACGAATAGCGGTACCCGCAAGCATCAAGTGCACCCGACGGATTCTGCGAAGACGACGATGGTGTCCACCGCCCTCCCGCCAGCATAGGAAGGCGCGCTCGTCGAACTCCTCCGTGAGTACTGGGAAATTTTCACCTGGCAGCCTTCAGATATGTCAGGGATACCCAGCGAGTTCGCCGAGCACTCACTCGAAGTCTTCAAAGACGCCAAGCCTATCAAGCAGACCACCCGACGGTTCTCAGAGCCCAAGAAAAAAGCGCTCGGAGAAGAAGTGAACAGACTACTCACAGCAAAATTCATCCGCGAAATAAAGATTTCCACCTGGTTAGCAAACCCGGTGCTGGTCCCGAAGAAGAATACCGACATCCTTCGAGTGTGTATCGACTACACGTTGTTGAATAAGCACTTCCCCAAGGATAACTTCCCCTTATCACGGATCGACCAGATCGTGGATTCTACAGCAGGTTGCCAACGTCTCTCCTTCTTGGACGCCTACTCGGGCTATAATCAGATCGGGATGAAAAAGGAGGACGAGGAGAAGACAGCGTTTATCACACCCCACGGTGTTTACTGCTACACGATAATGCCCTTCGGGCTAAAGAATGCAGGCGCAACATATCAGCGCTGCATGCAAAAATGCCTCGCCAAGCTCATTGGTAAGAACGTACAAGTGTATGTTGACGACATCGTCATCAAGACTCAAGTAGAGGATACGCTCCTCGATGATATCAGAGAAACATTCGACGCGTTGAACGCATACCGAATCAAGCTCAACCCGACCATGCGTCTTTGGCGTCCCTGCGGGACAACTTCTCGATACCTGGTCTCTTCTCGAGGAATTGAAGCCAACCCGGAGAAAATCCAAGCAATCCTGACAATGAAGGAGCCAACCAATCTCCGCGGCGTGCAGCAGCTCGCAGGACGACTAGCCGCCCTACGTAGATTCATTGCGAGGCTAGGCGAGCAAGCATTTCCTTTCTACAAGCTACTGAAGAAAACGGATAAGTTCGAGTGGACACCCGAAGCACAAAAAGCATTCACAGACCTCAAGCGAGCATTGCAGAGTAGGCGTGTCCTGGCAACACCGCAAGAATGGGAGCCACTGTATCTGTATCTGGCCGTAACAAATCAAGTCATCAGCACAGCAATTGTGGTCGAGCGGCCGGAAGATGGCAAGGAGTATGGCATCCAAAGGCCAATATATTATATCAGCGAGGTGTTTTCGCCCTGCAAGCAGCGATATCCCCATTATCAGAAGCTCGCGTACGGTGTGGTGCTCACAGCCCGAAAACTCAAGCATTACTTCCAGGAACACACCGTCATGGTGGTAAACGATGCATCACTGGGTACTATCATGAATAACCCAATGGCATCCGGAAGAATTGCAAAGTGGAGTATCGAGCTCGGCGCCTGGGACATCATATATGCGGGTCGCAAATCTATCAAATCACAAGTACTCGTGGAATTCCTGAGCGAGTGGACAGAACTACAAACGCCAGACCCTCCAGAGTATACGAGTAACTGGATAATGTATTTCGATGGGTCGAAGTGCAACGAAGGAGCTGGAGCCGGGGTAGTTCTGATATCCCCCAGAGGTGACAAGTTGCAGTACGTTCTGCGATTGGATTTTCCACCCGACGACCCGGCATCAAACAATGACGCAGAATAGGAGGGCCTCCTCCACAGCATGAAGATGGCGATTTTCCACTCTCTTTGCCACCTGGTTGGCCTTTGGCCCTCTACTTTGGCCCATGGTCTTCGTCTCGAAAATTCTGAACCGTGCTCTTTGGCCTTGCCCTTTTTGGAGTCCCGAAGCTCCCGGAAAGTCTGAAACACTAAAAAGTACGTTTTCTAGAAAAACAGGGTTAGAACCAAAAGAAGGGGGATTGTTTAGAAAATCCCCCAAATCATTATAAAACATGAATATAAGTTGCTAATATGTAGGAAAAACAAGTAATAACATGCAAAGTTCATGTATGCATTTTACATGCATCAACATCCCCAAGCTTAACCCATGCTCGTCCTCAAGTATGAAGGTGATAAAACTAACATGGACTTTGCATATTGAAGCAATCATGGGATATCAAGGAGGATTATTCATGCTACATATAATCAAATGATTAATACTAGAAATGAGTAGCAATATACAATTCATGTTGTAAGAAATATCAAATATGCAAACAAAGATGCTTCATGAAAGTTCACAAAGTGTATAATGAAATAAAAACACTATGGACCAAATGCATACACAAAATGAAAAATAAAATCCTATATTGGTCAAAGAATAGCATAATGGAAAATAGAAAATATGGTGGACACTTTGGAGAAAATTGAGTAGAGGTAAAACATGATCAAGTCTTATTTAGCCTCTAAATTATTCAACTAAAATTACTAATTGAAATGTGGTATCCATTGATCTAGGACTCTCATTGCCCCTTTATCACTAGCATCTTAAATGGTGAATGTTGAAGTAATGTGAATGACAAGGTGGTTGAAAGCCTCATGCCCCGTGAGTGTGAAAACCTACTCCATGATTACTCAACTTAAGATTCCTAATAAGCTTTGTACAATCATAATAAGTATTAATGACATCATAGAGAACCGCAAAGAGGTACCTCTTGCCCCATGACATGGAAACAAGCCCATGTCACAATGACAAGACAAACAAACGGAGTAGACTCAACATCCTTTTTATTTTTATTCACTATTATGCATAGCTTCTTATTTTATTGTAGGATGTGTTTTAGAGTCACTCAAGCTGTAAGTAAATTTCCACCATGATAAAGCATTGCTTGGGTTAGCGGCCCAATGCGTTTCTCTAGTCATATAGATACTTACTCATCAAAACTTACTATTCCTCTATTTCATTTCGGCATGGCAGGAGTCCAAAAACAAAAGTACATGATATCAACCAAATGTAAATTTTTGTGCAATGTTGAAAGCTTTCCGGTGATACACGTTTATAGCTAGCTCCCAACCACACACTTGTCAAACGCAAAACTTGTGGCTCCCATTATTGGGTCATGTTTATTAGATGCATAAAAAGTAAAGTGTGCCTTCAAAAGTTCGTGAGAGTCCTATCCCAAGTTCAACCCATGACAATTAATAAAGTGAATATCTTAATTTAGAACATAAATAACACAATAACATGGTGAACATACTCTGAATAGCAATGAAGCTAATGGGAAGATATGGTGGACTCACTGGAAATACTTGGCTAAGGAGTGTTGGAAACAAGTTTTTACTTGTTGGAATTTTTAAATTTTTGGCTAGCAAGAGGGAGATAGTTGACCAGATACTATGCATGCATATGTCCATAGAACTACTCATTTCATGACAAACTAAATAAACCAGCAATTAACATCAAGGACATGAATAAGAGATAGCTCAAGACAACATTATTGCAAATTTCTACACATAAAAAGACTATAAATCATGCAAACATATGTAGCTCTTCAAATCAACCATGGAATCCCTATTCCAAGTCATAATACTAGCATCCAATACATTCCAACCCCAAACTCCAGTAGCTCAATATCATATAAAATGATGGGTGTGGTCTTATCAAAACAAAAATAAAAACCAAAACTAGACGCTTCAAGTCTCTACGATAATTGCTTTGCTTAGAAAAACAGAAAGTAGACGTGTGCTAACCAAAAGAGTGTAGATCCAGTGGTGTGTTCATCACATCCCCAAGCTTATGGCTTTCACCATTCTTGGATGTCTTGAGGCGCAGCTCCTCTATTCCCTGTGAAAAAACTTCACAACACATGTTTCTCCCATTCTTTTTTTGTGGGGTGAGATTAGCAAGGACAAACAAATCACATGCTTGCTGTGCAAAATTCCAAATAAAATGCTCCAGTAGATAGACAATAAGGTTCATTATGTTGTATGTTCACTCTCTTGCTTGAAAGAATCATGGAAATTCGATTCCCGAGCCCAAAGAGTGCATAAAACAAAAGAAGGCAGAATCTGTCCAGAAAAGCAACAGCAGCAAAACGAACGTTTTTCCCTAAGCTAGGCTCGTCAAAAAATTAAGCCAGTTTTTGTGCTTACAGAGGACGAAAATTTGAAGAACATACTAAAAAATTAGCTCAATCTGACATACCAATAAAAAACTTAAAATCATACGGTGAGCAGACTCGTGCTAAAACAGAAATTTCATGCACTAGGATAGCAACTTATAAGTCCAAATGGGTTTGACTTGACTCTTTATCAAAAACTCCAGAATTAAAACAAAATAACTAATCTCTTGAGAAAGCAAGAGGACACTAGGAAAATCCAGACAAAAACAACCGGGTTGCCTCCCGTAAAGCGCTTTCTTTATAGCCATATAGCTAGGCTTTACTTACTTAACATCATGATGGTTGGAGTGAGGTGGCTCGGCATCCCCAAGCTTGGATTCTTGTACTTATTTGATACATGTAGGGTGAGCCCAGGGGTACATCCCCAAGCTTTATTGGTTGTCCCTCTTGATCTTTGTTCATCTCACTCAACTCTTCCTCCTGAAAATTTCTTCTTACACAAATCTCAACATAAAACTTGATTAGAGGGGTTAGTGCCTCCATAAATAAAATCCACATAGGTACATCAAAGAAACATCATGAGTTGATTCTAAATATTAACTACTGTTACTACAGTTGTGCATTGCTCCTTGATCAAAAGAACCACACAAAACACAAGTAATGAGAGCAATGCAAAATAAAGACATAATCTGCCAAAAACTGAACAGCCCGTAAAGAGTGAATTTTTAGAGGCACTTAAGTTGCTCAAATCAGAAAACTTAAAACTAATGAAATATGTAGTGATAACTAGATATTTCTGTCGTAAATTACCAGGTCCAAATTCCACTTCTGTGATTTTAAACATTTTTCGCAGTGAAGTTCAGGAATCTGTTTTCTTAACGGCTAATTACTATTGTTTAATCCTATCTCTCATATAAGATTATTCTTGCCATTTAAGATGAGAAATAAGACAGAAATGTGATGTTACAGTAGTGAACTAATATTTTTATTGTTTTTAGCTTTGGAAAAGTTTTAATGATAGAGACTTTGCAATGGTTTCATTGGCATGAACAACACATGTTCAAGGTCGGCCCCAACTTCTCCATTACTCATCCTTCTCATTTACTTTCCCAATTTTTTTATAAAATGAAAATCTTAAACTAAATGATACATAACAGTAGGTAAAGGCATTTTACATGTTTTAAAGACATAAATGTGTGCTCAAACCGAATAGGAAATTAAAGCATAAGGAACACACCAAAAAAATATTAAACAATTTATCTTTAAGTCTAACCCATTTCCTATGCATTGGCATTTTGTAATGAAACAAATAAAAGAAGCACATAATAGCAAGCATAGAAAGGTAGATCAAGTGCAACTTCAATACTTTCAGCATAAAGAGGAGAAACTTAATATTGTTGAAATATGTGTAACCATGTTTCCCTATCTCATAATAATTTTCAGTAGCATCATGAATAAATTCAACAATATGAATATCACATAAAACATTCTTATCATCAGCCACATGCATAAAAGAATCACTACTCTCCACATAAGTAAAATCCTCATTAGTGATAGTGGGAGTTAAACATTCATAATTTTCATTGCAATCATCATATATAGGAGGCATAGTATCATCAAAGTGAATTTTCTCCTCCAAGCTTGGGGAACTAGAAATATCATGCTCATCAAAACCAACTTCCCCAAGCTTAAAACTTTCCATAGATACAGCAAGTATATCATTTTTATCCTCAATAGAAGGGGGACTAAAAATATCATATTCATCAAGACAAACTTCCCCAAGCTCAAGGTTTTCCTTAGAAATAAAGGTGTTCAAAGAATTAGTACTACCAGAAAAGTGATTGTTGTGCAAATAATTTTTCAATTTCTCCTCAAACACGTCATGTCCTAATTCAAGGTAGATATTATACATTTCTAAAATTGTTTGGTTGTTTTCCATGTTATAATTTTGTTTTTTTGTGTGTTTTAGGTTTATATGTTAGTATGCAATACAAACAAGAATAAAAGCTTAGCACAACGCTCCCCGGCAACGGCGCCAGAAAAGTGCTTGATGACTCCCAAGTGCAGGAGATCAATTGTAGTACCTTTCGATAAGTATTTGAGTGTCGAACCCACGAGGAGCTGAAGGTAAGCTATCTATTCTCTAAAGCCCTATAACCCTCTTATATGGCTGTTTATGCAAAGCAATAAGTTTGACTAAAAGGAACTAACTAATTAAAAGCAAGTGACGTGGAGTGTGGTTCGTCTAGTAACTAGTGAAGCAAGTTTAAAATGCAAGTAATCCTAAAGCAAGTTTCTAAAGCAAGTTTCTAAGCAAGTTTCACAAGTAGCAAGCAGCAAATATCTCAAGTATCTCAAGGGAGCAAGTGTTCTAGCAATAGGTGTTTCGTTCGTGTGGTTGTCACAATTAGTGAAGCACATGTTTTAGTCTTAGTTGTTTCTTCTAGGAAGGATCCATGAATAGGTATAGTCAAGTAAATGATCTACAACCCCTTATGATGGATCATGTGGCCAAGTAAATGACTGCACAAGATTGATTAAGACATAAAGTCCCACCATAGCCTTATGTTCTAAGGTCCCCTATATATATCCCCCAATAACTTAACTTTGTGGCTCGGTCTCAGGTTACTGTCACTCCCAAGTCACCACCACTCCATTATGCTACCGGTGATCACCTTACATGCATTCCCCAACATATGCGTGCACTCATATATTGTACATAAAGACAATCATAGAAGATAACAAACTTGTATGCAACCAATCAACAAACTATTTCACCATTGCCAAGAACAATTCACTACTCAAACATAGACGGGGAGACACAATACATCAAGGGAATATAGTATTGCATCATACATCGTGTTTGCCAAGAGATTACAGTGGAGATATGGAGCTGATCTTGCTGTAGATGTTGATGATGAACACGCCGGAGGGGGGTGGAGCCCTCCGGGGGTGATCCCGGCGGCGTTTCCCCCCTCCGATCTTCTCCGGCGGCAGCCTTCTGTCTCTCTGTTTTGTGGTTTCGTATCTCGGCGCCGCCTCCTCCTCGAAAAGGCCAGGGGACCCTTTATATAGTCGTTTTTAGTTCACGAGACACTCGGGAGAAGAAAGATCGACGGAATCGGAGCCACGGGGGCAAAAAGGGGGCCTCTCACGCGGCCAAGGAATCTGGCTGCGTGGAGGGTCCTCTTTGCCACCTGGTTGGCCTTTTGTCCCTCTACTTTGGCCCATGGTCTTCGTCTCAAAAATTCTGAACGTGCTCTTTGGCCTTGCCCTTTTTGGAGTCCCGAAGCTCCCGGAAAGTCTGAAACACTAAAAAGTACGTTTTCTGGAAAAACAGGGTTAGAACCAAAAGAAGGGGGGTTGTTTAGAAAATCCCCCAAATCATTATAAAACATGAATATAAGTTGCTAATATGTAGGAAAAACAAGTAATAACATGCAAAGTTCATGTATGCATTTTACATGCATCACTTGTCCACCAAGCAGCTCCCAGCAGATGTTCGCGAGGCTCGGCAGATAGTACGACGCAGCAATGCTTTTCGAGTACTCAATGGAGAGCTATACAAACAGAGCATATCAGGAATATTACAGAGATGCATAGCTCCCGAGGACGGCATGGAACTACTGCGAGATATACACCAAGGAGATTGCGGACACCATGCTAGCTAGATGGCAATCGTGGGTAAAGCTTTTCGCGCAGGATTTTACTGGCTCACAGCGGCCAGTGATGCAAAGGACCTAGTCGACAAATGCAACGCATGCCAAAGATTCGCGCCCAAGCCGCACGCCCCTGCCACCGAACTTCACATGATCCCAATCGTCTGGCCCTTTGCACAATGGGGGCTAGACATGGTAGGGCCACTAAGAAAATCAACACCCGGAGGATACACGCACTTGCTTGTTGCAGTCGACAAATTTACAAAGTGGATTGAAGTCATGCCAGTCACCTCGGCCAGCGCCCAATGCGCCGTAAAATTCCTCGACTCCATAGTGTGCAGATTTGGGATACCACACAACATCATCACCGACAATGGAAGCAATTTCACAGCAAAGGAAACAGAGCAGTTCTGCGAGGAAAAGGGAATCACTCTCAGTTTCGCCTTTGTGGCTCACCCGCAAACCAACGGTCAAGTCGAGCGATCCAACGGGTTGGTCTCAGCTGGAATAAAGAAACGGCTACTCGATCGTCTGCACGCAGCAGCAGGGCACTGGGCAGAGGAGTTACCCTCCGTACTATGGAGCCTCTGCACGACCCAGAATCGATCAACAAACTACACGCCATTTTTCATGGTATACGGAGCTGAAGCAGTCCTTCCCGAAGATGTCAAGTTCAACGCCCTACGAGTCGTCGCTTACAGCGAAGAAACCTCTAACAGGGAACTCGCGGAAGACGTGGATGCACTCGACGAGATCCGCGACATTGCACTCGCAAGATCCGCGGTATATCAACAGTCGCTGCGCAACTACCACAGCCGCCGTATACGCCATAGAGCTTTTGTGGTAGGAGATTTGGTGTTGCGGCTCAAATAGAATGAAGGGCACAAACTCGAGCCACCGTGGGAAGGACCCTTCATAATACACGAAGTTATCCTAGGTGGCGCTTATCGACTGAAGAACCCCGAGACCGGTGGCATCTACTCCAATCCATGGAATGTTGCGCACCTCCGCAAATTCTATCCTTAGGATTATTCTATTCGCGAAAATAAGGTTATACTAGCCATCATGTAGCTCGAATAAAATACATGGCTTCTCATTCATATTAATAAAATACATGGTTTCTCAACCATAGTTTCTCAGGTTATTGATCTTTACACGCTAAATAACAGGTATACACCCCAAACACACGGGGGATACGCCTAACTTAGCATCATTTACAAATACAAAAGTACAAACAAGGTTGGCACCTTATAAAGTTTCAAGACAACTATACAAAAACAACAGGATACATACATCCTACAATTACATATGGCGACGAGCAGTTTCCTCAGCTAACACTCGATTAACCTCTTCAGAAGTCAGTCGGATAATCTCCTCAGCTGCGGGACGAACGACCAGGAGGGAGACCAAGCAATACCGCACCACCAAGCCTTGAGATCGAGATCATACTCTCGACTTGAGCAACTCCCCATTGTAACCGATCTACTCGTTAATACAGATCGATAGAGGCAGGAGTAAGGGTTTTACCTCTACGAGGGCCCCGAACCTGGGTAAATAGTGTCCCCTGTCTAGCCGAAGATTGTCACTAGCTCCTACACGTTCTCCTAATCGAAACCCTATGGGTTCACCCGAGAGACTTGTTGAGATGCAGATTCGACAACCTTGCCGGTGGTGAGATCCTTACTTCTCCTCCTCTCATGTTGCGGCAGTAGCTTGTCGCGCGATCATGGCCTCCTGCTTCTCTCAGCCTCGATCAACAGCTCGCTAGCAGCGAAAGCTGGTTGGGGGCTCCTCTCTTTCTCCCCCTCCCCGGCTACAGAAGCATCCAGGTGTGTTTTTTGGTGCTTCCTCTCCTCTTCCCCTCTCTCGGTCCTATGTGTGTCTGGGATGCTTGGTCGATGTCTGGCTCGCTGGGGTGTGGGCCTGCCCGTGCGTGCGCCTGTGTTGGGAATCCCGTGCATGCTCGCTGCGTGTGGTGGGTGGAGAGACATAGACGGTCCATTATGCGTCCGCCCCCTGCCAGGCCAAGCGCGCTAACCCACGCGGCACCAAGGTAGCGCATGGCCACTGGCTGCGCTATGTTGAATGCATGCGGCCGCAAAGCCTAGCTTGGTCAAACATGTTTCCCTAGGTGTCGACCGCTGCAGGCAGGCGCTGGCTATATTGTTCAGTAGTAAATGACTTACGCTTCCTATCCCATCATCGTTAAACCCCGCCAGCAGGAAGCATGTCGGTCGCCACACGACAAACCTTTATCCATGTTTTCATCCTCTGTGCTTGACCGTGCAGCTTCTACACCTTCGTCTTCATTGGCAAGATGCGCCCCTCCCTATGATTCACCAAGGCCAAGAACGACCATGAAGCAGGTTCGTCCACACACCGGCGGTCCCAGCTGCCCGCCCAGTCTCTAGGTGTAGGCACAACTCGTACCCCTACCACGGCTATGCCATTCCAGCTTGCTCCACCGGCCCAACAAGAAGGTGGTCGGACCCGCGACAAGCCCTACCTTAACAAGAGGAAATGCCGCTGGTACTGGGATAATGCCATCCTAGTACCCTAGCCCGATGTTTGGCTCGCTACCTTAACAAGAGGAAATGCCGCTGGAAAGGCCAAGAACGACCATGAAGCAGGTTCGTCCACACACCGGCGGTCCCAGCTGCCCGCCCAGTCTCTAGGTGTAGGCACAACCCGTACCCCTACCACGGCTATGCCATTCCAGCTTGCTCCACCGGCCCAACAGGAAGGTGGTCGGACCCGCGACAAGCCCTACCTTAACAAGAGGAAATGCCGCTGGTACTGGGATAATGCCATCCTAGTACCCTAGCCCGATGTTTGGCTCGCTAAAGGGTGGCATCTGAATCCAGAACGGATTCTAGTGCCACCTATCCTAGTGAGTGGGGCGGCGCGGGAATTGGAGATTCTTCACCGTCATGCGGATCTTCCTGATGATCTTCGTGGTCGTCCCTCCTTTGCGTTGGATAGCCCCCATGGGGATACCTGGTTCGAAGACGAACACGACATGTGTCGTCGTTCATTCTTTGGGGTCCGGGCGGCGCGTCATCAGCCATAGTATCTGCCTCTGTCTCCCCCGTGACATACGCCACAACAAGGCCGTGGTGTGGTGCTTCGCATTGCAGGCCAGCCACATGACACCATCAAGGTCGAAGAGAGTGAAGACAATGGCGACGGCGATGCCGCTCTGTAGAAGGAGGGTGAGTGGGAGGGCATGACTCTGGCACTGCACAAGCCTGCCATAGAAGCCAGAGCCACCCGAGAGCGTGAGGAGCTTGAGATATCTGCGGAAGTGGCAACGGTGGAGGTGGCTGCAGGGGCAGCCATGGAGGCTGAAGCGGCAGCGGCAACGACCAGAGAGGCCGAGGAGCGGTCCCAGGCGGAGCAGCACGCCATGGAGCAGTACCAGGTACCAGACTGGTTTGCACCGCTCGTCGGGCAGAGATGGGAGTGGACGGGTCCGTGCCCATCCATCCCGCTGCAACAGACGCTTGTACAGCCGCCTACGCCTCCACGGACTTCAGGGCCATCGACGCACCTATACCATCAGCCAGAATACATCATCCTCGACAACTCCGACAAAGAGTAGCTATGACGGCGACGAGAAGACCTCGACAGGCTATCCCTCTATGTTTCTTGCTTTTCTGTTTTTTCTATGTTTGTGTTTTTTATCGTATTTTAAAATTTTCTGCCATCGTGTATTGTGAGCGCTAAACATGTGCGGTTTCTTCTAAATCTGCTTGTCTGCACCTGATTCTGCATTTGCA
This sequence comes from Alopecurus myosuroides, assembly GCA_028641055.1. NCBI lineage: Eukaryota > Viridiplantae > Streptophyta > Magnoliopsida > Poales > Poaceae > Alopecurus > Alopecurus myosuroides. The sequence continues at coordinate 283,031,074 of CM054061.1, forward strand.
AATGTGTTGCGAATTTTTCTTGTTAAATTAGCTTCCCGGCAGTTTAACCTTAGCAACAAAAGATCTCCATTTTATTTCGCATTTCTCATAGATGAAGCTATTTTTCTCCTGGTCATCATGGCCCTAGAAACCGATGCAAGATCTAACTGGAAGTAGATCAAGCAAAAAAGAACTAAGCACAAAGGCACACCGTAGCAGAAATAAAAGAGCTCATTTTTGAAGGTTGTCACTAATTAACATCGTCTTCATCATTTTTTTATGAACATCTTCATATTTTTATTTGAAAATGTGCAAAGATATTATTTACAATATCACATGTGTTGTATATGTCAGAGGAACTGGAACCAGTAAATGCTAGAAGTTGCATGTATCATTGGCAATCTCACATGTTCTATTTAACAGTCTTATAAATAGTCTTAGCAATAGGGTATGTGCACCTTTTACTTTACGGGGACAGATAGTGCATACTTTATGGTTTGTTGTCCCTTTATTTTGCAAAAAAAAGCAGGGCATGCATATTAAGTGACACCATTTGATGCCCTGGCCAAGTGTTTGCATTAATTTAGTGATTCTATTCTAAGTGAACTAAAAAGAAACATAATTTGACTTTTCAGCACCCTATTTAGATTAAGGTGTGCATATGAATGACAACGTGAATGCTAGCAACTTTGATTTGAAATGAAACATGATGGCTTCTTTTGGTGGTGATATATTTGATGCTGCGAACATGTCTAATAAAGAAATTTGTGTAAATATGCTCATATATCTGCCAGTTTATCTTCCTTTGTGTCTTCTTTGTGCATTCGGCAAATCCATTTTGATGGAAATGTTGTTCGAGGGTTGTTTGACAACTCGAATTTATGCGAGGAAAAGGCTATTTTATCTAACGCACATAAGCTAACCGTTGAAAATAGAAAGTCCATGCTCAACCAATAACTACAACCGTACATATAGTGATGCAAATGAACAACGGGTGCAGTAAAGCGCGCCTAATCGTTCTAGTTTGGTTTAACGTAAACCAAATTGTCCATAGGTTGGGCTCCACTAGAACCGAACAATTTGCAGCCATCGGTTATGGAAATGGAAAAAACTCAGTGAAGCAAACATAAAGCTCAAAAGTCAGTCATTAAGCTCCCCAACCAAGTCATCAAAGGGTTAACTGATGCAATGATCCGGTATTGGTGGGGAGATGAAGAATGACAGAAACATATGCATTGGTTTGCATGGTGGAAAATGTGTATCCCAAAGAAGAAGGGTGGTGTGGGTTTTAGGGACCTCCATTGCTTTAATCTTGCAATGCTCTACAAAGAGGTGTGCCGACTTTTATGTGAGCCAGAATCCCTTTGTGCTAGAGTTTTGAGAGCCAAATACTTCCCATCTGGCGATCTTCTTAATGCCGCGCTAAAAAATGGGGGCTTCTTTCACTTGGCAGAGTATTTGGGCTGGAATCCAGACTTTTAAGAAAGGTTACATATGGTGAGTGGGATATGTTGCGAATATCAACGTATGGGACGATCTTTGGATCCCATCCAGCCCTTCAAGAAAACTTGTGACCGAAAGGGCCGCTAGCGTGATCTCGAGGGTATTCGAACTGATTGATCCATCTACCGAGAGTGGGATGTTTCAAAACTACGAGATAATTTTTTGTCTGTTGATGTGAATCACATTCTGAATATTCCCTTGGTCGTCGGGATGATGGAGGATTTTGTCTCGTGGAACTACAACAAGTTGGGTATCTTCTTGGTACGCTCAGCCTACTACAAGGAATGGGATCACCAAGATGGGTATAAACTATGCAGAACAAACGAGCAAAGTTCTTCCACCTTAAACCCGGTCTGGAGTCGGGTATGGTCCATGAAAGTTTCTCCCAAGGTGAAGATCTTCTCTTGGCTCCTTTTAAATGGCACCATCCCATGCAACTGCACTTTGGCAAATAGAGCAATCATCGAGAGTACCATCTGCCTGGCATGCAGCATATACTGCAAAGATACATTGCATGCATTTTTTCAATGTCCAAGACTACAAGAAATCTGGATTTTTTTGGGTTTGTCACAGCTCATTCACAGTTTATCAATGATTGATAGGGAGGGGTCTACGGTTTTGGAAACCCTTCTTAACAAACCTAACACTACATCTCCTAAACTGCAAGATATTGGTAGATGGGAGGTTATTTCCATGGTGTGCTGGTACATATGGTGGCAAAGACGTCAGATAAAACATAAGGAACCCATTTGTAGCACCTACAGAGCAGTGCAATCGATCTTGTGATTGCCTCGAACTACTATCGAGCATGTAAAAAAAACCTCAGGTATACGTCGTGGCTGGTGGGAAAAAACTAAGGAAGGGTAAACGAAGTTAAATGTCGATGCCTCTTTCTATCATGACCCTAAAACGGGTGCGACTGGTGCGGTCGACGATAGAGGAAATTTCATCGCTGCCTCTAACTGTGGCATTTCTTCCATCAGTGATGCGGCCATGGTTGAGGCCCCTGCATTGCGGGACGGACTATTGCTGGCTTGCAAGTGGGTTGCAATAAGCTTGAGATCAACTGAGACTGTATGGATGTGATATCGGTTATGCATGACATGGAATTATATTGGCCCGGCGGCTATCTTCGAGGAGTGCTGTTCTTGCTAGGGATTTTATCCATGTCATCTTTAGTCAAGGGAGAGTAATTGTGTTGCTCATATTCTTGCTTGTAAGGCGGAGGGACCCCAATCCGTTGTTTGGCTGGAGGATCCGCTAGATTTCCTTTTAGAGCAACTCACCATTGATGTAACCTTGTTCTGAACTTGACGCAACAAGTTTCACGACGTACTCTACCTGAGGTGATGAGGACATCCCTAGATCTTCACCTATTGTTACACATGATGATGTTGTTGTCCAAGATAATGGAGTGAGACTTGGTCCCATGACAAGATCAAGGACAAAACTATTAGAACAACACGTGAATTCACTCCTACTTCAGTATGGTATTTATAATTGTGAGAACTTTATACTACCTAAATCTATGCATCTATGTATGACCAGGTTTATTGATAACACAAACATACTTGGAGGAGAACATCAAGAGGAGCTGGAAAACAAGTAAGAGAAGGTGGAAAACAAGATCATACTTGGATAAAACAACATGTACAAGTTGAAAACAAGAGAGGAGCTGATGGAAAACAAGTCTACACTTGTGGAAAACAAGACCCAAGAGTTGGAAAACAACATGTGCTTGAGAGGGAGGCAGCACATGGAGGGTGGTTTGGCGCATAGTACATGTCATTGCGCCATAGTTAGGTGGGCCTACGTGTCCAAAGGTGGTCGTACCCCTTTGGGGTCGGTTTGTATCAAGTCTAGTCGGTTTGGTTGAGTCCAAACCCAACTATTGAGTCCAAACTGTGTTGGAGTAGGGGTGCTTGCGGAGGGAGGCTTGTGGCCACATCCATACCCCTCATATATACCTAGGATCCGAGATTAGAACAATTAGACTATGTTAAACATAAACCCTAGAACCTCTTGATAGAACTTCTTGTAAGCATTCATCTGGAAGTATTGTTACCATTGCAAAATTGCGTGTTACCTGCTGTTCCATTGGGAATAAGACGGTATAGGATCACCTCGTAGTCGGTGGCTATGCTGTGCAAGCGTGTGGAGTTGAGAATATCCATTGGGTTGCAAACTGTTGCATTGGCATCAAAGATCAGCCGGAGAGTTTTCAGTGAGACACGAGTTATCAAATCCAGTTATCAGTGATAGTTCATCGATAAGATTGGGCCACCCCATATCATCTCGGTATCAGATTTACAGGTTGCCTCGGTGAGCTGTTTTCTACCCCTTAGATTCGAGTTTTCATTTCCTATACAGAAAATTGCCCCACAAAAATAGTTTAGATCATTGCCATAGCCATAGTTAATCCCTAGTTTCAATTTCTAGTTGTTGTTATTCTGTTTGATTTGCGTCCCTTTTCTGTTTTTTGAGTCTTTTGATTTCGGTTAGGGTTATGGTTCTTAGCTATTCTTGAGTCTATTTTTGTTTCCGAGTCTATACCGAAAATTGTCCCACAAAAATACTTGTTCGAGTTGCTCTTGTGATCCTCCTTGTTCTAGCCCTACTCGGATTAATACCCGAGAGCTACTTGGTGGATTCATGCGAGTTGCTGCGTGTGGTTCTTGTTATGTTCGGTTTCCAATCTGTTCCTATCACGAATCGGAATCGAGTGAAGTTGTTGCCGCGTTACTCCTCTAGATCCACTCGGAATCCGATTGCTGCCGTGAGAGAACCGCGACACAAAAGGCAGAGAATTGCTGCCGCGGCCCTCCTACTTCAAACGCATGCGCTACCATGAGTGCACCCGCGGCACAAACGGCAGAGTTTCGCTGTCGCGCCCTTACGCGCTGTCATGTGCTTGGTTCCCTGCCGCGCGCACACACTTTCTACCGCGTCAGCATCGTTTTACGCAGTTTCGCTACCGCCACGGCAGAGAATTGCCTGATTTCCTGCCGCGAGGTAATAGCTGATGTTAGGTTTGTTTTTCTTTGTTTTTCCTTTTCTAGATTCTTAGGAATTCCATATCTGAACCTTGTGAACCTAGACACAGCCTTTCTACAACATTATCAATAGGAACATACCCACAAGTGTAGCTATTTTTGTGCTCTGATATGCTTCTCATATATTCATATAACATCGTGATCACTTGTTGTTTTGGTTCATATTGCTCCTAGTTGTTCTTAAGGCCATTGGAAAAATACAAAAAAAAGAGTAAAAGTAAAAAAAAGAGAAAACGGAAAATTGGAATGAGGCCGAATTGATATCATTGTTTACTAGTGGAGCTTGCTTTATACCACATTGTGACACTTGGTTTCATTCATTGAGCAATCTTGTGCCTGTCTACTGTGAGCCTTTAGCTAGTGACTTTCTAGTGCATTGCAAAAACTCATCCATATATTTTCTTTGCCACATTTGTCTCCATTTGGTGTGTGCTTCCTTGGGTTATTTTATATCATCACAAAACAACAAATAGGACTTGTTACTTTGATGATTGTTAGGTATCCATACCAAGCAACACTAAATAACCTTGTTTGCCTTGTGAGAGTTAAAACCCCGGGTATTCTCTTCTTCACATCAAAGCATATGAGTTGCCTCTACTTGTTGGTAAGTCTTTATATTCACTTTGGAACGGTAAGGTACACCTTTTGTTGCTGGTTTTGAGTGAGTTGTGAGAGAACACCACATATAGATTCTTGCTTTCTGTTTTCACTAACCTACTAATGGATCCTTCTAGTGATGAACTTGTGCAGCAAAAGAAGGACCATGGTGAAGGTGTGAATTGGAGGGAGTATGAGGCATTGAGGGATGTGTTGACAAATCAAATGGAAACAAATCATAAGGAATTGAGGACATTTGTGACTGATGCTTATGATCCTCTTTATGTGGAGATGCAAGCACTTGATACTAAAGTGGGGGATATCTCTAAATTGGCCACGGCCAACCAAACACAAGTGACCACTATCCAAGACTCTATTGCTACATTGACTACTCAACTTGATGATTTCAAGACTTTTCTTGATCAAAGGCTCCCTCCTCTTGATGATGATAATGCTAGTGTGCATAGTGATGCTAATAATGGTTTTCAGGCTAATGAGGGAGTGGAAAACAATGTAGGCCGTGGAGTAAGAGGAGAGAGGGGCTGAGGTGGTTTTCAAGGCCGAGCCAATACACACATGGGTGAAAGGCGTGCTCCTCATGTTGCACCTCCTAAAAACAATAGAGATGATGATGCTTTGGGCAAACCAAAATTTTCTATACCACCATTCAGTTTTGACACCACGGATGTTGAGGAGTATTTGCTATGGGAGCTCAAGATTGAAAAATTATGGCGTTTGCACGAGTACACTGAGGACAGAAAAATAAAATTGGCTTCTTTTGAGTTTGATGGATATGATCTTCGTTGGTGGATAACACTGTGAGAACAAGGCATGAAATTGGTGAATTGCCCATTATCACTTGGGCTACTATCAAGAGAGTTATGCGGGACAGATTTGTGCCTCCAAATTATATTTGTTCTCAATATGATCAATTGCAACAATTGAGGCAAGGTACTATGACTGTTGATGCTTATTTTCAGGAGATGAAAGTGTGAGAGAGCAATTGGAGCAAACAATGCAACATTTTCTTTCAGGTTTGAATTCCAAAATTAAAGACATTGTTAGGCATCACCAATACCATGGTATGCATGAGCTACTACACCATGCTAGAGAGTCCGAATCACACATCAATGAGGAGGCCAAAATTACAGCACGTGCAAGGAGTAGATTTCCAATGAGGACACCTTCTGTTTCTAGTGCACCACCACCACAACCTTCAATTCGTGGTAGTACATCATCCAAGGCCGAGCCTAGTGCATCTAATGCAAGGAGAACATCACAACCAACGACAAGTAATACGGGTTCTAGTGCATCTACATCAAGAAACATAGATATGTGATGTCATACATGTGGAGGTAAAGGTCATTTTAAGGGATTGCCCTAATACAAAAGTTATGATTGTGAATGACAACAATGAGTATGAGACTGGAGATGATGCTGGTCATAATGATGATGATGGTTATTTTAGTGGTACTCCATTGAATGCTTATGCCACTTCTATACCATCTATTGTGCTCTGATACCAAGATGATAAGGGGTGGCCCAAACTTCTCGATGAACTCACTGATAACTTTGTTGGATAACTCGTGTCTCCCTGAAAACTCTCCGGCTGATCCCTGAGGCCAATGCAACAGTTTGCAACCCAATGGATATTCTCAACTCCACACGTTTGCACAACGTAGCCACCGACTACGAGGTGGTCCTGTACCGTCTTATTACCAATGGAACAGCAGGTAACACGCAATTTTGCAATGGTAACAATACTTCCAGATGAATGCTTACAAGCAGTTCTATCCAGAGGTTCTAGGGTTTATGTTTAACGTCGTCCCATTGTTCTCATCTCGGATCCTAGGTATATATGAGGGGGTATGGGTGCGGCCACAAGCCTCCCTGCACAAGCACCCCTACTCCAACTCGGTTTGGACTCAATAGTTGGGTTTGGACTCAACCAAACCGACTAGACTTGATACAAACCGACCCCAAAGGGGTACGACCACTTTTGGACACGCATGCCCACCTAACTATGGTGCAATAACATGTACTATGTGCCAAAATACCCTCCATGTGCTGCCTCCCTCTCCTCCCTCAAGCACATGTTCTTTTCCAACTCTTGGGTCTTGTTTTCCACAAGTGTAGACTTGTTTTCTAGCAGCTCCCTCTTGTTTTCATCTTGTACATGTTGTTTTCTGCAAGTATGATCTTGTTTTCCAACTTCCCTTCCTTGTTTTCCAGCTCCTCTTGATGTTCTCCTCCAAGTATGTTTGTGTTATCAATAAACCTAATCATACATAGATGCATCGATTTAGGTAGTATAAAGTTCTCACAATTATAAATATCATACTCAAGTAGGAGTGAATTCACGTGTTGTTCTAATAGTTTGGTCCTTGATCTTGTCATTGGTCCAAGCCTCACACCATTATCCTGATCAAGAACATTATCATGCGTAACAATAGGTGAAGAGCTAGGGATGTCCTCATCATCCTCCCCCCCCCCTTGAAAAGGCGTTTTCCTCGACTCATCAAGGTCATCTCCATAGTATGGTGTCAAATCAGCCACATTAAAAGAATTGCTCACACCAAACTCATCAGCTGGAAGGTCTATCTTGTATGCATTATCATTGATCCTCGAAATCACTCTATATGGACCAGCACCTCTAGGCATCAACTTGGACTTGCGCAATGTGGGAAACCTATCCTTGCGAAAATGACCCACACCATGTCTCCTGGCCAAAATATCACCTCCTTCCTCTTCCTGTTCACTCTTTCACCCACATGTTTTCCTCTCTTCTCTATAGTTTACTTTGTTTTCTCATGTATTTTCCTCACAAAATCAGCTCTCTTTGATGCCTCCATCTTTACACTCTCTTGTATAGGAAATGTGTCACGACCCCGGACCCCAAGATATACATACTGTTATGTGCTCCTAGCCATGGACTCACAAGGGCTTCAGGGTTGCCAGCCCCGGCCGCAACAAACAACGGAAGGCAGACTGGATTCATCGGCACGTAGTCCGGATCCCCAGTCTACTACTCCTTGTATCCATGCTAGTCATAACCAACTATGCATATCAAAGCGTCCACGAATCGAATGAAACTAAAGGAAACGGGACCAAAGCTATACAGAGCTGCTATGTGTCCAGAAAGTGCAACAACAATCGAGGGTTATTGGGGTTACCTTGCCCCAGGCCGAATCACATCGGCAGGCGGGCTCGGACATGGATCATCGGCTCCACAACCCCTCGACTGCGACAACTATGCAGGCATAACCAAAACTGTATAACAATGAGCTCGAAACCAACAACCGATCAAAGCAGTACTCTAAACATGAAGCTTTATTAAACAGGTGTTACTAGAGTAGCTGTACAAACAGAGGTCACACGACCCAACATTACATCAGACAACGGAAGGCAAATTATGTTGCTAATCAACAAGAACCAAAAAGGCCTAAGAGGCCGCAACATAAGGCGACGTCCCAGCCCATAGATTCCAGGCTGCTACCTGGGAACCCCAAACTACTCGTCGATGTCCACGTTGATTCACCACTGAAGTGAGACCTTCACCTGAACCAAAATTAAGCAAACCTGAGTACGGGAGGTACTCAACAAGACTTAGTTAACATATTATATATCTGCTGGTTTCAGAAAGGGTTTTATGAAGGCTGTTTTGCGTAAAGCAATCTTTGTTTTCCAAGTCGAGGAAGAATAGCACGTCTCGTAGAATGTTTTCAAAACAGATCAGAAGCTCACTACTGTAATCATCATCTTTTAAAACCACCAATATCAATTCCCAGCATCTCACATGCTACAAGGGTCACCCCTCTCGGCATCTCCGAGGAGGCACCCTTCAAACATTACCTCCATGATTTGTCAACATCTTTTACGCCACGTTCAGGTTATCTATGGTCTTTGCCTTCACCAAGTCGTCCTTAACCGTGGACACGGCTTTTCGAAAAGATTGCCCTGCAGGGATGTACAATTTACCCACACGTACCATCCCACTCTTAGCGCCACATGTACGCTCTTCCATGGAACACGGCAAAGGGTTGCTCGCCACGACCTTTACCTTACCCGACCCTATCCATGAGTCAACCCAAGACAGGGCCACCCCGTCAACAGGGAGTTGGCCATCCTCCTGACGGCACCTGTCTCTGTGAGGCGGGGTCAAGATCCGTGTACGTCCATCACTTGGCCCCGGTCACGCCCTAGCGGAGCATTTTGTTTTCAAAACCGTTTAAAAGGTTTTATTTGCGGTGCCGAATGGAAATCTCAAACTACGTGACTCATGGATCTGGCCAAACAAGTTAGTTGGTCGAGCGCGGTTACTTAGACCCCGCGTGTGGTTGCATGCTCAGTCTTGGCTTCCGCTCGAGACCGTAATCCAAGGGTTGGCGAGTATAGGACGAACAACCACTTCCCAAGTGGCCTCCCATACCAGCCTTAGTTAAGTTATCCACACAAAGCTCATCTCACCACGTCATCATATCATACTAGGTTATCGCAGCTCTGATTCATCAACCGGATGGAGCAGAGGTAACAAACATGTATGACTAAGCGAAGCAGATATGAGGCTCTGGCGATGCGCATAAGCAAATCTATGGCGGCTAGGAGCAGTGGATCGGGATATTGAGGCAATGCAGTATATAGGTGGACTATATCTACTAGCATTAAATACTTTGGAATCGAATGCAAAGTACGAGATTCAAATGTTGTTCGAAAGCATATATGAGCAGATAAGAGGTTATGCTTGCCTTGGTTATAAGAAAACCAATAGAAATGTCTTCTAGAATAAGTGCTTGACTTGTCGGTTAAGATCAAGTATTCGTCATGGAATTGCTGGCCTTCTCTTCGGAGTCACGTTCTACCGAGGGGGAACAAACACCGAAAAGAGGAACAACAATCAAACATGGCATCGATGCAATGCGCAATATGTATGCATGATCAAGTTAATGCACGGAAGTAAAGCCCTAAACATGTTGGTTGGATTGCTAGGGTTCATATGACAATTATAAAGTTTTACCGGAAAAGTCCCGAAATAGACCTCGCGGAGGGGGGGCAATTCGGACGATGCTGAAAGTGCGTACAATTGAAAGTGCTCAAATGAGGTTGAAAACACCATAAATAGATTCCATTTGTCATTTTGAGCAATTTGGTATAAACTTTTAATTTTCTGATTTTAGTGAATAAAAACTTATTTTATATTTTTAAATGAATTAACAACATTAAAATAATAGTCATTTTTGAACTTTCTCAAACATGTGTGACTATGACATATTTGGGTAGATTACATTTTTCTGGACAAAACCATACTTTTATTTTATTTATCTGATTAATAAAACAGAAGTTATTAATTATCTAAATTTATTCATTTTCTGTAAATAAAACAAAACAGATATATGACGTCGTCATGACGTCCAGGTGACGTCATCAATGGCGCAGTGGCTCTGCTGTGGAAGAAATTGGTCGATTCCTCGCGAATTTCCCGGATCGAAATACTCCACGAGGTGGAGGAGGTAAAGGTGAACGTGTTGGTGGTCGCGCCGCTATTTTTGCGTCGCCGGAGAGTCGCCGGCAAGCGGTGCAGCGGCAACCGACGGCGGCGCTCGATGGCAGCTCGCCTCAGAGCACGGGGAAGGACGGGAGGAGGCCCTCTCGGACCGGGAACTCACCCTGAGGATGATGAGGTGGTCGTTGAAGCCAGAGGAGGCCGCAATCGACGGCGACGACTGGATTTTGCCGGCGGCCATGGCGGTGAATGTCAAGGAAATTGGGCCTTCCCCGGGCTTCACTGCTTCTCCGCAAGCTTGAGGAGATAGAGGAGGTCGAGGGGAGGACGATGGTGTGCACGGGGGGATTGGGGACGGCCAGGAACGACGGCGGCGACCGGCGGCCCGTCGGCGAGCTAGGGTTTGCTCGTGCCGGGGAGTACAGAGAGAGGAGGGGAGCTGAGGAAGAGCGAGGGGGATTGGAGGAGAGAGGGCGCCGAGGGATTCTTCCAGAACCTGGCCACGCAAGCAGGGGGCGGCGGGTGCGTGGCAGTAGCTCCGGCGAGCTGCCTGCTTGTCTCTTGACGGGAGGAAGAAGACAAGGCACATTTCGCGAAAACCCCCAAAAGCTCCTGATTTTTGCGAAGAGGTCCGTTTCTTTAATAAACAGCACTGAAAACAATTGTTTCAAGGGCCATTTTGCAAATAGAAAATTTGCCAAAAATATGTTTTGAATTCCTTACGAAATTTCCAACAAAACCATATTTTTGTTTTCCCAAATTGAAAATATTTTTCAGTGCAAATTTTGGGTGACCACTTTAAGTGGTGTTTGTTCATTTCATTTATTAATTTCAAATGCAAAATTCTAACCAATGTTTTCATGCATGTATGCCATGAACACCACACCACAACACTTGTAAACAAAGTTGGGATGTTACAAATCTACCCCCCTTACAAGAATCTCGTCCCGAGATTCCCAAAGGAGAAAGAAAGAAGGAACACCGGTTTTGAACGATCTTCTTGAACCTTACGGTTCTTTTCTCGAAGAGGTTGATCCGTAGCACTTGTGAAGATTCTTCAGCGGCTACACCTTAGGTGAGAGGGAAAACTCTAAGGAATTGATCTTCACAAAGATCGAGTATCTCATGGGTAACTCATGATAGGAAGGTTCATAAAGAACGTTTGAGTTAACAGGCATGAAACACATCAAGATAACAGAGGGAAAAGAAGAAGGTTTCAAGTTTATGGATGATGGTTCTTGAAAGGATTTAGAATATGAGCTTTGCACAAGACTTTAAATCCTTTTGGAAAAGAAAGGTTGAACAACATATGACATCGAGGTTTCTTCAAACAGAGAACCAAGATGGAGAGGATTGTCTTGGATACCACAACATAATATCCATAGACGAGGGAAGACACGAGAAAACACTGTATTCGTGCGTCAGACAGAATTTGATACAAAATCATGTTCACTCTTCGGAGTGGACACGGAAGATAACAGAACTTTCAACCATTCGATAACAAATTTCTTGAAATCCTTGTCAAGGATCGGGATTTTACTTCATGGCAGAAGATGAGTAGCCAAAGGATGTTGAAACACCATAGTTAGGGAGTAATTCTTGGTCACATCATAAAGATGAGCAACCAACGGAGATTGGAACACCGGAAGAAAATAGGGAATCTCTTTCCTATGGTGGATTTGACGTAGCAATACGTTTACCACATGGTTAAGTTCCCATGGCTGAAGTGACTGACAAATTCACACAATGTGTGAGATGAACATAACTTCAGGTACTAACAACTTGAAAAAGGGAACTGATCAACGGCGGTTACGAAACACCAAGAGATGTTCTCCTGATGAACTTGTTTCCACTGAAACGAAGGTTTGGAGGATCAACGGCGTGATATTGGAAAGATCAACTTCCAAGTTATCCTTGATGCTCTAGATACAGACATCAGGCTCACGACAAGCCTTCTGTAGGTCATCAAGTGGAAGTGAAACTTTGGTTCGGAGGGACGGTGAGGGAAAACTTGTTGAGAACGAGCCACACAAGAATTCTCACGGAGAGTGGTTGTTCTTACGGATTCAAAGGATTCCAAAGTTAGGCCTTCCGGCTAATTGTGTCAACCACAACATCAACCATGCCGGATTTCCAAATGGACCTAATTCAATACTCTTGAGGAAACACCAACCATCGTTGTTGCATGAGATTTAGCTCTGGTTAGTGGGCTGATAACTCAGACTCGGTATGTTTGAGCAAAGAGATTGCACCGGTTATAAACGGAATACATTTACTAGATTCTCAAGATTTGGACTACGATGTCAAGCTCAAGAAGATGAGCAAGATCGCGGAACTTATGTATTAGCAACTAGTGAAAGACGGTTGCACCTACACATTGGCGGAGCTTAGTAGGAATAGCTGGGCGTGCCAGCCCAAAGAAATGACTACAATTTTTGGTTTCCACAGCCTATTTAGCACTCATGCTTCAACCTTTTGAGCAGAGTTGGGCGGGCCACAGCCCTGTATGGCTTCAACAGAGCTCCGCCAGTGCACCTACATGGTTTAGTTGCAACAAAACACATCGGAGTCCTTGTTGGGAAGATGATAACAAAGATCACGAAGTTCTTGGACTTCTTCTCTTTCACGAATAATCAGTCAGCGGCTGGGTGTGGATGCAAACTTCTTCAAATAAATGGAGGTAACAACCTACCATCTCAAGAATTGTCCACACATCCATGACCGAGGGATTATTCCCGAAGGAACAAGAGAACTCTTCTCGGATCCATGGCGACATCTTTCACCATAAGCACATGAACCAGAGTAGGTTACTTCGAACATCTGGAACCCAACTTCGTAGTGACACAAAGATGGTTCTCGAAAGTTTCCCACATTAATGCCAACTGTTCAACATGAACCTTTTTCAACTTGGAGGAAATAGGAATGTCATCGATGGGCTCGACAACACGCGTATCAAGACACTCCAATGAGAGGTATTCATATGATATATGAACAAGGCAGAATATTGGTCAGACCAGAGGACATGAAGGTGTACTTGGGAAAAACACCATGAGTGGAAGCACCATCAAGATAGTCCTTGAATCTGATCTTGATTTGACGATAGCCCAAATCAAATCAAGAGTGGCATGGTAGCATCTCCATTGAGGAGATACTATCAAGCTTCAACACAGAGGAAACTAGACATCCCTTAACAAAGGATCAAGTTAGGCGGAGCTTTTGCCTTTCAAATCTCCAAGTTATTGTTCAAGCTCAACCGCTAGTCCAGGGTGTTTAGCGTAGTTTCTTGGAGAAAGGAGGGGTTCAAATACCCCTTGTGTAGACATCACGGTCAGGTAGAACCTGGTGATACTTCTAGCAAGACAACCAGAATATCACAACCCACCGGTATGTCTTGGAGTTCGAGAAGGATTTTTTTTTCAAAGAAACCGATATGATCTTGAGAGCTTCGGCATGAACCTAACTCTTTGACCAAGAATGTGCACCATAATGAATAGATTTGATAACACAGTCAACTTTAAGTAAAGACCGGGTGACCAGTAGTGCTAAGAAGGATACAGATGTTTCTTAGGTTTTTTGAAGCAATAAGGATTGCTAAGAATACCTGACACACACATCAATGCACAGACCCCTCATACTCCAGCATTCAAGCTTGGATGAAGGGGGAGTGAAGACGGTAAGAGCATCACTTCATCAATAAGGCCATGAAACTTAACACAGTCTCGTGATGTAAAAGAGTGTGATACTCGAAGGTAGAACAGAGTAGAAGCTGATGAAACTTCTCTAGTCTGCGAATTACAAAACTTCGACCTAGTCCTAGAGATGAACGAGGTACTGGAGTTTGTTTCTCTTGATATTCCAAGGTGGAATGTGTTGACGGAACACAGGAGCAAATGCATTGGAAGAATCCAACACACATATGCAACTTGTATTCCAAACAATAGATGAGGTTTGGAAGCAAACAATGAGTAGGAACGTGCTCTTGGAAAATCCTGAGATCACGTTGGATGCACGGGGTAATACTCATGTGTAGCACCCATGCCAAAAGGTTGGTATAGCTGAACCAAGAACAAAGATTTGAGAAACATGAAGAACACTCTTGTTGTGACTCCTTTTGATTCCAAAGAAAACCTATGGCTATTGGAGTTGAGATTACCTAGCCATCCTGAGGTAGAACAGATTCCTCGGGATTCAACGAAACAGATCTTGGGTTAAAGGTCAGCATCCTGTACTGATGGCGTGAGCATTACATGGTTAAGAAACCACATGATTCAACCCACCACAATTCAGCACATTCCGGGACCTTCGATTCAAGTCCAAAGTTGAAAACTCAAAGGAAGGAGTAACTACTATTTGAGTGCCACAGAGGACACTACAATTAGCAATCACGGAGTATCTTTCAAAAGACAAGCATAGCTCTGGAAGAACTTGAGCAGAGGATGACGGATACATTCGAGATGGAAAGCAGATCTCGAGGTTCAGGATTTAGAGACTTTGGAACATGAGTATGTGGAACCCACACAACTCTGAGAGATTATGATGGAAAGGAAATCTCCCAGTTTAAGAGGTATCGGAACATGGAACACACACGACTCTAGAACTTAACACTAGGTCAACTTGGGTGAAAGAAACGTCTTGCCAAAGAAGGCACCTAAGTTTTGAATGACTAGAAGAGATAGCAAAACCTTTTCAAATCAAAAAAGGTAAGAAGACCCAGAGTTAGAGCGATACCAGATACGGAGTAAAAATAATCCTAAGAAGGTTTTCACAAACCATTTCAAGTTTCAAAATAGTTTTTCATAAACTCTAGACTCGACATCGACCAAGCAGTAAGGTTTTCCTACAGGCAGTCCTGCTCTGATACCATGACCTGTCACGACCCCGAACCCCAAGATATACATACTGTTATGTGCTCCTAGCCATGGACTCACAAGGGCTTCAGGGTTACCAGCCCCGGCCGCAACAAACAACGGCATGCAGACTAGATTCATCGGCACGTAGTCCGGATCCCCAATCTACTACTCCTTGTATCCATGCTAGTCATAACCAACTATGCATATCAAAGCGTCCACGAATCGAATGAAACTGAAAGAAACGGGACCAAAGCTATACAGAGCTGCTATGTGTCCATAAAGTGCAACAACAATCGAGGGTTATTGGGGTTACCTCGCCCCAGGCCGAATCACATCAGCAGGCGGGCTCGGACATGGATCATCGGCTCCACAACCCCTCGACTGCGACAACTATGCAGACATAGCCAAAACTGTATAACAATGAGCTCGAAACCAACAACCGATCAAAGCAGTACTCTAAACATGAAGCTTTATTAAACAGGTGTTACTAGAGTAGCTGTACAAACAGAGGTCACACGACCCAACATTACATCAGACAACGGAAGGCAAATTATGTTGCTAATCAACAAGAACCAAAAAGGCCTAAGAGGCCGCAACATAAGGCGATGTCCCAGCCCATAGATTCCAGGCTGCTACCTGGGAACCCCAAACTACTCGTCGATGTCCACGTTGATTCACCACTGAAGTGAGACCTTCACCTGAACCAAAATTAAGCAAACCTGAGTACGGGAGGTACTCAACAAGACTTAGTTAACATATTATATATCTGCTGGTTTCAGAAAGGGTTTTATGAAGGCTGTTTTGCGTAAAGCAATCTTTGTTTTCCAAGTCGAGGAAGAATAGCACGTCTCGTAGAATGTTTTCAAAACAGATCAGAAGCTCACTACTGTAATCGTCATCTTTTAAAACCACCAATATCAATTCCCAGCATCTCACATGCTACAAGGGTCACCCCTCTCGGCATCTCCGAGGAGGCACCCTTCAAACATTACCTCCATGATTTGTCAACATCTTTTACGCCACGTTCAGGTTATCTATGGTCTTTGCCTTCACCAAGTCGTCCTTAACCGTGGACACGGCTTTTCGAAAAGATTGCCCTGCAGGGATGTATAATTTACCCACACGTACCATCCGACTCTTAGCGCCACATGTACGCTCTTCCATGGAACGCGGCAAAGGGTGGCTGGCCACGACCTTTACCTTACCCGACCCTATCCATGAGTCAACCCAAGACAGGGCCACCCCGTCAACAGGGAGTTGGCCATCCTCCTGACGGCACCTGTCTCTGTGAGGCGGGGTCAAGATCCGTGTACGTCCATCACTTGGCCCCGGTCACGCCCTAGCGGAGCATTTTGTTTTCAAAACCGTTTAAAAGGTTTTATTTGCGGTGCCGAATGGAAATCTCAAACTACGTGACTCATGGATCTGGCCAAACAAGTTAGTTGGTCGAGCGCGGTTACTTAGACCCCGCGTGTGGTTGCACGCTCAGTCTTGGCTTCCGCTCGAGACCGTAAACCTAGGGTTGGCGAGTATAGGACGAACAACCACTTCCCAAGTGGCCTCCCATACCAGCCTTAGTCAAGTTATCCACACAAAGCTCATCTCACCACGTCATCATATCATACTAGGTTATCGCAGCTCTGATTCATCAACCGGATGGAGCAGAGGTAACAAACATGTATGACTAAGCGAAGCAGATATGAGGCTCTGGCGATGCGCACAAGCAAATCTATGGCGGCTAGGAGCAGTGGATCAGGATATTGAGGCAATGCAGTATATAGGTGGACTATATCTACTAGCATTAAATACTTTGGAATCGAATGCAAAGTACGAGATTCAAATGTTGTTCGAAAGTATATATGAGCAGATAAGAGGTTATGCTTGCCTTGGTTATAAGAAAGCCAATAGAAATGTCTTCTGGAATAAGTGCTTGACTTGTCGGTTAAGATCAAGTATTCGTCATAGAACTGCTGGCCTTCTCTTCGGAGTCACGTTCTACCGAGGGGGAACAAACACCGAAAAGAGGAACAACAATCAAACATGGCATCGATGCAATGCGCAATATGTATGCATGATCAAGTTAATGCACGAAAGTAAAGCCCTAAACATGTTGGTTGGATTGCTAGGGTTCATATGACAATTATAAAGTTTTACCGGAAAAGTCCCGAAATAGACCTCGCGGAGGGGGGCAATTCGGACGATACTGAAAGTGCGTACAATTGAAAGTGCTCAAATGAGGTTGAAAACACCATAACTAGATTCCATTTGTCATTTTGAGCAATTTGGTATAAACTTTTAATTTTCTGATTTTAGTGAATAAAAACTTATTTTATATTTTTAAATGAATTAACAACATTAAAATAATAGTCATTTTTGAACTTTCTCAAACATGTGTGACTATGACATATTTGGGTAGATTACATTTTTCTGGACAAAACCATACTTTTATTTTATTTATCTGATTAATAAAACAGAAGTTATTAATTATCTAAATTTATTCATTTTCTGTAAATAAAACAAAACAGATATATGACGTCGTCATGACGTCCAGGTGACGTCATCAATGGCGCAGTGGCTCTGCTGCGGAAGAAATTGGTCGATTCCTCGCGAATTTCCCGGATCGAAATATCGCTGCTCGCGAAAGGCCCGCGTGCCGCTCTGCGAACTGCGCTGAGGTGATGGTGACGGGCTTGGCGGCAAACACTGGCGCAGCCGCTACTGGCGCTGCGGCAGTCATCGAGGATCTTGCAGCACCAAGCACTGGTGGCAGGACTCACCGGCCCTACGAGAAGGAGTGCAACTTGCCGCCTTCCACCTCTACGGTTATTCCCGCGTCGGCTACGCGACCTGGCATGCCAACTCCCACCGACATCGAGCTCCTAGCCATGAGGGAGTAGCTCGAGCGGCAACGCCTGGAGTTGCTTGCCGAGCAGGCGGAGTTGGATAAGGTGAGGTTGGAGTTGAGTCTAGATCAGCTCGAGTACAACAAGGCTCACGGCTTCACGCCAGTCGCTAGGAGGGCTAGCAGAGTAGGTGCCACTCGGCGCAACCTTGGTGCCGAGATGGCGACAGTTGTAGAGGTTCCTGCTCAGTCCGCCACCGCAAACACCTCCACCAGGCCCAGATATAGCACGCCCGCCAAGACACTTAGAGCTGCAGAGGTTGTAGCTGCCGAGTTGCCTCACCTAGATGGCGATGCGCGTGTTAGGCAGCAAGAAAGACTCAACGAGTTGGTGTTGGAGGCTGCTAGGCAGAATGAGGAGTTCCGGAAGGCCAACCCGAGTGCTGGGGCTTCGCAGGTGGTTCACTCGCACGCGGCTAGATCTAACGATCAGGCCTCGTCTCCGCATCCCAGCCGCGAGAAGAGCCGCAACGGGCGTTCGGGCAGAGATAGGCAAATGCAGGTGTATGACCCGGCTGCTGCCGCGAGACAGCTTGCTGTGCCGCAGCAGCCCGGGCAGGAACACAATGCTGCAAGAGCAGGCTCTCAAGCCCATCAAGCTCAAAGCCAGGCCCGAGATGAAGCGCGTCCAGGTCCTTCTCGGCGTCCCGCTGCTCCGCCTACTCGGCAGAGGCAGCAGCCACGCGCAGTGGCACCAGTCGCCAACCCGGTGGAGCAGCATGCAGCTGTGCAGGTGGACAGATATGATGATGGCTACTCGGCCATGGAGATGGCTGGCTATGATGTCCATGATCGTGTTGGCGAGCGCATGCTGGCGCCTGGAGATGCGAGGCATCAGTTGGACCGGATCAGCTTGTCGGCGCGGCTGGAGAACACGGGTCCTCCAGGCCCCGAATGCTTTGGCCCGCGCATCATGAACGAGCCGTCCGTGAAGAACTTCCAGCTTGCAAGGGGCACCAAGAGCTACAATGGAAGCACCAAGCCTGAAGATTGGCTCAATGACTATGTCACCGCGGTCCATATCGCGAATGGCAACAGAAGATGGGCGGTGCGCTATGTTCCGCAGATGCTAGAGGGTCCAGCCCGCACTTGGCTCAACAACTTGCCCAAGAACAGCATCAATTGCTGGCTGGACTTCTCGGATGCCTTCATCAGCAACTTCACGAGCACATACAAGAGGCCGAATAGGCCACAGCAGCTGTCCGCTTGCAGGCAGCGAGAAGACGAGACAGACCGTGAGTATCTTACTCGATGGAGTACATTGAGGAACACCTGTGAAGGTGTGAATGAAGCACAGGCCATCACTTGGTTTGCGCAGGGATGCAGGCATGGCAGCATGTTGTGGCAGAGATTGCAGAGGGAGATGCCGAACACTCTGGCGGAGACCATCAAGATTGCGGATCAGTACGCACTTGGTGATCCTACTCAGCCGCTGATGGACTCTTCTGAGCCGAGAAGAAACTTCAGCAACAGCAGGCGCAACGAGTTCCGCAACAAGCGCCGAGTAGATACTCGGTATGATCCCGAAGAGGTGAATGCAGTGACTGTTGGAGCTGGTGGCAGCCAGAGGCAGAAACCTGCTGGAGCCTACGGGCAGAACCAGCACCAGGGCCAAGGCAACAAGAAGCCATTTCGCACCTCTCAGTCGGGTAGCGGGAACTCCGAGCAGCCGAAGAAGTTTGTCTTTGATGACATGAAGGATGGCCCATGCAGTTTTCACACTCATCACCCCTCGAGGCCCGCTAACCACACTACTCGGCAGTGCGAGTGGTGGGATGTGATCAAGAGTGATGGCTTGCCTCCTCCTCCTCCTCTGCCAGCGGCCAATGCCAACATGCAGCCTACTCGCGCACCCGCAGCTCGGCCGCCAGTGTACCCGAGAAGAGAGAATGTGAACCAGGTGGCTTTAGGAGCCAACCGTAACTTCGACAATGAGAGATACCGCAACAACAACAACAACTACAACCGCAACAACAACAACAGAGGCAACAACAACAGCTACCAGGGCAACAACAACAACGGAAACAATGGGGGCGGAGGCTCCAACCAGTACCAAGAGCACCACGAGAGCTACATGATCTTCACTTCTGAGGCAGTCGACAAGCAATCACAGCACAGGCGTGCCATGGAGGTCAATGCAGTGATTCCTGCTGTTCCTCACTACATGTATTGGTGCGACCAGGAGATCAGGTGGTCCCGAGTAGATCATCCTAAGGTGATGCCCAACTCGGGTACTTACGCCTTGGTGCTGGATCCTACCTTCCTGGGTCCCGAGAAGAATGTGAGGTTCAGCAAGGTGCTAATCGACAACGGCAGCAGCATCAACATCGTGTACAAAGACACGCTCGAGAAGCTTGGCCTGGCCGAGAACACGATGCTGCCCAGCAAGACTACCTTCCATGGAATTGTGCCTGGGATCTCATGCAACCCGATTGGCCGAGTATGGATAGATGTGCTATTCGGCACCAGGGAGAACTGCCGCACAGAGCGCCTGCAGTTTGAAGTGGTTGATCATCAGAGCCCATACCATGCTCTACTCGGCAGGCCTGCTCTGAGTAAGTTCATGGCCTCTACCCATGTTGCATATCTGAAGATGAAGATCCCTGGTCCCAATGGCATAATTACCATTTCTGGTGATTACAAGAAGTCCATAGAATGTGCCTCAGCTAGCTCCAAGCTGGCAGAGTCAATGGTGATTGAGGCCGAGAAGAAGAAGATGTATGAGGTGGTGGCCATGGCGCAATCTACGCAAGCTGGCGCACAAGGTGTGCCGAGTACCCAGCACGGCACTGCTTTTCAGGCTGCCAAGGAGACAAAGAAGATCCAGGTCGACTCCGAGTTCCCCGACCGCGTAGCTATCATTGGCTCTGGGTTGGCGGAGAAATAGGAAAGCGAGCTCATCCACTTCCTCCGTGAGAATCGGGATGTATTCGCCTGGACCAATGAGGATCTACCAGGAGTCCCGAGGGAGTTGGTTGAGCACTCTTTACATGTGCGTCCTGACGCCAAGCCCGTGAAGCAGGCTATGCGCCGTTTCGGAGATGAGAGAAGGAAGGCCATCGGTGACCAGATCACCAAGCTGCTGATAAGTAACTTCATCATGGAGGTGCTGCATCCGGATTGGTTAGCCAACCCGGTCATGGTCGAGAAGAAGAAGGAGGATCCCAAGGCTGCTACCGCATGGCGTATGTGCGTCGACTACACCGACTTGAACAAGGCATGCCCTAAGGATCCTTTCCCGCTGCCTCGCATCGATCAGGTGATCGATTCCACTGCTGGTTGTGAACTGCTGTCTTTCATAGATGCTTACTCTGGTTTCCACCAGATTGCACTCAATCCTGTTGATCAAATAAAGACTGCCTTCATTACCCCGTACGGGGCTTATTGCTATCGTGTCATGTGTTTTGGCTTGAGGAATGCGGGTGCAACCTATCAGAGATGCATGCAGAAATGCTTGCATGATCAGCTCGGCAAGAATGTGCAGGTGTACGTAGATGACATTGTCATCAAAACGAATAAAACACATACTCTGCTTGCCGACCTGGAGGAAACCTTTGCTAACCTACGCAAGTACAAAATGAAACTGAATCCGAGTAAGTGCACCTTTGGTGTACCGGCTGGAAAGCTACTCGGTTTTCTAGTTTCTAGTCGGGGCATTGAAGCCAATCCTTCTAAGATAAAAGCTATTGAGAGCATGTCTTTGCCGAGATCACTGAAAGATGTGCAGAAGTTCACAAGGTTGCTTGGCATCTCTGAGCCGTTTTCTGGGCCGAATGGGCGAGAAGGCCCTGCCTCTATACCAGCTGATGAAGAAAAGTGACAAGTTTGTCTGGACTCCGCAAGCGGACGTGGCATTCAACGAGCTGAAGGCAATGCTGGGTAGCGCTCCCATCTTGGCTAGTCCGCTACCCAAAGAGCCGATGCTGTTGTACATTGCTGCGACCAACCGAGTAGTCAGCGTGGTGATAGTGGTGGAGCGAGAAGAAGAAGGCAAGAGTGTGCAACGCCCAGTATATTATCTCAGTGAGGTGTTATCCAGCTCCAAGCAGAACTACCCGCATTACCAGAAGATGACCTATGGTGTGTACCTAGGCGCCAGGAAGCTGAAACATTATTTCCAGGAGCACCCCATCACTGTCGTGAGTTCTGCTCCCATCTCGGATATCATAAGCAACAAGGAGGCGAGTGGCAGAGTAGCCAAGTGGGCGATCGAGCTAGCTGCGTACGCCCCCGCGTATGCGAGAAGAGAAGCCATCAAGTCTCAGATCCTGGCGGAATTTCTTGTGGACTGGGCCGAGGTGCAGTATGAACCTCCTGCTCCAGTTTCCAACTATTGGAGGATGCATTTTGATGGCTCGAAAGTGAAGGAAGGCCTTGGTGCTGGTGTCGTGCTTACGTCACCCAAACGAGATCAACTCAAGTATGTGCTGCAGATTCATTTCAAGGCGTCCAACAATGTTGCAGAGTATGAGGCAGTGGTACATGGCTTGCGAGTAGCCAAGGAGGTTGGAGTGCAGCGCATCATATGCTATGGAGATTCAGATCTGGTGGTGCAGCAAGTCTCGGGCACTTGGGATGCTTTGGATGCCAATATGGCATCGTATCGCTTCCTGGTGCAGTCTATGACTGGATTCTTCGAAGGCTGTGAGTTCCAACACATTCACCGAGCAGAGAATGAAGCGGCAGACGAGCTATCCAAGTTGGGATCTTCTCGGCAGTCCATCCCGGCGGGGATTGCCTTGGAGCATTTGAGGAAGCCATCCATCAAGCCTTCCCCCAACTCGGAATCCATTTTCGTTCCTTCTTTGTCGAGTGAGGAATCTGATTCCATGGATATTGACTGGGAGAGTGCTACAGGAAACCCGGGGACTGCTGCTCCCAACTCGGGGACTGCCGTGCTCTACTCGGGGACTGTCACTCCCTACTCGGGGACTGCCACTCCTTACTCGGGGACTGCTGTCCTTAACCCGGAGGCTGTCGCATTCATTGAGGAGGTTCTCGCCAATCGATCTGGGCTGCAAAGAAGCGCTCCTACTCCTCCTGAGCAACCACAAGTGCCTGTCCCAATGGAACTGGACGAACCAGTGTTTCCCACGCGGGAGACACCGAGTTGGGCTATGCCCATATTATCCTTTCTAAGGGACGGTACCTTGCCAGAAGATGAAGTTACTGCAAGGCAGATTCAGAGGAAATCCAAGGGCTACACCATAGTCAGAGATGTGCTGCACAAGAGGAGTGCCACAGGCGTGCTGCAACGCTGTGTAGACCCAGAAGAAGGAGGAGAAATCTTGTTGGAGATACATCAAGGAGAATGCGGGCACCACGCCTCTTCTCGGGCGTTGGTCAAGAAAGCTTTTCGGCATGGCTTCTACTGGCTCACTGCTCTGCAGCAAGCTGAAGATATCGTGAGGAAGTGCAATGGCTGCCAAATGTTCGCAAGTAAGATTCACATGCCTGCTTCCGAGCTGAAAACGATTCCTATCACATGGCCGTTTGCTGTTTGGTGCCTGGATATGGTTGGCCCCTTCAAGCCGGCTAAAGGCAACATGACACATATCTTGGTCATGGTGGACAAATTCACCAAGTGGATTGAGGTGAAGCCTATTCGGAAGTGCGATGGGGTCACAGCTGTGAAATTCGTGAAGGATGTGATCATGAGATATGGCTACCCGCACAGCATCATCACCGACAACGGCACTAATTTCGCAGAGGGGGCAATGGTGCGGTTCTGCAGAGATAAGCACATCCGACTAGACGTTGCGTCAGTCGCGCACCCTGCCTCCAATGGGAAAGTTGAAAGAGCAAATGGTATGGTACTGGCAGGCATAAAGCCAAGGCTGATTGAGCCACTGCTGAAAACACCTGGGTGTTGGCTAGACGAGTTGCCAGCGGTGTTGTGGAGTCTAAGGACTACCCCTAACCGGTCAACCGGCTACACACCATTCTTCTTGGTATACGGGGCTGAGGCCGTGTTGCCAATAGACTTAGAGCAAGACTCCCCCCGAGTAACCCTCTACACTGAGGTGGAGGCGAGAGAAGCTCGAGAAGACGATGTTGACCTGCTTGAAGAAGCAAGAGAGCTGACTCTGTCACGTTCGGCTATCTACCAGCAAAACCTGCGGCGTTATCATAGCCGAAAGGTGAACCCAAGGGTTTTCCGAGAAGGAGACATGGTCCTTAGGCTTGTGCAGCGCACAGCCGGGATGCACAAGTTGTCTCCTCCATGGGAAGGGCCTTTCATTGTGAGCAAAGCGCTGCACAATGATGCGTACTACCTTGTAGATGTGCGCCCATCACAGGCGAACAGGGCAGATAAAGCTGGAGAGGAATCAAAGCGTCCCTGGAATGTAGCTCTACTCCGTCGTTTCCATTCGTGAGCAAAAATGCGTATGTACTCTTAATTCAACTCTGCAATCTGAAATTGAACTCGGGGCCTGCCCTCGCCTAAATTTGCTCCAAGTGTTTCTACTCGGTTCTGCTGTTTGCCTATTCGGTTGCTTCACTTCAAAATTCATAAGCGTACTGAGTACTGTGTCTAAACCTATATGCCAACTCTTCGACTCTGCTGCTGTCCGAAACCCGGCTTCATGGCAAGCAAGAGAACAAGCAAAAGGTCAATGAGCACAAGAAAAATCGCTAAGGAAGAAAAGAGTGCAGGAACCGAGTAGGATGTTTGTTACTTTCGTTCTTTGTCTTATCTTTTCGGCTAAGTGGTGGGCTGCGTTACTATGTTCGTTTCTAAGCGGCTGAGTATTTGCAGCTCTGCTCTTTGACTCTTGTGACTCGAATACCAAAAAAGCAACAAGTTGCGGGTAGAGCTGAGACGAAAAGAGAGAGTGAATAAGAAATGCAACTCGGGGACTCGTATACTAACGCAACCCGGCATTGAGCCAAGGCTGCTCAAATTGATTAAATCAAAGATAATAAGTGGGAATAAAAATGAGTAGCAAGCAACAAGATAAATAGTCTGATACATTTGCTCCCGGCATCCCGGGGATCTGATAAGTGTTTGAGTAAAAAGTGTGCAGGATAAAATTATGTTGAGGAAGCGGTGTTGTCGGTGCTGGCTTTGGCTGCTTCATTTTCGGTGGTGGTCTTGGTCGCCTCCGCTTCCGAGATAGCATCAGTTGTCTTCGCGGCCTCCTCTTCGGTGTTGGCGTTGGTCGCGTCCGCTTCCGAGTGGACGGGGGTAGACTACTCCAACTCGGCGTCGTGCTTGGTGGCTATCGGATCTGAGGTGGCCGTGGCCACCGAAACAGGCCCTGTGGCCAAGGAAGAATCAGAAGCTTGGCCTTGGGGGCGTACTGTGTCGTCGAGGGCGGCTCCTGAGGAGGTGCCGAAATCGAGTGCGGCGGTGTCGATCTCCTCGTACTCCTCGTCGCTACTCGCGACGACTGCAGCCTTTCCTTTCCCGGCCTCGCCAGCGGGAGAATCGAAGAAGGCCAGCTCGGGATCTGACTCTGCAGCCTCGTCCTCTTCTTCCTCCACTTCGGTGTCGGGTTCAGGGAGCCCATCGACGAAGGTGGCCGTGTCAGCATACTCTGCAACCTCATGCGCAATCAGCTTGCGCGTGGTCACACAGCTGGGGTCCGTCTCCCACCTGGAGTTGTCGCGCTTCCCGCGGATGATCTGCATGTTAAGGTTCTCATACCAGGAGGCGACGCAGAGCAGCATCAAATCAGCACCCGCCCGAGCTCCCGAGGCGCGCCACTTCTTCAATTCGGCCTTCACATTGTGCAGCTTCAGAGCAAGGCCACCGATGGTTGTCGGCGCGGGATCTTCAGGCCAGAATAGCTTGTGGAGCTCGAAGCCGACGCGCACCAGGTCGGTGCCCACGCCGGCTAGGCGTTCGAAATGCCCTCGCATCACCAGCAGGCTGTCCTCGATCTCGGCTCTGGTGTCCGCAGCCTCGCCCTTCTCAATACGAGCTGCTTGGGCCTTGGCCAAAGCAGGGGCGCAAGCGGACACGATGTCAGGAAAGATCCCTGCGAAAAGCAAGCGACAAGTTCAGTAACAGAATCAGAGAAGAGGTATGACCGAGAAGAAGAGATGCAGAAAGGAAAGAACTTACTATTCAGCTCGTGGCGCAGCTGCTGCAGCTGGATCTTCCATGTTTCTTCATTGGACACATGCTTCTCCTCAAGCAAGCGGAGACCATCCAGCTGAGAAAAGAGCCCAGCATTGGCCTTTGTCAGCACTTCGCACTCCTGCTCGAGGGCTTTTATCTTGGCATTGAAAGTTGTCTCAGCCTTGGCCTTCTCGGCGATAACTCTGTCCCTCTCGGCGCCAAGGTCGAGAGCATCCTGGAGTGCCTTCTGCAGCTGGAGTTGGAGTTTCTCCATCTCCGTAGTGTGCTCCTTCACCAGTTCAACGGCCTGGCTGGACAACTGCTGCTGCACCTCTTCAGGTTTGAGGAAGGATTGGTGTTCTTCAACAAATTTCTTATGATCTTCTGAAAAGAGCAAAGCGCGATCAGCGGAAAAGCAAAAGAAACAGACACAAGGGCAAACCGAGTAGACAGTGGATTACCTTCAAGTTTCTTGATGGTGGTCTCGCCGTTCGCAACAAAGGCACGGCAATTCTCGTGTTCATCAGCTAGGGCTTTCAGTTTCCCTGCAGAGTAGAAATGGTTAGCGCAAAAAGCAGAAGCGGGCGTAAACAGAAAACGCAAGAACCGCGTAGCTAGAAGCGTACCTTCAACTTCAGACAGCCTCATGGTGTTGTTCATGACTTCCTTGTCGGCTGCCTCGGCAGCTACTTTTTCCTTCTCGAGAGCAGCAATACGCCTCTTGGTGACGTCATGGTTCCAGAGAAGTTGACGGTGCAAGTTAGTCCGTTTCAGTACGCTATTCTGAGAAGCGAAAGAGAAAAGAGTTAGACAAAGAAGTTGAGATTCAACCCGAGAAGACGATCACTCAAGAGAGTATTCGTCTACTCGGCCAGAATCTCGGGGACTGGGTGATGGCTAAGGAAAAGGAAAACGAGTAGAAAAGAAGAAAAGATGCAACTCGGAAAGGATAAGTTAAGGCTTACCGCGTAAGACTGCTCGAGATCTTCTGCGTTCTTGCGGTGCACGAACATCTTGGCAGTAAGAGTAGCGGTGTTGGAGGAGACGGTCATGGGCTTGTAGCCCAAGTCCACCTTGTTCCAGTCGACCCGCATATGATCGATGTCGCCCAGCGTGGTGCCATTCCAGTTGGTATTGCCGAGAACACTGCTATCCCACTTGGCATCGATGAAACCAACCAAGTCGAGTACCTGCTCAAGGCTCTCGGACGATATCGTCTGAGCCTGGGGTCCACGGGAAGCAATGGAGACGGACCTGTCTTGATTGGGAGCTGGAGGCCTAGTGTTTATCGCCAAGGCTTTCCTTCCTCTTGTGAGAGCAAGCTTCCGGTCCTCGACGGAAAGGCCGATTTGGTGCTGCTGGCTAAACTTCACCATGTAGTCCGGGTAGCAGGGATGCTCAGATGCAGCAGCTGCAGCGGCAGCAGAACCGGCAGCAGCCGCGCCAGGATTGCGAATAGCCACCTGACAGGACGGGCCAGACGATGTGGGCGGCGGCATCAACTCGGTAGCTCGCTTCAGAGCCGTCTCTTTCTGAGCAGTTGGCTTCTCGATCTTCTGCTTCTCGGTTTTCTTCTCGGCTTTCCCTTTCTCGGCTGCCTTCTTCTCGGCCGCCTCCTTCTCGGCAGCATCTAGGGCTTGCTTCCTGGTTACTCGCCCGGCAGGAGGGCTGGCTGCGTCCTTCGTCTGCGGCACCGAGGAGGAATCTGGCGGTGCAGTGCCTTGATCAGTGGGTGGCGCCACGGACCCATCACCTTGTGCAGCATCTGGTTGGGCACTACTTTGTGCAGCATCTGGTTGGGCGCTACTCTGTGCAGCGCCTGGTTGCGCACTGCTCAGGGGATATTCCTCAGTCATGACCGTATCCTCTACCCGCTGCTCGGCAACGGGATTCTCTTGTCCGGCAGCCCCTGTGGCTGGCTGCTCATGTTCAGCTTCTTGCCGCTCAACGGCGGCGTCATCATCACGCATCTCCTGGTCTTCCTCTTGGTGCTCCTCGGCGGTGCTAGCCGGAGGAGAAGGGGGACTGTCCTGGTGAGCGGCGTCCTGCGCATCTGGATCGGCGCGGGACTGTTGCTCAGGCCCCGCTTGCGTGTTGGTGGTGTCGGCCTCGTCGCCCTCGAGGTCGACAACTTTGTCGACGTCGATGGCAGCTTGTTTCTTGGCCTGGTCAGGCGCGAGAGCAGCGTTCGCATCTAAGGGAGCTCTGGTGAGAAAGAAAAAATCAGAAATTAGAGGGAAGCAGAGGAAGAATAAGAGAAACAGCAAAGTACGAAATTGGGAATTAACCGAGAAGAAAACTTACGCTTTGGTGGAGGGGATCGTTCGTCTCGTTCTCTTCACGACCGCCTTCTTGGTCGTCTTCTCGGCGGGTTTCTTCTTCTTGGCGGGGGGGCTCTAGGGCACCGCTGCCGGCCCGTTTGCGGGTAGCAGGTGCAGCAATTGATAGAGGACGGACGACCAAGGTTGCCTCGTCCTCATCCTCGTCCTCTCCCCCGTCCTCAGGATCGGCATCATCTGCAAGGATCGAGAAGAAAAAGGAAAGATTCAGAAACAATAGGCAAAGGGTTAGTTTTTCTCGCGGACAGAACAGGAAAAATCCAATTACCTGCATCATCGTCTTCGGACCAGTCGCGGAGGGACGCTCCTGCACGCTGCTTCTCCATTGTGGGAGAATGAGGGAGGTTAATCTGATCCGTGGTCTCGAGGGAGGCCTGGTCGTCTTCTTCTCGGTCATCTGACCAATTGCCCTCGAAGCGCTCGCAGCTTTCAGTAAGCTGGCGGTCAAGGATCTGGAGAAACAGAGAGACATGGCAAGTTAGCCGAGTAGCGTGAATGGCATTTTACTCGGATGGGCGTGCAAACACAAAGCACACTAAGCCTAGGGAAATTTGCTAAATATCCTACTCGGCAAGGCGTGCGAACAACAAGCACATTGAGCCTAAGTATTTCTCCTAAGTATGCTACTCGACAAGGCGTGCAAACATCAAGCATACTAAGTGTCGAATCCCTGACTCGACAAGTCCCTTAGGTGACCCTATCGGGTTTCGATTAGGAGAACTCATGAGCGCTGGTGAGATCGCCGGCTAGACAGGGGCGAGATTTACCCAGGTTCGGGGCCCTCGTAGAGGTAAAACCCTTACTCCTGCCTCTTGTCGATCTGTATTGGATGATTAGATCGGTTACAGGTTGCTCGAATCGAGAGTAGATCTCGAGTTCCGAG
Source organism: Alopecurus myosuroides (assembly GCA_028641055.1). Lineage (NCBI taxonomy): Eukaryota > Viridiplantae > Streptophyta > Magnoliopsida > Poales > Poaceae > Alopecurus > Alopecurus myosuroides. The sequence goes on from CM054061.1 coordinate 283,060,748, forward strand.
GCTTTTTGGTCGTGCGGTATTACTTGCTCCTCTCCTTGAGGGCTCTCCTAGCTTTATATAGATGGCCAGGTCTCGAGTCCTACCCGGAGAGGATTCAAACCCTAGCTAGGTCGGTTATAAAACTACCTAACTTAACCCGCAAGTTTAGTGCAAGTGGGCTTCTGGTGGGCCTTCTGGAGTCTTCCAAGGGCGCCTCTTCTTGGGCCTTGACATTGGGCCTGAGAGGGGGTGTCCTTACCCGCAGGGTCCAAGATCTATGTCTTCGTCAGTAGCCCCCGAGCGTGTGCTCGACTGGGATTTATTTCCAGCCGGGTAGACGGTCAGACCTCTTTTGATTTCCTCTTGGAAGTTCAGCTCGACAGTTGTTGTCTTCGAAGGGTGTGTCCCCTGCATTGTAAGTTATAACGCTCGAGTATCGAGCAGCATAGGTGCCTGTTTTTGCGGCTTTTATTGCAGAAGGATGTGGCACAGTAGCTTGGCTCTCCCGAGAGATCAGGGCCAATTAATTGCGACTAGGGCAAAAACATTCCTGGCCTACACAGATTCGAGACCTCCGACTTGAACCCGATGAGGTGATTGTTGCGACTGGGCCGTTGTGGACTTATCGAGTCGAACTTAACCTATGAGGATACCCGGCGCGTCCGCTAGGATTTTTCTTCGTGTTGTTGACACGGAACTATGCCGGAGGACGCAGCTTTCGAGTGCGATTCCAGGCCCAAAAGAGAGATCTTTCTGGGTCTTACCTTCGTATTCAAAGAATACGGCATCCAGATGTGCCTAGTCGGCTGAACAATCCAGGTTCTTATGATGTAGAATTATCATGTATAGGAGAAGCAGGTTTTTCCTACCCGATTTGAGTTATTTGAGCTCCATACGAAAGAAATTTCACGTCGGAAGAAAAACTAAGCCCGTATGAAAAAGTTCTCATGCTCGGGATGCTGTGCCCATACGAAAGAGTTTTCGTGCATAGGGTATTTTTCTCTTGTTCGAAGAGGTCTTGCTTTGTGAACTGTTCATGGAAGAGTTGCTTTTATCCGAAGGAATTGCTATTCATACGAAGATAATTTCGCGTTTGAACTTCCAATCGAAAAGAATTTGGTTTCGAATGACGAATGCCATGACGTCATGGCGCACTCCTCTTCTCCCGATGGGACGTGACGGAGTGGCAGCAGAAAATTGCCCACCTTGTCAGCTTTTTGACCGGGAAACGAGACGTCGTTCCCGGTTTTTACGCGAGACGCGCAGTAAATGCGCACGATCTTCTGTTAAGATCGTGGCACGAAACAGCGCAGGCCGCCGCTTCGTTTCATCCTTACGCGTGGCGGCCGTGATGGGTGCCACGTAGCGCATCGTACGGCTGAGATTGTCTTGCCCCGTGTATAAATACGGGTGTTAGCGCTGCGGTAAAACTTTCCCAGCTCTCTGTCTTCATCTTCTTCCTCGCGCCCATCTTCGTCTTCCCCGCGCTCGAGCTCTCGCTGCAAACAATGGCTGGCGGAAAGAAGCGTGGTGCTGCCGGTTCTGCATCCGGTGAACCTTCCGCGCAACCCGCGCCCCGCGCCGGCGGCTGGCGTTCTTCCAACACCACCGCAAAATGCATCAAGGAGATGCAGCGGGAGGGGTTGCTGCCGGCGGAGACGGAGAAGCGAGTCCGCCTCGGGAAAAAAGAAGAGGTACCCAATCCTCAGTCGAACGAGCGCGTGGTCTTTGTGGACCACGTGACTCGGGGCCTTTCCTTTCCCCTTCATCCCTTCTTCCTCGGGTTGCTGTGTGTCTATGGCATACAGCTTCACGATCTCCCCCCGAACGCGGTGCAGCACATTACGTGCTTCATCGTGTTCTGCGAATGCTATCTCGGCATTCGCCCGCACTGGGCGCTGTGGAAGGCGCTCTTCAAGGTCCGGATCTTCCGCGAGAAGTCGCGGGTGGAGTCCGAGCTAGGCGAACCGCTTCGCACCGGCGGCTTCGGGATCCAAGCTCGACAAGAAGGCAGCTACTTCAACATGCACTTCGTCGACTCCGCCCAAAGCTGGCGGAAAAGGTGGTTCTACGTCGTCGACAACAGCTCGGGTGGGATTGTAGAGTTCCACCCGTTCGCTGTTTTGACCAGGCGAAAGTCTTGGGGGTACAAGATGTCAACCGAAGAGACCCAGACTGTTGCGCCTTTACCCGCGAGAGTAGCTGCTCTTCGGGACCAGACCGCGGGAGTTGTGCTCAACGGGATGCATCTGGCGAGCATCTTTTTGAAGCGCAGGATCCAGCCACTCCAACAAAGGCCCTCCGCCATGTGGGAGTATCAGGGCTCAGAAGATCCCAGTCGAGTAAGCCGCGAGGAACTTTCGAATGTAGAATTCGAGAAGAAAATCGCGGGTATCACCCGACTGAAGGTGGGAGAGAAATTCCCAGATTGCTCTGTTCAAGCCTTCGCCGCCTCAAATCCTCCCCCAGCCGAGGTTAGTTTCTTTCTCTTCTTTCGTCTTTGTGTTGTTCCTTTTTTCCCCGTTCAGAGTCCTAGTCGATAAGATTTTCCTTGTCTTCTTCTTGCATTTGCAGAGCCTAGCCATGGCGGACTGCTACCCGCCAACCACGGGGGAAGCCGCCTCAGAGCAAGTGTCGAGCCATCAAGACGGCGCGATTGACACCAGCGTCGCCAATGCCTCTTCGAGTTCAGAGCACGATTCTTCGGATGACGTTGCGGACTCGAACGGCGCTCCGACGAAACGTCGTCGGGTAGATGAGGACGAAGCTACTTCCAAGGACAAATCCTTGGAAGCATCACCCAGTCAAGCTCCTATCCGTGCGACTCCACTTCGCTCCCTTGCTCCTTCGCCGTCGTTCCCAGTGATGACGCCCGCTTGGAACGCGGACTTGCTGGATGACGACGAGGATGACGAGTAAGTGTTTTTTCCTTAATCTTGGTCGAACATTTTCTGTGCTTCAATATCGATTGTTTCTATCTTTCGGTGCAGTCTACAGATGATCAGTCCTCGCAGGTACGCCGCTGCCGTTCCTCCCAAGAAGAGAAATAAGGCCAAGGATGCGGGTGAAACTCCCACCGCGGGCACCGTCCAAAACTCTCCCAGAGCGGCTCCTGAAGCTGCGACTGTGGAGCGTGGAGCCCCCAGCTTTGCCGTCAGGACTTCAGCTTCTAAGGAAGTGACGGACAGCTCCGCGGATCCGCTCTTTCGCGCTTCTGGCCAGGTAAACGTCATCTTACGTCTTCAAATTTTCTATCGGGTGCACGACAGTGCTCCCGATGGGAGTAGCCCCCGAGACTGTAGTCGATTGCAAGCGATCGGCTACAGGCTCTGAGTCTAGTTCCTTTCTTCTTTATCTCTGTGTTTTTATCGGGTGCACGGCAGTGCTCCCGATGGGAGTAGCCCCCGAGGCTGTAGTCGATTGTGAATAGTCGGGTACAGACTCAAATTTAATCCATTTAACTCTTCCGTCTTCGTGCTTTTGCAGTCGCTTGTTGATTCTCTTGCGGCGATTGGTCGCCGTGTCGTTCTCGCTGAATCGGATTGCGAGTCCCTTCGAACGGACCGTAGCCGACTTCAAACTGAAAACGACCTCCTCAAGGGTAAGTTCCATTATCTCTTTGTCTTCACTGTCCTGTGAATTCTTGATTTCTGATAAGCATCTTTTCGCAGCTCAACTTGAATTTTCGGAATCCGAAAGGGTCAAACTTTCCGAGCAGCTAACTGCTCGGGAGGTTGACCTGACGGCCTTTCGACAAGAGCTGGAGGCTTCCCGCATGCAATCAGAAGATTTTAATCGACAGCTTGCGGATGCGCGGAAGGCCCTGAAGGAGCAAGTTGAAGCTGGCAGTAAAGCCGACAATAATATTGTCGAGTTCCTCCGTCCCCTCGCGGAACGTTTTGCGGGTAGGTGCATTTTGCGACTTCTAATATTTTATTCCACTGAACTTTGCTAAGTTCGGTCTTCTTTGTTCACAGGTCTTTTGGACGTCCCTCTAGAGATCCCTGGGCTCCAACGGGTGGACGTGCTAACCGACACACTTGCACAACTCAAGAGACATTCCGATGGAATTCTCTCTCTGATTAACGATGCCTCCCAGGCATTGGTGCAAGTGCATGGTCGCATCGTTGCCAGCGGCACTCCTACGCCTGCGCTAGATGATCTGCTGAAGGCTTTTTCGGAAGGCGGTCTTCTGGATGCCTTCGCAGTCGCTCAATCAGAGGCTGGCGCGAAGACTGCGATCCAATTTGCTCTGGCGCACGGAGTCGAAGGGTTGGAGGAGGCTTACTCGTCCATTCCAGTCGATCCTTCCACGGGCAAAAAGGTACGGCTCTCTCGTTTTGGCGAGCAAGCCGCCATTCTTGCTCGGAAGCTTTCTGAGATTTTTGCTCGGAAGAAGGGAGGGTCGACTGCCGCTAGTGGGAGCACCAATGTAGCCTCGTAGTTTTTTTTTATTTCCTTCCTTGAATGTAATGAACCTTGGGATGTATTCCCGTACCTTTGTTGTCCTTGATCGAAGCATTTATCCTTTGGAATTTTTATTCTTTTTGTTTGTGCCTTGTCTCCCGATGGGAGTAGCCCCCAAGCGTTTTTTGTCAGATGTGCGACTAGAAACAACTCGAGTAGGGCATCTCACTTCTTTCCTTGTACTTCTTCCAGGCTACTGTGTTTGCCGCGGAAACTTCTGGTGGACGTGGTAATCCAGTAAATCCACTTGTGGCCACCGTGGGCACTTTTGCTGGCCTCCGTGATAAGGTTCATGAGGGTGAGCGTAGGCTGAAAGCTCTGCGCGGGGTTGCTGATGTGGCGATATCCAAACAGAAATTGGCGGCTGAGCGCGAACAATTTCTGATGGACGAACTATCTTCAGTCGCGAGGGAGTTGCTATGTAAGTGGTGCAGCCCCCGTGCATTTTTCCTCCTTTGTATTCTTCAGCTGACTAAGTGCGTCTGCCCTTCAGTTGTTATACCGGATGACAGGGAGGAAAAGCAGTGGGTGGAAAACCACATTCGCCAAGAGGCTAACAGCCCGAAACCTCATGCGAATAACTTCTGGTCTGATCGCAGTCGAGGGTTTGTGATGGCCACCTTGAAATTCCGAGTTCTGCAGGCGAGAATTCTCGTGGGTTCTTTTCACGAGGTCTTGATCGCGATGAATGCAGCTTTTTATCCACTCGAAAGGGGTCCCGAAGACTGGAGGTATCTACTCAGGTTGTTTAGTCGGGAAGGGGAGATTCACACGTGCGTACGCAAACAGATGACGTGCGGCGCGGTTGTGGCTCTCTCTTTTGTCCGAATATGGCATCCTGAGATAGATTTGAACTTCGTAGCTCGGCGCCCAGATTATGCAATCGAAGACATCACACCGTTTTATGATGTTGTACGCCCTGCAGCCGAGAAGATTATCCGAATGACCTCTGAAGAGGTAGATAGGGTCTTAGCGACTGAGAATGCTCAGCGTTTTGACTGATTGTCGGATGTGAATATCCTGTAAACTGTTTATAGTTTGTAAAAATTGTTGTAAGGTGTGTAACCTTGTATTTGATGATATTTCTTTGAGATGCTAAGTTTTTAGGTGTAGCCCCCGTGTGTGCGATGGGGTGTGTACCTGTGACTTTTAGCATGCAGTAAACAAGAAGCTTCGGGTAAATATGATGAGGAAATCATGTATTTTTATTGCAATGACTGAGAAGTCATGTATTCGAGCTACAAAATTGGCTAGTATAGCCTTATTGTTGTAGAAACAAGTAAACCTAGGGGTAGAATTTGCGGAGTTGTGCAATATTCCATGGATTGGAATAGATTCCTCCGGTCTCTGGATTCTTGAGCCTGTAGGCTCCTCCTGGGATAACTTCGTGTACGATGAAGGGTCCTTCCCAAGGCGGTTCGAGTTTGTGTCCTTCCTTCTGCTTGAGCCGCAACACTAAGTCACCTACCACGAATGACCTGTGGCGTATGCGGCGACTGTGATAGTTGTGTAGCGATTGTTGATAAACTGAGGATCTTGCGAGTGCGATGTCCCGCATTTCGTCGAGTGCATCCATATCTTCTGCAAGTGCTTTGTTGGAGGTTTCTTCGCTGTAGGCCACAACCCGTGGGGCGCTGAATCGAACCTCCTCGGGAAGGACTGCTTCCGCCCCGTATACCATAAAAAATGGTGTGTATTCTGTAGACCTGTTTAGGGTTGTCCGGAGGCTCCAGAGTACGGAGGGTAGCTCTTCTGCCCAATGCCCTGCTGCGGGGTGCAGACGGTCGAGTAGTCGTTTCTTGATCCCAGCCGAAACTAAGCCGTTGGATCTTTCGACTTCTCCGTTCGTTTGCGGGTTGGCGACCGAAGCAAATTTGAAATTGATGCCTTTCTCCTCGCAGAACTGTTGTGTTTCCTTTACCGTAAAGTTTGTGCCGTTATCTGTAATGATGTCGTGTGGCACACCAAATCTGCATATGATGGAATCGAGGAACTCCACGGCGCATTGGGCGCTAGCCGAAGTTACTGGTCTTGCCTCTATCCATTTTGTGAATTTGTCGACTGCGACCAGCAGGTGTGTATATCCACCGGGTGTGGATCTGCGTAATGGTCCAACCATGTCTAGCCCCCATTGTGCAAAGGGCCAGGCGATGGGTATCATGTGCAACTTCGTGGCGGGTGCGTGCGGCTTTGGTGCGAATCGCTGGCAGGCGTCGCATCTATCGACCAGGTTTTTTGCATCGGTGGCTGCTGTTAGCCAGTAGAATCCTGCTCGGAAGGCTTTTCCCAATATCGCTTTCCAGCTAGCATGATGTCCACAATCACCCTGATGTATGTCCCGGAGTAATTCCTTGCCGTCTTCGGGTGCGATGCAACGCTGAAGTATTCCCGAGATACTTTGTTTGTATAATTCTCCGTTAACCACCCGAAAGGATTTGCTACGCCTGATTAGCTGTCGAGCCTCACGTGGATCAGCCGGGAGCTGTTTGTTTAGCAGGTAGTCGAGATATTTCTGCGTCCAGACTGGTTCGACCAGAAAAACCTGCCGTGATATGTTATGAGTAAGCTCGAGAAGCGCGATTTGCGGGCTGACCTCTGTTTCCATTGCTGCGGGTGTTTCTGCGGCTTTCTTCAGTTTGACTGATCTCTTAATCATCCGCTCGAAATATATCCCTGGCGGTATGGGTGTGTTCGTGGAACCCATGTTGGCCAGTCTGTCTGCTTCTTCGTTGCTAGATCTTGCAATGTGTTTTAGCTCGCACCCTTTAAAGCTTCCTTCGAGTAGGTTATACATGTCGCGATATGCAACCATGTTTTCAGCAATGGCGTCACATTCTTTCATCGTTTGCTGCACTATGAGGTTGGAATCGCCGTAGATCATTAATCGGGTAGCTCCACAGGCGATTGCCATCTTCATCCCGTGCAATAGTGCTTCATATTCTGCGTCATTGTTCGATGCTGGGTCATCGGGTGGAAAATCCAGTCGCAAGACGTACTGCAGTTTGTCTCCGCTAGGTGAGATGAGGACGATTCCTGCTCCTGCTCCTTCGTTTCTCTTGGATCCATCGAAGTACATTATCCAATTGCTCGTATACTCGGGTGGCCCGGGTGTTTGCAGCTCTGTCCATTCGCTGATGAATTCCACGAGAACTTGGGATTTGACTGCGTTGCGTCCAGCATAGGTGATGTCCCAGGCGCCCAGCTCGATGCTCCACTTTGCTATTCTTCCGGATGCCATAGGGTTGTTCATGATTGCCCCGAGTGACGCATCATTAACCACTGTGATGGCGTGTTCCTGGAAATCATGTTTGAGTTTTCGAGCTGTGAGAACAACCCCGTATGCTAGCTTCTGATAGTGAGGGTAGCGTTGTTTGCATGGCGAAAGTACTTTGCTGATGTAATATATTGGTCTTTGAACTCCGTATGCTTTGCCGTCTTCAGGTCTTTCGACTACGATCGCTGTGCTGATGACCTGGTTTGTAGCGGCTAAGTATAGGAAAAGTGGCTCCCTTTCTTGCGGTGTCGCAAGGATGCGCCTGCTTTGCAAGGACCGCTTCAGATCTGCGAACGCTTTTTTAGCTTCGGGTGTCCATTCGAATCTGTCCGTCTTCTTCAGTAATTTGTAGAAGGGTAATGCCTGCTCTCCCAATCGTGCGATGAATCTGCTCAGGGCTGCTAGTCGTCCTGCGAGCTGCTGTACTCCGCGTAGATTGGTTGGCTCCTTCATAGTCAATATGGCTTGTATTTTCTCCGGGTTGGCTTCAATGCCTCTGGCGGATACCAGGTACCCGAGAAGTTTGCCTGCGGGGACACCGAAAACGCATTTGGTCGGATTGAGCTTGATCCGATATGCGTTAAGGGCGTCGAATGTTTCTCTGATGTCCTCGAGGAGTGTGTCCTCCACTCGAGTTTTGATGACGATGTCGTCGACGTACACTTGTACGTTTTTGCCAATGAGATTGGCGAGGCATCTTTGCATGCAGCGCTGATATGTTGCGCCTGCGTTCTTCAGCCCGAAGGGCATTGTCGTGTAGCAGTATACACCGTGTGGTGTGATGAAAGCCGTCTTCTCCTTGTCTTCCTTTTTCATTCGGATTTGATGATATCCTGAATAGGCGTCTAGGAAGGAGAGACGCTGGCAACCTGCCGTAGAGTCCACGATCTGGTCGATTCGTGGTAGAGGAAAGTTGTCCTTGGGGCAGTGTTTATTTAGCGACGTGTAGTCGATGCACACCCGAAGGATATCCGTGTTTTTCTTGGGGACCAACACCGGGTTTGCTAACCAGGTGGATATTTTGATCTCCCTGATGAAGTTTGCGGCTAGCAATCTGTTTACTTCTTCTCCAAGCGCTTTCTGCTTAGGTTCTGAAAATCGTCGAGTCGTCTGTTTGATGGGTTTGGCGTCAGGAAAGACTTCGAGTGAGTGCTCGGCAAACTCCCTGGGTATTCCTGGCATATCTGAGGGCTGCCAGGCGAAAATCTCCCAGTACTCACGGAGGAGTTTGACGAGCGCGCCTTCCTATGCTGGCGAGAGGGTTGTGGAAACCATCGCCGTCTTCGCGGAGTCTGTCGGGTGCACTTGGTGCTTGCGAGTGTCGCTGTTGGCGCTGAATTCCAGTTCGGGTGCGTTTTTCTTCGTGAGGGGCATAACGGAGTGGTCCGTTGTTTTTGCTAGCTCTTGAAGTTCTTCTTGCATCCCGAAAGATTTTGCGATCTCATTAAATTCTATGTCGCACTTGTCCGATTTCTGGAAGTCTCCGTCGATGGTGATCACACCGTATTCGCCAGGTAGCTTGAGCTTCAAGTATGCGTAATGTGGCACGGCCATGAATCTGGCGAACGTTGTTCGACCAAGAATGGTGTGGTACTGTGAGGGTCAGTCGACGACTTCGAAGTCCAGGAATTCCCTTCTGTAGTTGCGTGGGGAGCCCAGTACAACTTCTAGGTTGATTGTTCCGAGTGGACGGATTGCCTTGCCCGGAACTATCCCGTGGAAGGATGTTTCTGATTCCGTTAGGCCGTCCAGATTTTTGTTCATTCGACGGAGTGTATCCGCGTAGATGATGTTGATGCCACTGCCACCGTCCATGAATACGCGGGCCAGGTCATAATTGCCAATTTGAGCTTGAATGACGAGAGCGGCGTGTCCCGGCCGATAGACTCGTGGCGGGTGGTCTTCTTTCGAGAACGTGATTGGCTGGTCGGCCATCTTCAGGTACTCGGGCTTTGTTGGTGGCGTCTGCACTGCCATGCATATTTGTCTCGAGTTAGTCTTTTGAGCTCTGCGAGAGGGGCATACCTTCTGTATCATCCCGAGGAGTTGTCCATGCGGAGTCGGGTATGTATTTGCTCCCGCTTTTTGTTGTGGTGGCGCTGGCAATGCGGCGAGCGCCATGTTTGGGTTGGTCGGTGGAGGTGGAGGCGGTGGTAGCTGGAATTGTTGTCCCCCTCCTGGCAGTGGTGGATAGTTTTGGGTGGAAGCAAATCTTTTCTTGGCGAGCGCGTCCGAGATTTCGATGAACTTTCGGCAATCCTTGAGAAGGTGCGTTGCCTTAGTCTTGCCCGTGCGCTTGTCTGTGAACAGATGTAGCGAGCAGTACGCATCGAGGTCTTCCTCGGGTGATTTTTCTTCTGCCTTTGGTTTCCACTCGCGACTTCCATGACGACCGGGGTCGCGACTTCGCGTGAATTCTGCTGCCACTAGTTCTTCTCTATCATCATGGTCGTAATATTTTCTTCTCTTCCTTCGTCCGTGGCGGTCGTCCTCGTGTGCAGGTGATGATCCTCTTTCGTTGCGTACTGCGTCTTCTCCATTGGCCCATTTTTCGGCTATGACCATGAGTTCCCCGATGGTTTTGGGCGCGGCTCTGCCGAGCTCTTCTCGAAACGCGGTTCTTCTTGCTCCTTTGGCGAAGGCCTCAATCGCCACTTCTTCAGAGATTGTCCCTGCGGTGTTCCTGAGCGTGTTCCACCGCTGGATGTATTCTCGGGTGGATTCACCGCTTTTCTGTTTGCAGGCTCGTAGTTCTTCGATTGTAGCCGGCCTCTTGTAGGTCGACTGGAAGTTCTTGCAAAAATCACGGTGTAAGTCATCCCATGATGCGTAGCAAGATCGTGGTCTCCTTTCCAGCCAGCTGCGGGCCGCTCCGGCTAGGTGCAAATTGAGGTATTGCATAGCCGTGTTCTTGTTACCACGTTGGCACTTCACTGCCGTGAGGTAGTCGCTCAACCATTGAGAGGGCTCGAGTGAGCCGTCGTACTTCGTCACTTCCGTGCTGAGCTTGAATCGCTTGGGTAGGGGCGCCTCGCGGATACTACGGGCGAAACATAGCGCGCCGCAGGTTTCGTCGTCCGAAGAGCCGGATGATGATCGGTCGCGATACCTTGACGCCCTTGCTCTATCCACTTTGTTTTGCGCGATGTCCGATCGCGCGTCCCGTCCGGGTTGATCGCGATCGGCGTTCTTCCGTGGTTCCTTGCTTCGTTTGCGTGAACGGCTGCCGCGGTGTCGCGAGCTTTTTTCTCTCGAGCTGTCATCGCTGCTGCTTCGACTGTCATCACGGCGACGGGCTTCTTTCCCTCGGCCACGATGTGGCGACTTGTCTTTTCTTGGGGAAGAGCTTCTGTGCCTGCGGGGCGTTTCTTTGTCCTTATCCTTCTCCAGTCGCTCCTTCTCCAATTGTTCTTTGCGATCGTGAGAGGCGAGCCTCGCGGCCGCCAACCCTAGACCTTTGCGAATATGCTTGTATTGTTCCACCCGGGGATCGCTATCCGTCGGCTGGTTCATCTGCATGTAGGTTGCTGCGGCTAGGATCGCGGCGGCTGGGGTTTGCGGGTAGACGTTGCCATCGTCGTCGACCCTCATGAAAGAAGACGTGGTAGACCTGTTGGTTCCAGCCATAGATTCGTGGTCCCTCGTCGACGCTGCAGGTCCCTTCCCCCCAGGTCGGGTACCGACTGAAGGTGCATGGGATAGCTCGGCTCGACGTAGGCTCGATTCATCCGCCGCTCTCCTGCGACGGGCTAGATCTGCTCGGGCATCCTTGATGTTTGAGGCCGCCCTCACTAGGTGATAGTGGTAGGCGGTTAGGTCTTTCTGTGTGGCTCCCGCCGCAGGTGGCTGGCTCTTTCGCATGGATTCCTTGGCTCTTTTCCAGGCTTCCCGCGAAACGCCGATTATATCGCGCTCGGTCGCGCTATATTCAGTTTCCGAGGGCTGTTCCGACCCTGCCATGCAGACTTGGGCCAGTTGTGGTCCGTGTGTCCTAGGCGTAGATCGGAAAGCTTTCCGCACCCGAGAGGGTTCCTCTGTCGAGAGGGTGTGGTAGTCGACTGCGTTGTAGCGGATGGACTCGCCGCTTTTCCCTGTAGGAAAGCGCGAGTTGGCGGTTCCAGATTCGGTTTCAGATTCATCTGAGAAGTGGAGGATCCCGTCTCTGTTCGCCATGAAGTTGAAGCTCCCGAACGTCAGGGTGACGCTCTTCTCCAGTTCCTCGAACGCCGGGCGTGATTCCGGCGAGTGAGGCGTGACCACGACAGATCCGATCCGTATAGGATTGTTCGGAGCCGTAGCCGTTGGTTTCCAACGGGAGTTGGACGTCGATGAAGCCGAAGATGCCGGTGATCCAGCGCCCGCGTTTCCCACAGACGGCGCCAATTGTCGAATCCCTGACTCGACAAGTCCCTTAGGTGACCCTATCGGGTTTCGATTAGGAGAACTCATGAGCGCTGGTGAGATCGTCGGCTAGACAGGGGGCGAGATTTCCCCAGGTTCGGGGCCCTCGTAGAGGTAAAACCCTTACTCCTGCCTCTTGTCGATCTGTATTGGATGATTAGATCGGTTACAGGTTGCTCGAATCGAGAGTAGATCTCGAGTTCCGAGGCTTTTTGGTCGTGCGGTATTACTTGGTCCTCTCCTTGAGGGCTCTCCTAGCTTTATATAGATGGCCAGGTCTCGAGTCCTACCCGGAGAGGATTCAAACCCTAGCTAGGTCGGTTACAAAACTACCTAACTTAACCCGCAAGTTTAGTGCAAGTGGGCTTCTGGTGGGCCTTCTGGAGTCTTCCAAGGGTGCCTCTTCTTGGGCCTTGACATTGGGCCTGAGAGGGGGTGTCCTTACCCGCAGGGTCCAAGATCTATGTCTTCGTCACTAAGCCTAGACAGTTTGATAGAATAATCTACTTGGTGCAGAAGGCAATTGCTAGTCGCGGCCAAGAGAGAAGATTTTCTAGTCGGATGGCATATGTTGAGCGGAATAAGGAGAACGTACCCGGGGGATTGGCTTCGTGCGACTGAAAGGGGTAAAGCCATACTCCCAGTCGTCAGGAAGGCTCGTGGTCAGAATAGACCTTGCGTGATCGGCGACATCCGCGTCGCTGAGCTCGAGTGTGGTCGTGCGGGTGCAATCGCGAGGGCCTCCCAGGTAGCACATTGGATGGACGCGCCGCTGTAGCGGCAGCACGCGATTCTTGATCCAGCAAGCGACGGGATCGTCGCTCCTGAGCCCTTGGCCGATGAGGTAGGCGAGCCGCTCCTCCATCTGTATCGAGTTGCGATCGTTGGAGGGCTTCGTCTTCCAATTCTGCCCGGTTGGAGCTCGGTTGCTCCACGCGGGCAGATTGATGCGATCCGCTATCGGTCCCCCTTCCGTGGCGGGGATGTTCTTGACGTAGAGGAAGGACTTCTGCCACATGCGGACGGAATCCAAGCCCTTGATACGAGGGTGGTTGGTTCCCGCCCGCTGCAGCATCATGGCGCTGCCGGTGTCGGTTACCCGACTGCCACCGGCCGTGCCGTCCTTTTTCCCCTTACTCTGATGACGGAGGTGAAAGTATTTCAGCCAAGTCTCCACCGTGGGGCGGACGCCTAGAAAGGCCTCGCACACCACGGTGTGATAGGCTAGGAAGACAATGGCGTTTGGAGGGAGGTGGTGCATCTGGACACCGAAGTGATCCAGGAAGGAGCGCAGGAAGTCCGATGCCGGCAAGCCGAATCCTCGCGCGAAGTGCGCGAGGAAGACGACATGCTCGCCCTCCCGCGGGGCCGGAACGAGTTCGCCGTCGGACGGCCGGCACTGAACACCGGGAGGAACCCTCCGGGTGTTCACGAGCCAGGCGCAGTCATCGACGGTGACGTGCGAACCAGCCCAGCCGGCGCGAGCAGCCATGGCAAGGGGTGAGCGGATGGTGGAGAGTTGAAGAGATTGGGTGGAGGAAACGAATCCGCAGCGGCGCAAGGAGTTGCGCGGCGGCGGAGAGCTCAGCGGCGGAGAGGAAACAGGGCAGAGAAAAGGGAAAGTGCGGAGGAGGAAGAAGGGGAAGTTACCGCTGGGGGTATTTATACCCCCGCCTCAGGCTACCGTTACCATCGGGGTAGTGGGATCGATCGTGGCCATGATTCCCGTGTGGTGGGGCCTGTGGCCGGATAGAAACGCACGCAAGCGCGGAACGCGCGCGTAACGGCCACAGTTGATCCCACGACCAGATTGTGGGATATTACTGCGCTTGATGGGACATGACGAGCCTGTGGGCCCGCTCCGTGAAAACTGGGCGCGTGGCACGTCGTGTCCTGGGCAACGAGACGACGGTGTCACGGATGCTTGGCACGTGTCCAGTCGTGACACGAAAGGCTGGATTGTGCTCTGCGCTGCAGAGACGCTAGAGGAGAAATTCTCTAAGTCTTCTTACTCGGTTACAGAGTAGAAAGCAAGTGCTATTCGGAAGACAGGAAACTCAAGGTACTTCTTAGAGTACTACTCGGAAGTTCTTACTCGGCATCTTGAGGTTCAAGGGCTACGTTGCAAAGATTGGTTTTAAGCTGGCAGAGCCTAGTGAACCAGTTCGCAAGACTCTACCAGCTTCGGGGACTGCTGTCGGGGGGTTACCCCCGAGTAGGGTAAAGGCAAGTGGTAAAGGCAACTGTCAGAAGAGAGGTTTGGTCGAGTAGCCGCCTACCCGGTCGACTGCTACTCGGTCTCACCTCAAGATGACCAGAAGGAAGAATCAATCAAGTTCTGTACATTCGAGTAGAAGAGTTGGCCCGAGTAAAATTGGCGGGAACCTACTCGGGCCAGAAAGTCAAAGGAGCCGTTCTGACACAGGATCCCGCGTATCCTGGGTCCGTACTTGGCAGTATTCGAACTACTGTTCATCTGGGACCGGCCTGCCTGACAGTGACAGCATGGAAGCAGGCGGTCGCAGGATAAGGGGGCCCCAGTCTGTGTTTGGCACAGTGATACCAGTCTGTCCCCTTGTTTTGCCCAACGACTTTCCGGATACAGCCAAGGTTAGGAACCAAAGCTGTCAGCGGGAACCCGGAAGAAGGACGATGTGCACACTATGTCGACACTTGTCTAGGTTTGGACGTATCCGGCTGGGCACCAGGTATATAAGGTGCCCTGCCGCCTCCTGCGAGAGGCACGTTGAGATTGAACTGAGGAAACCCTAGGTTCTTGACCTAATTCATCACGTAGAGAGAGGAGAGGCTACTCGGTAGCAAGATCCATTGTACTGTGGCTACTCGGTGAGACACCAGAATACAGAAAGAAAGACAGGAGTAGGGGTTTTACCTCCTCACGAGGGCCCTGAACCTGGGTAGATCGTGTTGTTTGCAGTGTTTACTTTGTACCTCACGCGGCTACTCTTTGCGTGATCCCTCCCCGAGCACCTCCAGCGTCCTTCGTCCCCACATCTTTAGCCATCCCATGGCATCTGCCGTGACACCACCACGACAAGGACAAAACTATTAGAAAAATAGGTGAATTCACTCCTACTTGAGTATGATATTTATAATTGTGAAAACTTTATACTACCTAAATCTATGCATCTATGTATGATCAGGTTTATTGATAACACAAACATACTTGGAGGAGAACATCAAGAGGAGCCGAAAAACAAGGAAGAGAAGCAGGAAAACAAGATCATACTTGGAGAAAACAACATGTACAAGTTGAAAACAAGAGAGGAGCTGCTGGAAAACAAGTCTACACTTGTGGAAAACAAGACCCAAGAGTTGGAAAACAACATGTGCTTGAGGGAGGAGATGAAGGTAGCACATGGAGGGTGTTTTGGCGCATAGTACATGTTATTACGCCATAGTTAGGTGGGCCTGCATATCCAAAGGTGGATGTACCCTTTCGCCGAAAAAGGCTTTACGCCCCGGTTTATAAATAAAGCAACCACCAATCCAGTTCATACAGACAATACAAGTTACTAGAAAGGGAGAGAAGAACGAAGATAACACGCTGGGGCAACAGCACAAGTAAGCCCAAAGAGTACCAAATCTAGCAACTAGGAGAGAAACGAAACGAAACAACGGCGGAGAAACGCGCGGGGTGGAAGGGTCCCACCCCACCACTGGGCTCAACTCGAGGGCAGGGGAGAAGAAGAGATGTGTCGCGCCACCAGCACGAATCGATCCAGCATGTCGTCCAGCTGAGCCCTGTCCCGCTGAGCCCTGTCCCCCTGTCTACACAACGGGTGCCACTTCTGTCTCGAGGCATCAAGCCGCCTGGTGACGAGAAGCCACCTCACCTACAGTCGGATCCACCACCTTAGTCCCTGTCCTGGCTCGCGCTATGCAAGCGCTGCGGCGAGTCGTGACCTCGGGCATAGGAGTGGCGGTGACGACCGTGCCCAGGCCACGAGCCTCAGGAGCAGGAGTGGCTGGCAGCTGCACCGGGGACCCCTGGGGTGGAGTAGGAGGGGTCCCTGGCAAGTGGTGGTAGCACACAACCCCAAGAGAGCATGGTGAATCCGGGGCGGCAACCTCCAAACTCACTCCTCCAGAATCCGCCTCCTCCGACCCAAACTGAGGGGAGGGCGGACCGTGCAGGGCGTCCGCCACCAGGCTCACAAGGTCTAAGGAGCCCGGGCCCTCAGACAGGTTCGACCCGTACTGAGAAAGCGAGGGTCCCATAGCTAACTGCGTGACCTGACGAGAGACGTCCACCAGGGTCAGCTTAGCTGGCGCACTCCGAGGAGGAGCGGCCAGCACTGGTAGAGACGGCATAGGAGATGGTACCTGGAACGTAGCAGTCTGGACGGTCCCTGTCAGAGATGCACACCCCGGCGTGGGCGCGTCCCCCTGCCTGGGCGCCACCACCACAGAGGACGGAGCCCCGTCACCAAACGGTGGCGGAGAGTCGTCCCCCGAAGAGTCCTCCTCCTCCTCAGAAGAGATGTCGCCCTGAGGCGCTGGTGCGTGGCGAGGGAGAGGAGACGAGTCCCGGGTCTGACCCCCCTCCGCCTCCACCTCCACAGAAAGCGGCCTGTCCACCCGATCAAGGTAGAATGGAGGAAGTGGCCCCTCAAGCTTGGAGACGTCCGGACCATCAAACGCAAGCGCTCTGGCCCACGCCCCGGAAGAGACGCCTCGTCCACCTCTACCAGGCGACCCACCGCCTGGGAGATCAGGTCGATGATCGGGGTGGTCTTCGCCTCCAGAGGAATCCCATGGATCCGAATCCACACCGGGACAAGAGAGGCACGCAAAGCAGGGTCGGTGAAGGAACGCTCGATGGAGACCTTGATGTTGCATCCCCGCAAGGTAGTCGAGTCCCCCCAAGCGAGCGCAGTGAGAAGGCTCAGCGATGGGAACTCCACCGCAAACTCCGACGGAGAGAGCTCCGTCACAACCCAAGGTGCGGTAGGGTCGAGCAGAAGGAACGCCGCGAGACTGGTCTCCGCGGAAAGCACCACGGATGGCGATCTGGCGGGATCCGGGAGGACCGTCACGACCTCCAAGAACTCCGGTGATGACAGCATGACGCCCCCAGATCGATGTAGTAGAAGCCCACGTCAACGCCGTGACCAAGGAGAGTGAGTGTCTCCCTCCTCCTCGGCCCAACGGCCACCACCTCCTGAGAGACGATAGCGCTAGTGGCGACCCCCGCCGTCTCCCCCTCAACTGACGCAATCTTCTTCCTTTTCTTCTTCTTATTCTTCTTCTTCTTCTTCGGAGGCACCGGTGGAATCTCGGGAGGTGGAGGGCGAGTCTCCCGTCTCGGCGACCGACCACGGCGCCAATCGCCGCCTCGGTCACCCGCACGCCCTCAATCATGCACATCGAGGCGCTGCATCCCACAGGAGTATCACACCTGTGGCCGCACGGTGTCCCGACGCACCACTCCAGCACCCCCAGTCTCCTTCGGCCTCCCTTGCTGCGGCCCCACCTGCGGCCTCACATGACGCTGGACCAGCTCTGCCCGCAGGTCGGCCTCCCGCTCCCGAGCGCTCGGAGAGCCTCCTGGCTGCCTCGAGCCCGGTGGATGTCGCCCGCCCTGACCCTCCCCCGGCGAACGGCGCATGGCCTCCCCACTGCCACTACGACCCAGTCGTCCTGGAGATGCCCGTCGGTCCGGTGAGCGAGCTGGCGACCTCTGCGCCGGTGGGCGGTAGGCAAG
Source organism: Alopecurus myosuroides (assembly GCA_028641055.1). Classification (NCBI taxonomy): domain Eukaryota; kingdom Viridiplantae; phylum Streptophyta; class Magnoliopsida; order Poales; family Poaceae; genus Alopecurus; species Alopecurus myosuroides. The sequence continues at coordinate 283,078,597 of CM054061.1, forward strand.
AGCGGTCGCGCGTGTGGCCAGGGAAGGAGGAGAGCGCGCGGGTGGGGAGGACCGGCGTCGGTGAGGGGAATGGTCGTCCCTGGACCGTTTCATCGGGGAGGCGACGGCGACGGAGAAGCTCCGCGTGAGCTCCGGTGGCGGTGGGTTGTGGAAGACCTGGCGTGCGCGAGCCCCGTGGCGGCGGATCTGATCGACCGAGGCGGGTAGCCCCTGTTGTACCCTTTTGGGGTCGGTTTGTATCAAGTCTAGTCGGTTTGGTTGAGTCCAAACCCAACTATTGAGTCTAAACCGAGTTAGAGTAGGGGTGCTTGCGCAGGGAGGCTTGTGGCCGCACCCATACCCCTCACATATACCTAGGATCCGAGATTAGAATAATTAGACTACATTAAACATAAACCCTATAACCTCTAGATAGAACTGCTTTTAAGCATTTATCTGGAAGTATTGTTACCATTGCAAAATTGCGTGTTACCTGCTGTTCCATTGGGAATAAGAAGGTACATGACCACTTCGGAGTCGGTGGCTACGTTGTGCAATCGTGTGGAGTTGAGAATATCCATTGGGTTGCAAAGTGTTGCATTGACATCAGAGATCAGCCGGAGAGTTTTCAGTGAGACACCAGTTATCAAATGTAGTTATCAGTGAGAGTTCATCGAGAAGATTGGGCCACCCCATATCATGAGGGTATTGGAAGGTTTTTAATGAGTCGGGTTTCTTGTATTTATAAAGTTAAATTTCAAAACAAAAACGTAGAGCTCAAAAGTTAGGAAATGCCGAAGGACCCTTCTAGAAGTAGGAAATGACCGAGTCGTGAGCCAGACCTTTCTAGGGTGAGTCCCGTCCCGTCTTCCCCACCCCGCCCTACCGATGTCTAGAAGCATGGCCATGGCGCCGCACCGCCGCGGCCGCTCGCCGGCTTCTTCGCCGCCTCTACTTCCAGACCACCTCTTCGAGGAAATCTTCTTACGCCTCCCGCCCGAAGACCCCTCGTGTCTCCTCCGCGCCTCTCTCGTCTGCAAGCACTGGCGCTACCTCATCTCCCACCCCAGATTCGTCCGCTACCTCCACGCGCACCGCCGGGCACCCCAGATGCTAGGATTCCTCCAGAACTCGGAGAAAGGGCGCCTCCCCACATACTTCCCAACCTCGCCCTTCCCCTTCCCCTTCCCCGACCGCGACTCCTGGCACGTCCTTGACTACCGGCACGGCCGCGCCCTATTCAGCTCCAAAAGCACGAAGGGCCTCCTCCTCGTCTGGGAGCCATTCACGGGCGCGCGGTGGGAGGTGAAGGTGCCCGCGGATTTCACGATCCAGTACGACAACGCGAGCGTGCTCTGCGCGGCGGACGGGTGCGACCACCTCAACTGCCACGGGGGCCCCTTCCGCGTTGTCTTGGTGTTCTGCGCCCCCTTCGACAAGGAGACGGAGTCGGTCACGTCGGCGTGCGTGTATTCGTCGGAGACCGGCGCGTGGGGTGAGCTGGCCTTGCGCCATGGCTATTCCTTGATCTGTTGCAGCCCTGGTTTGCTCGTAGGGAATTCTCTGCTCTACTTCCTGTCAGGTGACGGGTACATCCTCGAGTACGACTTGGCCTGCCATGTCCTGGATGTGATCGTCCCACCGGACCGCGATACCGCTTTCACGCAGAGAGTTATGCTGGTACAGGCGGAGGATGGTGGGCTGGGAATTGTTCAAGTTGATGACGAGTGGAGGAATACTTTCTACCGGTGGTCATGGGAGGTGAGTGAAGAAGGTGATGCACAATGGGTGGAGCGCCCGGTCATCTACCTCGACGAACCACTCCCAGCGACTGTAACCCTGATGTTCTTTGTCGAGGGAGCAAATACCTTTTTGGTGAGCACGAATGCTGGCTTCTTTACAGTTGATCTGCACTCCAACAGAGCGACAAAGGTGTGCAAGAATCGCTGCAGCCGCTACCCTTTGGTTCCAATTGTCAGCTCCTACACTTTAGGTCCCACACTCGAGGAGCGCCACGACCTGCGGTCTCCAGACTCTAGTGATGAAGCGGATGATGAGGAGTTGGAGGGGGTTGAGGATGATGATGCATACTGGGAGGAGCAGATTGATTTTCTGTTCAGTAAGGGGTCCATGGCCCTCGAGAAGGGCGACTTTGAAGGTGCAGTTGCTAGCCTCGGCCAAGCTCTGATGCTCAGGTTAGGATTCTACTCCCAAAGGCCATTCTCTACACCCGATCACGCTGAAGCAGGCATGCGAATGGATCATAGGAAAATCATCCAATTATTTCAGTGCTCTTTTGGATTTCCTATGTTTTCATGTGCCCATAATTGATTCAGTCCTCTATTTCTGTAATTTGGGAGATGATCTTAGTATGTTATGCGCACTGAAAGGTGGTTACCAAGTGGTTGTTCTTGTGTTCAGTGGTGAGTGCAATTGTATTTGTTGGGGTCTGAGGGATCAGGGAGTGCCTACTTTATTTTCAACAGCTATATTTTTGGAGTTGCAATCTGTCCATCATTTGTTATGATGTCTGAACTGCGAAGAACATCATTTCAAAATGCAATTATTAAAAAGATAAGTGTTATCCTATTCGTTGTTGCAAATATTTCATCACGGTGCGGTTGATTTTTATGCAATCTGACATTTGTACTTCATAATCTGTGCAAACACTTATCGGTTGTTATAGAAGGCAATCAACAGAGAACATAGTTACTAGTTAGCACCTTATGTCAAACCCAAATGATACAGTGAAGCGATTTGGTGGTTAGTTCTGATTATTCTGTTCTATCTCAGATTGCATTACCTTTTATAATCATTATGTTATAAACTTAACAATGAAAAATTTGCGAATTCGTTGTCACCCAGGGTTGCACGTTATGGTGAACTCGCCCCGGCATGTGCTAGCACATATTACAGATATGGACGCGCCTTGCTGTACAAAGCTCAGAAAGCGGCAAAGCTTTTGGGCAGTGTTACCAAGAAGGGTACAATCAGCAATGCTAATACCAAAGAAGGTATATATATATATATACTTCTTTTTATCCCCAAACAGTCATATATAAGACATTATTCTTTATACCGATATAATTAAATACAATCTTCTGATCACGAGCTTTTCTTTTCCTGCTAAATTTTATACATAATAAACTGCTAAATCAATAATGTACTTATGATTTGGCAAAGCAAATGGTTTCCTTTGGAACTGTTTGCTGTTTGGACTGAAGTTTTAATTGGCATCATCATTTGTTAGGAGGCCACTATATTAAATGTTAATTATATATTTTGAATTCAATTTGATGCTATAAAAAGTAGTTGTAGCACAAAGTAAAAAATTGCATTTATTTTTGCGCCTTTCACAAACTTGTATTGGAAACAGATTTGATACTTGAAGCAATGGCTTCATTCAATTCTTTTGCACTTAGTTGCCTAACCAGTGTACTTACATGTGCTAACTTTACAGCTTAGAAATTCTTTGCATTATATGTTACACAAGTTATGCAATAATCCGAATTTTGGCTAATTTATCATCAAATGCACCAGTGTATTGATCAATGGTGATCGTGTTATACCGATTAAGTTAGATCAGTTACGCATATTTATGCATCTTGTTGTTTTCTATTTCTGTTTCTCGTTTTACGACTATAATTGATCTTCTTGTTCATTGTGCATTTCTTCCTGCGGTGGTTTATACTGATATACTTGTTGATTAGGGCACAACTCCAATGGCAAAGATCAGGAGGATAGGAACAGTGACAACGACAAGGCGATGCCAGGCGATGGAGATGATTCTGATGTGGATCTTGCCAGGCAAATGCTGGATGTTGCAAGGGTGATTATTGAAGGGAGCACAGAGAACACAGTGGGCAGTCCAGAGATATCTAAAATCCTTTGTGCTCTCACTGAAGTCTCCATGGAAAAGAGAAAGAGGTAGTTTCTGTTGTCTTAGTTACTCATGCATTCTACTGGGCAGTGGTCTTGATACTAATTGCACCCATTTGATTTGCAGGGAAATTAGACGACTCGGTTGGTGACTCTTTCAAAGCTTTTGCCATCTTGGAGCATTTGCCAAACTGAATCCTTGTTGTGGTACTGCTCTGCCGATTGTCTGTGAGAGAGTAGTAGTGCTTGGGTCCTTCTGGCGGTGGATCTCTGGGGTTTTTGACGTACTAAAATGACAGTTAGACAATGCTGGTATCTTGTAAATTTGGTTGTTTTTCCTTGGCTAATTCCCTTAATCAGTACTAGGAACTCTGGACTTCTAGTCGCCTTTTTGTGTGTGTGTAAATCATGTATATAGAACCAGAAAAATGACAGCGAAGAGCTTTGTTGCAAGACTATATCCTACGGCTACCAAGTATATATACACTAAAAACATCCCATGACGAGCCCAAGGCGGAATGGCGGGGACTGCTATAGTGCACCAATGTCATGGTGAGGCACACCACTTTTGTGGGAAGCTCTTTAGGAGTGTAAACACAATCTTTCCTGATTATCTTAGAAGAGGAGGAGATGGAGCAATTGCAAAACAAACCTAATATCTAAGAGGTGGAGACAATGTGCGAAATAAAACATCAAGATGATTGAATAATAATTATATAAAAGATTGCTAGTATTTGCAATTTTCATATTTTGAAGATATTGTTAGTAGGATAAATTTCGCATTGGATACATAGAAGACACATAAAATGATAAAAGCATGTTTCTTCACACATTAATCTGCGCCACTTACGAACAATAGTGCGTTTATGTTGGTCATTTTAGTGTCTTCACTTTCTCTTAGAGGGCTCTAGACCAATAAGTAGGAAATCTTGTTTCTTGTAGAGATCGATTTATCCTCCGCAAGTGTTAAAATAAGAATCGGAAAGTGTACGAGGTGGTGGTATATATATCTTCCATTCACTTCCACGTTTCTCCGTGCATGGCCTAGGGCCGTCCCTGCACGGCTGCACAACCTGTGAATTGTTTGTAACACGCAAAGCACGAAGTATTTCCTTCTGATTCTTCAACACTCCTAAACTTCTCGAATTCTTTGTAATGTATCATAATTTCCAGATAGAGATGCTCTTCGCTTCTCTGTTGCATTGCAGTAAATAACATGCTTCTCTGCTACTTTGTCATCAATCAAAGAAAGTTTAGAAAATTTAGATTCTTTTTGGCTACATGAAAAGTCGAGCACTCATGGAGAACATTTCAAGCTACACAACCCAGAACAAGAAGGTAACAAGGTGACAACCAGAACTTGTTCCTGGAACCGGATGTTTGAAACCAAAGATGAGGATAAACCAGACTTGAATTCCTTATTAGTACTAATATGATATGATTCATCTCGCTTTCATTTCATGGCGGCGAGGCGCTCGACGAATATGCTGAAGGCTTCATCAGTGTCCACCATGCTAATCCTGACCACCTTACTGTCGACTCCGAACCTCGCCCCGCTACGAGTTATGATCTTGTGCTCGCGCAGGAAGACCTCCAGGTCGTCCACTCCTTCCTTGTCACAACGCAGCCATGCGAATGCTGCGAATCAAGAAGCATCGATTAATTTATTGGGTAAATCCATCAAGAGAATCAAGATGTAGATTTAACTAGGAACGAATTAATCAAAATGTACTAGATTTGGAATCTTTTTTTGTAATTAAATGTACTCCCTCCGTTCCGTCTGGAATTAAATGTCACAAAGTTTGACAAAAATGGATGTATCTAGACATAATTTAATGTTAGATACATCCACTTTTGTCATGCTTTGTGACACTTAATTCCGGATGGAGGGAGTACTAGCTTTGGAATCTTTTTGGTGATTAAATGTACTAGATTTGAATCTTTTTGGTGATTAAATGTACTAGATTTGGAATCTTTTTTGGTGATTAAATGTAGTACTAGATTTGGAGTCTATTTTGGTAATTAAGTTGTGAACAATGATGATATCCTACGAGTATCACATAGGATACACGGTGAGGTAAAAAAAAACGTGGCCAACGAGGGAATGATCCCTCCCTTGGTTTTATGTTGTTAGTTAGATGAGACTCTCGGTTTATTCGAGCGCACGCAGCTGAAGCTGGGACTCGAACCCGGGAGGCTTGGTGCACACTCGCAGCCTCTAGCCACTAAGCTACCACTCAGTTCTCTACACGGTGAGGTGAAGAAAAGAGAAGGTGAGGTGAAGAAAAGAGAAGGTTGAAAAAAAAGTTTGCCTTCTCTAAATTAAAGAGATGATTCTATTAGCAACAATCTATATCACCATATATTTTTAGGGCTAGCTAGTAGAGGCAAAGACTAAGAAATCACCTAATCTCCCTTGCAAAATATAAAATGTTTTGGAATAAAACACATATAGATCCATGACATTTAGAAAAAAAAAAAGGCAAGTCATTTTATTTTTGGAACAGAGTACTATACGCGTCATAATTTATTGCTATATCTAGTTTACATGTGAGGGTTGAGTTAAGACTATCTTATTAACCATTGTACAATGCCGTTAAGGTGACAATGTAAAATAAATTGTGCAATGTGTGTACCAGGATTTGCGGTGACAGTGTCCTTGGCGAAGGTGCAGAAGCCGGCGACCTCGTCAGTCAGGCTGAAGATGCCCGAGGTCGTCACGGCGGCACGGAGTGCACGCCAGCGTTGCGCCATCTGCCGCCGTGCGTAATGGAAGAGGAGGTTGGCGTCCCCACCGGGGGCAGCTGCGGGCTGGTGCTCATAGCAGTCAGCTACCGCCCCGAGTACCTTGGCGGCGCGGAGCTGCGAGTCCTTGGACACGCCGATAGAGTTGAGCTCCATGAACTTGTTCATCTTCTGTGCCACCTCCCTGTCCTTCACCAACGCCCATCTGCACGCATGCAAGGAACCATGCACAAATTAAGAATAACTGACTAATATTAATTATCAGCTCATTATACATTTTCGACAGAATATAAAACTGTCACATGAGCAAAGATGTGAAGATTAATTGTACTGTGGAGATCATGCATGGATGCGTTTCCAGATGGATTACCCAATTCTGGTGCCAGCGTGGCCGGTGCACTTGGAGATGGTGAAGAGCATGATGTCGTGGGCGAGCATGTGGGTGATGGGAGTGTACTGCGGCCAGTAATAGGCCAGGTCATGGATGGCCTTGCCGGACTTGGACTTGAGGACGGCCTCACGGATGCCGCCGTCAGGGTTGTTGGGCGAGCAGACGAGCTCGATACAGTCGTCACCGTCGAACGTGTTGGCGTCGCCGGCCCACCGGTACAGCCCGGAGTTGAGGAAGTCCGTCACCACCGGGTACGACTGCGCGCATGAACAAGATCGATTTCTCTCACAGATCAAATCATCAACTCGTTCCAAATCTACGGATCAGTAATAATTAATTAATGCTTACAGAGTAGAAGGGTACGGGAGAGACGACGCTTATTGGCGCGGCGTCGGCCGGCGGGGAGAGCGCGTACAGCGCGGCCTGGAAGAGCTGCATGGACCCGGTGCCGACGAGGACGTGGTACCCCTCGGCAGCGGCGTTGCCGACGAGGCTGTGAAGGCGGCGCACCTCGCGCTCCAAGCCGGGCTCGAGGAACCAGCAGAGGTTGCGGACGTCGGAAAAATAGCTCATCGTCTGCCACCCCGGGATCACCACCGTCGCGCGCTCGCCCATCGGCCCACGCCAGAACGCCTCGAACATTGTTGGATCGCCACTGCAAATAACAACATCGACAGTCAAACGCACATACATTAACCAAACCTGCGTGGATTGATCGGTCATGTATGGATCCATTCACCGTAGATTTATAAATTTTTGCGTCCGGGAACTAATCGTGGGAGATGGAGAAGATCTCACTTACTGATCCAAGTTGATCGTAGAGTCTTGCGACACAGGCGGCTTGCCCGAGGACGGGGCGACCGCCGATGCCTTCTTCACCTTTTTCCCGGCATCCTTCTCGCCGGCGCTGGCACCGAAGATGCGGCCGTGAAGGTAGAACGCGAGCGCGGCGAGGTTCAGCGCGACGGATGCGACCACACCGATCCGACCGGCGATCGCCACTACGTTATCCCTACCCATCGCGATTGCAGAAATCCGATCTTAAACCCAACGGTACTACTCAGGCTCTGTGTCTCTCCCCTAATAATAAGCTATAAATAGATGGGAAGATGTCGATGTATCTTTCCTAACTTGTACAATATAATGAGAGATAGACACGAAATGATTCAGATAATCACGAGGCTGATCAGGCAAGTACTTAAGCGAGTAATGGCAGGGGGCCGGCAAGGTGCAACACGCGCGCTGCTTCTGGACCTCCAGCCAGCTATAAACGTGGCAAAAAACTGGCAGGATAACGTACGAGCGTTTCCGGTGGAGGGTTTTGGGAGGATGTGAGTCGTGTTATGTGAGGGCTTTGTTGGATTGTTACCGGCTCAACGCTTGACATGGAAGATTGGGATTGAAACTGGGAAACGGGCACTCACTTTCCCAAAATGTAGGGTGCATGCTTACTTTCAAGGTCTACCTTTGACCAACGATCTAAGAGTTGCCATTTGGAAAAACTTCGTTTTGGGGCAATACAATACGACATATTATTGGTCTATAATTGATGGTTGCATTTTGAGATGCATGGGGTGCTCAAAATTATGGTCTATATATTATTGGTTTAGGGTAGGATTTTTTGTATTGTGTGATTGCATGTATACTACTCAAAATCGTATAAAAAAACTAATAACCCTATACATAAAAATAGTTTTAAGAAAGCCACATGGACATGCAACTAAAAGACTAAAATTATGTAAAATCAAGGAAACAGACGAGCATACCCCTTCCTACCCTATCTCACGAGAAGAAGACAATTAGGGGTTCCTGCCTCCTGGCTCCGCCGTTAATCTGCCTTGTCTTCCGTGGCTTTAGGGTCGTTGAGGCGTTGTGAATCCTCATCCTTGATCGTGGGAGGGATCATGTCTTTTAGGTGTATTTCCGTGTTTGGTTACGATTTATGTCATACTCAGGAGGGCGAGGTGGCGACTTACTCAAGATGGAATAAGGTTCTTTCTGCCTATCCACTTTCCGGCGGTGCGTCCAGCGTTGTATGAGGGTGCGTGGAGGTGTGTCTCCGGCGGATCTCGCAGGTTTCAGTTTTCCTTTGTATTTGGTGGATCAGTTTGGATCCGGTCTTTGTTCGTCTATGTTCATTTGTCTAAAGGTAGATCCTTTTGGTCTACGTTTCTCTTCGTCGACGACGGTTGCCATTCTAGTGCACTCGTCCTATGGGACCTAAGAACGACGACTTTTCGATTGTCTATTTCAGCAAGGTTTGCTCGGTTCCGGTGAGGGAAGGGCGATGACAGCGGCACGCCTTCGGCTTGCTCAAGTACTTGTAGCCGTCACTAGATGGTCTATGGATCTAGATGTAATTTTTGTTACTTCTCGTGTTCTTTGTACTACCTTGAAATTTGATGAATAGATTAGATTTTTTTTCGAAAAAAATGTAAAATCACTACAAGGTAGGTTTGCATCTTTTTACCAAATATATAAATGTTATCCATAAAATTTTCTTACGCAATCTAATTTCATTTGAGTTAAAAAAAATATAATTTTGTGCCATCTAACGTAGATGGTCTATAATTAATGGTAAGAATGAACCCGGAAAATATGCAAGTGTCCTCATTTGGAGACCCAATGGTCAACTAAACCTAGAAAATATATGTGTGTCTTATATTTTGGGATAGAGTGTCTCTTACTGAAGATGTAATATGCAAAACATACAAGCTAAACATTGGAATCCGAAAGGCTTCTTCGTAAATGACATGCATGCATGAGAGTGATGTGTACACGCCACATACATGTAAACTATATCACACTCTAGATATTTACTTGGGAAGGGTGAAGGCATGGGTTAGATAAGTGCAATCGCCTATCTCAGAGTTGTACATAGAAGACCAACATAAAAAAATTGGATGAGAAATGAGCAGAACATATATAGTAGTAAATACACACACACACATACATGGCATGTCAACATAGCAAAAATAGATAAAAACTAAAAAAAGCGTACACGCAATCGCACATTTAAAAACATTGAAAACAAAACCACGTGAGGTAAGGAAAACCTATGAAAACTACTGAACTATATAAAGAAAACTATGTGCATGTTAGACAATGCCCATATACAAAAAATACGCTTCTAATTAAATTATGTAGCTAGCAAAAGATCGAATTGATATAGAACCATTAACATGTTATATAAATTCTGAACCATTAACGAGTACGGGTGCGATGGGAAATGTCGAGGAAGCCCATGACTCAAGGCCATCCAAGGTGCACGCATGGAAGAGGAGGAAGCAGCGAGAACAAGTCCGAGAAAACGACATCGAAGAAGGAGGAGAGAGAAGGCCAGGCAACCCGGCCTCAAAGACCGGCCAGGCCGACTCCCATGCCCTCCAGGCCGGACCCCCAACAGAGGGAGCCGGTCTCCACCCCGGCCTTGGGCCGGCCCTCCTGCGCGCCAGGACGGGTGCCCGCCCGAAAGAACCGGCCTCCACCCTGGCCTCGGGCTGGTTCCCCTGCTTCTCCAGGTCGGCTCCCAAGCTCCTGCGCCCACCCCGGCCTCAAGACCCGGCCAGGCCGGCCTCCTAGACTGGCTGCCCTGTTGCTGCGGAATTTGGGGGATTTCTCCCCCTTTTCCACCCCACCTAGCCCCTTGCCTATAAATATGTACCTCTTGGACCAGAACTAGGTTAGAGCTAGTATGAGATAGAATTGGGCATTGTGCTCCCCCTCCCATGTGGAGAACCTCCCCCATGGGATCCATGGCTACTCCATAGATTCATCTATTGGATTGTATCAAGATCTCTCCAAGTGGCTACTCTTTCACCTCGTGATTCTGGTAGTGCTTGTCAACCTTCCCCTTGCGGCTTTTGTTGGATCGGTGGACCGGACGATGAGAGGAATCGGTTCCAATTAGCATGATGTTGACTTGTGTTTGTTCCCTCGTAGGCTTCACAAGTTATCTCCCCTTTTATGTGTATGAGTACATCGTGGTCTTCGTTTTCGTCGCATTCTTCCTAATCTCCCCACCTCTCGTGCGCCAATCCGTGAAGATCGGGCCACCCTAGAGGTTAAGCCTATATCATCTGGTATCAAGAGCAAGGTTGCCACGGATTTGACACTCTCTTTCCCCCAATTTTTTTTCTTATTATTGCCTACATTCGTAAATTTCCACCAAAAATAGCCCCAATTTGCTTTTGGACCGATATGTGATTTGAGTGCGTTTTGGTAGGTTTTGATCCGTGGATCTATTGCTTAACTTTTTTATTTACCTTCCCTTGCGTTTTCATGGCTTAATTGCACCTTTTCCCCTTCGATTTGGTGATTTTTGGAGCCGTTTTCCGCCCCCAAAAAGTCAAAATCGTGTGCCCCGGAAGCCCGTCCTGAAAGCCCGGCCAGGCCGGCCTCAAAGGCCCCCAGGACGGACCCCTAACAGAGCTGCCCGGCCTCCACCCCGGCCTCCGAGAAAACGGTCGCGTCCGTTCATCGTTTTGGCCATAACTTTTGACTCGGGACTCCGTTTCGAGTGATCTTTAGCTTGTTTTGTAGCCAATTACATCATCTACATCATCATTACAGGAGATCCATCATACAGTGAATCCCAAATTCGTAATAAAGAACGAAATGTTCCAGCCTATAGGGTGAAGATCGTCGGAGAGAGGTATAAACATCCCGAATCTTCTCCCTATTGCCATTCCTTTGTGAACCAACCTACCTTGTGATTATCTTACCTATTGAGGCTAGTTAATATATAATTTCTTGGGCTTTGCACACTTGTACCGTGTAGTTTTCGAGCGATTGTTGTATGCGCTAGTTCATATAGTTTCATAAGTTGGCACAAAGTGAGTGAGGAAAAAGAGCAAAAAGCAAAAGGAAAAGAGAGAAGAGAACCGAGAAAAAGGAAACCAACACTTGCCATACCACTTGTACGAAGAGCGCAAGCTCGATGAACATCTTATAGGTGGTGTATTGTGTGCAAATCTTGTTGCCCACCAATAAATTGCAATCGAACTAGCGGCTCTCCTTGTACTTGTGAAACACGAGCTTTATAGTCTTCGCTAGGATCATTTAGTTACTTATCTCACATTTTGGTTGCATTAGTCTCATTTATCTCCGTGCGTGCGTTTCCATATATCTTTCGGAGATCGACTTGTTGTTGCTTTGTGATCATTGTGGCTCTCTACTTGCCATTGCAATATCTTGGTTTCCGGTTGTTCCATTGGCTTTCCACTTTCCATATCTATACACCCATAAGCCGTGCGTGTTTTGGAGCATGTTTTCGGATCTTTCAAACTCAAGTCACTTCATTCTTTTTGTTATTGGTTTCTCCTGGCATGGTCCATTAGTTCCAATACTTGCTAAAATGTGAGGTTTGATCTCTTAGGTTTTCACACTCTATATATACACTTGTACTTGTGAGTAACTATGTGTAGAGAGAGCGGAGAATATGGAAGCCATGATGACTATGGTGAGTACATGATGGACCACTACGACTACAACAACTACAACGAGCTAGACATGGGTGACCTCTACCACGACATGGTGGATCACCACTCCTACGAGCACGACATGGTGGATCACCACTACTACGAGCATGACATGGTGGATCACCACCACTACTACAACCACGACGTTGAGCTATACACCGACTATTCCTCCCCAAGCATCATCGACATGGCGGAGCACCACACAAACCACAATAACTTCGACTACATGAGCTCCAACGACATGAACCACTACTACAACTACGACACCGCGAGCTTGGATGAAGATATGGAGCTGTGCTACCCCGATTACGCATACACAAACATGGCGGAGTACTACACCGACAATGACTCCACAAGCACGAGGGAAAAAGATGGAGCTCTACAACTACTTCGACTCCGACATGGATGAGCTCACCTACAAGAACTTCCTCTCCAAGGTTCGATGGCCAAGATATCATATGTCCTATGGTTCATGCTCAAGACCGAGGACCTTCAAGGATAATGTCAAGGCCAACATAAGACAATCCCCTTCAACCTCAAGATGGTGTCACGACAAGAAATCCGACAAGTTGGCAAAGTCAAGATTGGCTCCTTAAACATCAATACGGCACCACAAGAAGGACATCATCGATGCCCCATCAATCGAGAAGGCCAAGAAGACAAGGCATCCAAATGACTTTCATCGTCATCCCACACATGAAGAGCGGGAACGCCGCAAGTTTCATCGTCAACAAACTTGAACCTCCAAATTGGCGCCCACACAAGCTACAAGACGAAGACACAAGCAGAGAACATCTACACCAACACTCCAAGTGCGCGATGACTTACCCATACACAAGATGGGCGGCGAGCGCACATCACAAGGTGTCTCCTTAAAGTGCTACCACAACATTGCCAACACATATGCAAGGCATGACGGATCTTCTCCTTTACATGAATAAGACCTTTGACAAGTCCGAGCATGCTACGTTTCAACAGGTACAAGATCTCAAGACCTCCATCGACAATATCCCCAAGCGTCTAGCAAGTTCAAGACGGGAACACAAGAAACAAGATCACACGTGCAAGGCCAAGACCACCATGGCGCCCTCAACAAGTATACATCATGTGGTATCTACATCAAGTTCCACCACCACAAGGGATCCTACATGGCAAGATGAAGAAGTACACCAAGATGGAGAAAGAGAAGGCCCTCCCATATATGATGATGATGCTACGAGCCTACTTTCCCCTCTCCTTCAAGATGAAGACCTCTTATGCCCCATTTTCAAGGGCTATGGTCACATAATGTGGTATTGCCAAGGCGGCGACCAAGATGGTGCGTCAAGTGGAGAGGCCGAGCATGGGATTTTCCCTTCAGCAATGGAGGCAAGTGATGATGCTAATCTTATGGATCAAAAATTTGGAGGCGATACGTTTGATGAGGTTGAGCATGAGATTTTCCATTCAACCAAAGAGACGTATGGAGTTGAGGATTGCGAGCTTACCCCTATGTGCATGTGTTACGAGATGGTACCAATACCATGTGAGCATGAGAGCCACTTAGCCCACATGAGTGAAAGTGAATGTGAGATCAATGACTCCACCATATGGGAGATTGAGTGCATCCGCATTGAGGGCATGCGATACACCACATGAGTTGATAGAGGTAGTTGATAGGTCATGTGAGGTCATTTCGAATTATAACAACTTACCATCTACCTCTATTGTGTTTCCTCATGATGTGTTAGGTTTCATGGATGATGAGGAGCCACTCCTAAAGACGGTGTTTCCTATAGAGAAGAAGTTGTACATGGTGGATGAAGGTGATGCCACCCCATGTCTACATCAAGATGGACAAGTCAGCCACTTGAAGGCCCCTACTACCACAACACCTACTTCATATGATAAGGACAACAAAGGTATCGGTCTTGATGTGACCATGTTCACACTAATGGACATGATGAATGATGATTGCTTGCATGCTATGGATGATGCTATTTTTGATGATATTTCCATTGACATGCTTTGCCCCAAGTGTTTACATTTTTCTCCCATTGTTGCAACCAAAATGTTGAACAATTGTTATTTCAAATGTTTGGTTTGCAACAATATTGCTATGATTTCAAATGAGTTTGCCCCCATAGCATCCTCACTTTATGGAGATTTTTCGCTTTAACTTGTTGAGCTTGCTCAACCCTTCGTCTTGCATTTTGACCATCCACACATTTCATAGTTCATATTTGATTTTGATGTTTTTGGTCATGTGCGAATGAAGATACATTTCATGATGGATGATGTGTTCATTTATCATAAACAAAATTTCTTCATTTGGTCTTTTATGTGTTTGAGTACCCACATGCTTTTTTCAACCTCAATTGAACATGAGTTGACAAAACGAGCTCTTGAGAGCATAATAAAAATTTGTTGCAGATCGAACCCGACTTTAATACCTTCCTCATGTTTTGCATCAAACACGTTGAAAAATTGCTCTTCCCTTTGGTTTTTTTGCAAACATGTTTGTGATGTTGTTCTCCTTTGTGATAAGAATGCTTTCTTGATCTTCCATATAGATGATTTGTGTGTTGCAACAAGTATGATGAAAAATTGTTCTTTCTGATGGCTTTCTAGCAATCACAATGATATTTTGAGCATGTCTTGTCATGAGTGTTTTGGTCTCCCTTCCATTGGTGTTGCAACAAAAATGTTGAAAAAATCTCTTTACTATGCTTTGCTTGCACCCATGATGATAATATTTGGGACATTCTTTGTCTTGTGTTTTTGCCAATGTCTACTCTTATTGCACCAAGGATTTTGACAAACTTGCATTTCCAATGCTTTGTGTGCAGCCCCTCAAAGTTTCATGGAGATTTTGTGTTCTCATATTTTGGAGATGTTTCAATGACTTTCTTTCACCTTGACTTTGCATATGCACTTGATTCCAAATATTTGTGTTGTGTTAACGATGCTATGAACAAGAACGGACATGTCATCAATGATGTGCTCCTCTATCTTGCACACATATGGTTTGATTGGACTTTGGCGTGTAGGTTCTACCTTTGGATGAGATGGCATGCGTGGCTACATCCCCACCTTTCTATGACGGAGGATCTTACAAGACAACCACATCGACATCTTGCTAAGGTGCCTTCCCTCTACTTAAACACCCATGCTATGAACTTCAAGAATTGGCTACTCTTTGAGTGTTGTTTTCTCTTTCTTGTGAGCTTGGCAGGTTACATGAAGGCCAAAGGAACATTAAAGAGCTTCCATTCCCTTTCCATCAAGAACAACCACATGGTGACTTCGAGTTCTACGACAATCCATCTACCTCCTTTACACGTTGATGACGAGTTAGCGTCGAGGAACACTCTTTTTCAAGTGGGGGGATATGATGCAGCGCGACCCATCCCACTGGGCATGTCTCACACTCCATCATATGTCAAGTCGGCATGGATTGAAAAGGTGAACTCATTCCTCTCCGAGAACCCATTTCGTACCCCTTAGGACGGTATACTACTTGACCATCTACCCATGTGCATTGCTAGGTATGAGTCGACGAGTACGGGTGCGAGGGGAGATGTCGAGGAAGCCCATGACTCAAGGCCGTCCAAGGTGCACGCATGGAAGAGGAGGAATAAGCGAGAAGAAGCCCGAGAAGACGACATCGAAGAAGGAGGAGGAGAGAGAAGGACAGCCAATCCAGCCTCAAAGCCCGGCCAGGCCGACTCCTCCGCCCTCCAGGCCGGACCCCCAACAGAGGGAGCCGGTCTCCACCCCGGCCTCGGACCGGCCCTCCTGCGCGCCAGGCCGGGTGCCCTTCCGAAGGAACCAGACTCCACCTCGGCCTCGGGTCGGTTCCCTTGCATCTCCAGGTCGGCTCCCAAGCTGCTGCGCCCACCCCGGCCTCAAGACCCGGCCAGGCCAGCCTCCTAGTCCGGCTGCCCTGTTGCGGCGGAATTTGGGGGCTTTCTCCCCCTTTTCCACCCCACCTACCCCCTTGGCTATAAATATGTACCCCTTGGACCAGATCTAGGTTAGAGCTAGTATGAGATAGAATTGGGCATTGTGCTCCCCCTCCCATGTGGAGAACCTCTTCCATGGGTTCCATGGCTACTCCATAGATTCATCTATTGGATTGTATCAAGACCTCTCCATGTGGCTACTCTTACACCTCGTGATTTCGGTAGTGCTTGCCAACCTTACCCTGCGGCTTTTGTTGGATCGGTGGACCGGCCGGTGAGAGGAATCGGTTCCAATTAGCGTGTTGTTGACTTGGGTTTGTGATCCCTCGTAGGCTTCACGAGTTATCTCCCCTTTTGTGTGTGTGAGTACATCGTGTTCGTCGCATCCTTCCCAATCTCCCCACCTCTCGTGCGTCAATCCAGGAAGATCGGGCCACCCTAGAGGTTAAGCCTATATCAGCTGCCTAACATGATCAAGATCATTCTTATGTAATTGTTACGTTTTGTGTTTGCTGAGATCCAATGAATCATGATATTATGATTAATTTGTTAATGTCTTTAATTTGAGATTCATCTATATATTGTTAGTTTTTTAATGTGTTATTGCACACTCTCCGATGTGTATGGCTACTCTGGCCAAGTTGTTGTATGTATCTCCAAGAGGAAGTTTTATGCTAGATTGTGGGTTCATGCTCCTTGTTGCATGCGTTGGAGTGACAGAAATGTGTATGGGAGAAGAATGTGTTGTTTCCACTAAGGGTAAAATAACGGTGTTCTTGTTTGCGTGATGAGAATTATTGTTTACATTATGTATTGATCTTAATTCAATTGTCCGTCGATTGCAACTTAATATCAGAGAGATTTGTTGGTTAGTTTTCTTGGGATGGACTATTAGATATAGATGGATGCTGGATAGCAGTGTATATGCCTTGACGTAATTTCTACATGATTAGAACACGTGAACTATATCTTGTCATAACAGTATTGTTATACCCTCATGATTTGTCAATTGCCTAGTTGTAACTTGTTTATCCAACACGTGTATTGTTTATTGGAGAGACACCACTAGTTAAACTATGTCCCCGGTTCATTCTTTTAGATTGATTACAACCTCGTTTACGTGGTTTTCATCATCACTTGCTCGCTGTTTAATTTTACTTTTTATCTCAAAACACACCATACGTTTAATAATTTTGTTTACAACAAGACAGTGAGCTTGACAATCTTCCTGAAAGTTGGGAACGGGAGGAGTTTGTGTTTGTGTGCACTTCCACACTTGTTGACGCGCCAGACAAAAGAAAATTGGTTGAAAAACTTTGAAATCCTACTAGATTGATAACCTTGGTTTCTTAACCGAGGGAAACAGCTGTGGTGCTACATCACACTTTCCATTTGGAGTTTAACTAGACACAATCAGCGATGAACACCAAAATCGTGGCGAATGAGCCTTTTATTCAACATGACGCTCTCTACTAGTGTGAACTACTATGCGTTGATATCTCTGTATAATCAGTTATATTACTAGATGAAACTTTGGATAATAGTCTTCCAATGCCACTTTCTCGATAAAAAAGTTTAGAAAAACATTGGAAATGCATTACCAATAGTCGATAATAACAAGAATTTGGGGAGCTTCTTTCTTTCTCCCCCACCCTCCGCCTAGTTTGAGAGTCAACCGCCTGTCAGAGCGGCCGCCCCTCTCCTTTTCTTTCTCCGGCGGGGATTCCGGCCGGCGAGGGGATGGAGTAGGTGGTTGGTACCCTGTATATACTAGTTCTCGTTGTTGTTTTAGTTGTAGTTTTTGCCTAGATGTGCTGTTGTGGAGTAGGCCATCGGATCCCTTCGGCCGGATTCGATGCGTCCGCGCTCTGTTCTTCGTGGCTGCGCGGCCCTCGTGGCAAGGGCGGCTGGAAGCGACGAGCTCGGAGGGTGGCATCTCGGCTAATAAGGCCGCTCTTTCTTCTCTTTTGAGCTTCTGTCTCGAGGTGTCAGGGCGCGATGCGTCGGGATGGCGACGAGGTGGTCTGCGCAAGCTTCCATGGAGGAAGGTGGGCGACGTCCTCCGAATTGCAGGCTCTTCAAATAAGCGTGGGTTCGGTTTCCGCCTTCGATCTTCTTGCTCCTGTTTTGTTCTTCTTCGCTTGGCCGGCCATGGAGGTGAGGGAGAGGAGAAGCAGCAGTGGGAGCTTGATGCAGAGAGGAGGTGTCGGGATGCTCTGCTTCGGTGGGGCGGTGATTCTGCATCCAGACTGGCGATTTCCAAGCCGCATCGCTTGTTCGTTGCGGCTACCCTTGGTCACCGGAGGAGTGACCTCGCCAAGCTTGAGCGTGGCAGCAGCTCAAGGAAGTTCTTCCTCCTTCACTGGAGGATCTTTGCTTGCCTCGGTGTGGCAGCATACGCGGTGGTCGATCCAAGTGGTTCTGTCCCCGGTATCGACGACGGCGGCCAGACCTGGAGGCAGCTTCTCGACGGTGGTTCCCCTGGACTCGATCGAGTTTCTCGGTCTGTCGGCAGGGTGTGCGTTGTAATTGTGCAGGGTCTTGTTGTAATTTTGATCTTTCTTAGGGCCCTGTTTGTAATACCGTCAGATTAATGCAGAATCCGGGTCCTTCGGGACTCTTCTCAGTTCAAAAAAAAATAATAACAAGAATTTTATGGTCGCCATTTTTCTCGACATGCCATATATTTAATAACATAGTGTGTCAACAATGTGATATCTCCTTTTTTTTGTAAAGGAAAGCGGCCGGGGAGATCCCACATTGAGTCTTATTTTAGAAATAATAGGAACTCAAATTCAGGTTCACGAGGATTTGTGTGTTTCTACGGCCGTTGCAACCTATAAACCTCGGGTCCAACTGAGTTGTGGCGATCTCAGAGATTGTATCTGCATTACACATGAAAAAACGTTGTTGGGTAGAGACCGACCGACTTGTGGAACACTCTATTTGGCGTATGGTGATCAAAGTGCTAACTTTATTTTTACATAATCTGATCAAAGTGTGCGTTACTTGATGGTTGGTGCATGCATGCAAGCAACAGCTTGTGCAAACGTGAGGCTTGGTGCGTGGAAGACTAGAAAACAGGATCGCCTCATGGATATCGCTTGACTGGATATGCTCTGCGGTGGAAAGAGTTAACGCTTAATGCGGCCAGATCAGCTGTCACAGCTTGCGATCGATTCTGGAATTGTTTCATGTGGATCGTGGCGTGGGACATGGGGTACACACAACTGGTTCCATACATGCGTGCGTGCGTGCGAATAACTGGTATGCATGGGATGGAAAGGGATCGATTAGCTTACCGTGCAACCTTTCCGTAAAAGAACGTACGTGCTGCATGCATGTACACGTGTGAAGTCGTCCAATAAATACTTTTCGGCAGTTTTCCTTTTTGTTAGAAACGTAAAATGATAAGAGCATCTCCACAAAATTACCATAATTTGGATTCCCAAGATGCGGTTGTATATGAGAGAGAAGATACCACAGCTTCAACGGCTTACCCAAAAATTGGATTGCTAAGGCCTCGTTTTGGAGCTCCATATTTTTGAAGTACTTGGACAATACTTCAGTTTACAGAAATAATGAGGTATTAAATACTTACGCCGTTTGGATCCAATAAATAATGTAATTTTAGAAACCAACTGGACCTCCTTTTTCTAAACGGAGAAACAGCCATGGCTTACTTGTCCTTGCAAAACGCATCTTCTTCGTCCCGCCGCCTTCGTCTACAGGGCATGCGGCGATGCCTTCTTCCTCGGGCATGAAGAAAGCAGGCTCAGTGGGCTCACGTGAGCTTTAAACTCCCGGTGATGACGCCTTCTGCTTCTACTTCCCGAGCTCTCCACGCTCCCTAGGCCTGGAAAACGACCTTCCTGCACTTGGTTTTCAAAGCCGATCCTTCGGCACCTAGGACCTAACATGTCGGCAACACCGCCGAAAAAAATCCATGCACGTACATACAGTCGCAGTATACCGCAAGAGTCGTAGCCATCCATGAAACAGGCACCCATCGCTCCTAGTTCTTTTTTCTCATAGTTCCATGCACGCATCTATGGTCAAAAGGAATAATACATGTACTCGGTCAAAGCAATGGCTAAACAACATTTCCCAAACGCCTCGGAGCTTTTGCTAAAACGGTGAAATAATGCAGTATGAGGAAACTGCAGTATTCCCATGCTTGGCGCTTAAATACTTCATTATCACAATACTACAATTTAGAATTAGTTCAAAAAAAAAAATTAGTTCAAAAAAAAAATACTACAATTTAGAAAATACGGAGCTCCCAAACTAGGCCTAAAACTTGTAGTGCACCTGAGACCACTTATCAGTAGGTTGGTCCTTTTTTCCTCTTTCCCTCCCTTCTTTCCGAGCCGGCCCAACCTCGACACCCTGCGGCGTCAACCTCGGCTCGGTCGTGGGCGGCGACACCCTACTCGGCTATGTCGTGCGCGCTAGCCGCCCCGTCTCAGTGACCGAATCGATGCGGGCTGGTCCAACGACAACTAATTCGTTGCGGCGGTGGGTGGCT
Organism: Alopecurus myosuroides; assembly: GCA_028641055.1. Lineage (NCBI taxonomy): Eukaryota > Viridiplantae > Streptophyta > Magnoliopsida > Poales > Poaceae > Alopecurus > Alopecurus myosuroides. The sequence continues at coordinate 283,099,543 of CM054061.1, forward strand.
CGATTCGACACTTGGCAGGAGGACGTCGGCGAGGATGGGGACCTCACCCTGTGGTGGTGGTGAAGAAAAGGGAAACATAGAAAGGCAGACTGACAGCCGAAATAACGCCAGCTCAAGGTATAAATGGGCCGGGCCATACTCGCGAGACTGGCGTACGCCTCGCTTTCAAGCGGCACATGTTATTCCCCTTGGAAGCAGCCCAGCCCAGCACCTTCGCAAAACCCTAACAATGCTGCTCCTAATCCGCGGTTCCTCGTCGTCTGTCTTTCTGCGTGACTACTGCCGAGTTTAAGCGGCGCCGCCGTGCCCTCACCTCTCTCTCCCCGAGTCACCCCTCCACTCAACGGATCTTACTGAGGACGGGAGCTCGCGATGGCGCCGAGGAAACCCAGCGCCCGCACGCGACCCAACGTGCTGGTGACCGGGACGCCGGGGACGGGGAAGACGACGACGTGCACCCTCCTCTCTGATGCCGCGGGCGTCGCCCACGTCAACATCGGCGACCTCGTCCGCGAAAAGGGCCTCCATGACGGCTGGGATGAAGGCCTCGAGTGCCACGTCATCAACGAGGACCTGGTAATTGAGCTTCCTCTCGCGTTCCACCTCCGAATCGTAATATGCTTTGCGTCTGGTTCATCAGTACGCATCTTATCAAATTACTGTATTTCGTCATTCGGGGTCTAGAGTCTAGACTACAGTAGTGAGTTGTCTTTTGTTCTTGAAAACCATCTAGTGCTCCACAAATGCTGGCCGTTGAACAGTACCAGGAACCTCTATGTGGTAAATCATATTTGAAGGACAAAGACCATCCCATTGAACTTAACATATCAGTTTCCATCACATATGTTCGTTGTATAGTAATAAGAAATTGCGTTAGATGCAGTGCATTAAGAGCGATCAAAATGTATTGAAAACCATTCTTGCACGTTTACAAATGTTCACATGTAAATAGTCGAAGTGCAAGTCAGAAGGAGTTTCAATGGTAAAATATCTTCTGAGTTGTAGCTGAAGAACAATTTTATGAAGTGATCGATGTACAATGTCTTCTGAGTTGTGATCGCAGTATATGGATATCGGGTTTCAACTGTGTAATTGTAATAACTCTACTGATATAGTTATATTTCGAGCGTGAGTCTTAGTGTTCAACTTTTGGATGAGTTGTTTCCACATCCACAATAATTTTAAATGTTAGGAACACTATTATGATAATTTAAATTTATGGAAAACTTATATTACAATTTGTTAATCCTCTGTTTCTCTAAGGACGAAAAGCAACAATTTCAGTGCATCACACATGTCAAATTTCCAAACATGTTGTCTACCACCCATATTGGAACTAGTAGCATAAATTATTGTCGATATATGGATATCAGCTCGTGCGACAGACCAAACAAGATCCCTAGCTGTAACAGTGTGTAATATGTTTAACCAGATATTTCCACATAATTTAATGTCGCTACCACATGTCAACACATCGTAATTATCTACAAATAGGGTCAACATATGATCTTAGAGCAAAATGCTCCTTTCCTTGTCAACGATCATTTTAAGCTTAGGATGCTCATCTATGGCTCGAGCTGTGGTAGTGTTCAGGAAGAAGACACAACCCCAAAGCGCTTCTATACAGAGTCCCGCCACACTTTTTTTTGTGCATGATATTTTTTACTATGCTTCAGATTATTTGTTGACACCTCCGTCAACATGGTGGACCTTTGATGGGTGTACCATAATCAGCACCAATACTGGAGTGCTTTGATTTCAGTTCTCCCAATTTGGTGCAATGATTTTGAGTCACCAACTAATGGACGACTCAGTGCAGAGGCGTCAGCTTGGTCAAGCAACTTGACTACCAGAGCTAGTCGCGTGACTCACCGGCTAGCTGGCAGCTTGCTGCGACTAGACCGTGACTAGGAATCGCTAGTGGTAAGGGTAGGTTCATCGAGGCCCACTGGCAGAATTTCTTGGGGTGTATATTTAGCTATCCAGTGCTGGTTTAGGCGGCCAGCAAGGTTTTCTGAAGGGGAATCAACCCTGTTGACACCGCTCTCCACTGCTGGTGTGAGGAGAGAGAGGGAGGGAAAGATACCTACATATTATATTAACAAAAAACTACAGCCGGAGCTCCTATCCGTGATGCCCTTTCATCGGTGAACATTCACATCAACTCTCTCCCAGTACTTCTCATTGCTTTAGTACATATAGGTGCTAAACCATGTGATTACATGGCTGTCAAGCATTATTCTTCGGCGTACCTCTTCCATTCATTCCGTTGATGGTCGTCGTTGCTTCTACATGGGTAATATGGTTCATACTAGTAAATTTGTGTTTGATAAGTTCAATGCCAAAACATAGAACATGCTCATTCTATATGTATTGTCACCTGATGCACAAGTTGCAATCTCTGTGGATAAAGTGGTGCATGATGCCCATCATAAAAGATGAGCAATTTTCCGGTATGTGATCTGACATTTTTTTTATCGAAACCTTGGGTGACCTCTTATCGAGCACATGGACAGCCTCGACAGCTTGTTTACCATACCCTCTTCCTGCTTTGTGTGCTGCTGCCACAGCCTCCTTTGATGTTCTTTCCTTGAAGCTCTTTTCTCTGAGTGTTTCGGTACCTTGGTGGCAGTGATCTTGTAAGGCAAGTCATCACTCTAATGGGGCAACAATGACTTGAATAAGACTTGTATTGGAAAAACGGTCCATTGAGTCTAAATTAACTACAGAGAGACAACTTACTGCACATGCACAAAAATATCAAGGGCCTTTCGTGGTATCTGGCCTCATATTGTTCTTTGGTGGTATCTTGTCTCATATCGCTCTTTGGTGGTATCTGGTCTCACATCGTTGTGATATCTAGGGTCTCTGCTCGCACTTCATTGCCTTTCGGCCTTTCTCATGTGCTCTACATCTGTTACTACCTCGTGGCTCATTTAGCACCTGACCATGCATGTTAAGACGGTACTCCATACTGCAGATGACTACTCTATCTTCTCTAACTTCATCACCCTTCTTACTGAACAACACTGTCAAGAATGTCTTTTGGAAGCTTGAGCTTGTGCAACGAGACAACCAATATTGGCCTTCTTGTATGTTTTCTGTGCGTGCTAACCTTTGGTTTCTTGCGCAACTCTGTAGCTCAATCTTTGTTAGTAACAGAAGCACACATAAGACATATGCGGATTGTAATTTGTCTGCACAAGCTCAGATTTAGAAGGCGGATGATGTTTCATCTGTCATCTAACTGATCAGATGCACATTTGAGAAGCTAACACTTGTCATTTGATCCTCACATTGAAGACACAAAATTACTTATTTGAGATGAAACTAATCTTCTTACCAATTCGTGGCTACACCTTGAGAAAAAAAAACAAATCTACTATGTTAATTTGTTTGTGTTTGCGATAGCTATCTGAACCCAAAATTTACTTGTTTCCCCTTTTTTCACTAACTGCCATTTCGTTATTTGAAAGGAAGATGCATACACTTCAAATTTTTTGCACTGACTGGCAAAGTGTATATCCGTGTACTGTATCCAAAATAAATCAATACGTGCTCACAAACCTGAAAAACAATTCAATAGTTTATACCACTCAAACTACTTGAGCTTCACCCCAATATTTTATATCTGCCTATTTCGCAAAAGGTCCCACATGTTAGAGTAGAAGGGTGAGTGAACTCATCACCAACTCAAACCTCAGTATATCTCATCTCTGCTATGTGTGGTTGTAGGTTTGCGATGAGCTTGAGGACAGGATGGAAGAAGGTGGTATACTAGTAGATTATCACGGATGTGATTTCTTTCCAGAACGCTGGTTTGACCTTGTTGTTGTACTTCAGACTGACAACTCAATACTGCATGATCGCTTGACAAGCAGGTAATCCTCCAATGTCCAACCCTCCTGGAGCGACTGAAAGTGATATATATGCCATGCTTATTTCTGACACATTTTGTTCGCAGAGGTTATATGGGTGCCAAGCTCACAAACAACATAGAGTGTGAGATCTTTCAAGTGCTTCTGGAGGAGGCGAGGGAGAGCTACAAAGAGGATCTGGTGTTGCCATTGCGAAGCGACAATGTCGAGGATATCAGTCGGAATGTGAGTACATTGACAGAGTGGATAAACAACTGGAGACCATCCCAGTGACAGAGCTAGTTCGTGATATGTTTTCAGTATAGAGTTGGGTTGTCGGAGGATTGTGTTGTGGAGCCCATCAGGCATGCTGCTTGTAAATTAGCACATCTGGAATGTTTGCGTGTTTAAAATTGGATTTATGAGATTGAGTAGATGTTAAAAACTTTGCATCAAAAATTGTCTGGCCATCACCTAACCGAACCTAAAGTTGCATGATTAATCTGACCCATTTGTAGAAGTGAGTTTTTGGACGCCCTGCCTCAAATACTGCAAGAGTTTAAAGAGGAGTACAAATTTATGAGATCCAAACTAATCTCAGAATCTACTTCAAAAAAAAAAAAAAAAAAAAAAACTCATCTCAGAATCTCGAGCCGTTTCGGAAGGAAAAGATCACAGGGATGGAAATTCAACTGTACAGTTTCTTTATCCTACGTCCAAAAGGCATTCTAGTGTTCAATGGAGCATGAATCGACTCCAAAATGAAATTAGCAGTCCAGTCAGATAAGAATTTGTAGCAATATGTACCAGGTGAGACACACGTCTTGCTTAATCCACACATAACATTCACATAGGATTAGCTACAAATGCAAGATACAAGAATGAGCATCTTTGGATCACATACTTGGCCGGCTGTAACCTCTTATGGATTGTATGAGTGTATGCTACCTTATGAGTTTATAAAGTGCACTTTATCGAAAAATAATGTAGGATTGCTAAGTCGTGACAAAATAAAGTACTCTTAACCTCCCATTTCAACAGATATTTTACAAGGGATTATTACACAGGGTTAGAAATAACGCAGATCAAAAGAACACATGCACTTGATCTGAAAACCACACATGCAGAGGGAAGATTTGATCATTCTGCATCTGCCTGAACAGACTCAACTTCGGTCTTCTGCTCGGTTTCCCTCATGAGATCAACGGGCAACAAACCCGATTGGATCAACACGCTGGACAGAGCTTCTCTAGAGTTCTTCAGTACATCTTCTCACTCATCAGCGTCGAAAAATGTCAAAGAACGTCTTGCCTCCGTAAGCTGTGAGCTGCAGCGAGAGACTGAAGAATAGCACTCTCCTTTCGGCGAAGGACCGGTGCATCCCACTGTCATCTCAACTGAGCCACTGTGCTCGAGCAACATCAAATCATCTTCGTCCAAGATCCACTTCACGACGAAGCCCGTATTCTTGATGATCACTTCAAAGACATGGGTCGAACCACAAATACGCGAGATTGCACCTGGAACAGTGCACCTGTTCTCATCAGTGACCTCTTCAACAAGGTCTTCTGCCGCGACACCGACCAGTTGTCGCGCCTCCTTATCAAAGATCATCAAGTTCAAGGTGCCAGTGGAATCTTCCACCTCTACATCCAGCTTGTACCTGATGTAGCGGGTTACCGACAATGTAATTAGTTGGGGTGTAAACTCTTTTGGCTATATTGCCTTGATGCGACATTTGAGTTAATTAAAATTATTCGCTTTATTGGAAAAAAAAAAGTTGTACGGTAGACTACCGGCCTTACATTGGAACAGGCGGTAGGTCATTCTGCTCGCATTGGTAGCACCAGAATTTGTTTCCATTTCTACTGATCGAACATCTGCAGTGTGAGCATGAAAGGTACCACCAATTTCTAGTGCAATCTATGCTATTCAGGGACACTCTGCACAAATATCTGGTATTCTGCAAGTAAAGCTTGGTAGATAAGTGAACGAAACAGATAAGCTTTGCACTCCACAAAAGGAACATCAACTTGATTTACCTGTAACTTCTGTTTATCAAGGATTTTTAGCTGTTTGATTGTTCGAAAACTCTCCATCAAATCCCGTGCTATGGTAGTTGAAGTCTGTGTATTAAGGTTTTCTTGAGAGCTTTCTTCATGACATTGGAGGTCGGCAGTTGGGGTAAGCCGATTGCTCAACCTGCATACAAAAAAAAAATCTGTTAGCCCTGGACTATTAAGCTTGAATCAGTGTAAAATATAGTAAACCATATTGTCCTCTCAGTTCTTACTTTGCACGGAATTCTTGAACCTCCTGTAATTGCAAATCCAGGTAGTACTTCGAAGGTGGCGAAGAGCAAAGTATGAAACCTTTCCCTAAACGGAATGATAGTGAGATGAAAAACAAAATATGTAGTTCTGTGGTATCAGACGGCAGAAAAAAGAAAATGAAAGGCTAGACAAAAAAATTAACCAGCAAAGCATTGAACACGCATCCCTGCGAAGACAGCAACAACAGGGGCTTCTTGGCCTCTCTTGAGAACCATGTCCACGTCAAAATGGCAACCAAGATCTCCATACAGCGTGACGCTTAGTTTCCTTCCACTGAAATGGTGAGTGCGAAAAAGTGAGGCCGTATCACGGTTACGGATTGACGATAATAATCTGAAAGTAGAATTGGATTCCATTACCTCAAATCCCAAATCTCGATGTCGCGTAAGGGTATAATACGAAATCCTTTCCTGACCTGCAGTATGCCCCCGACATGTGCTACTTGGCCCACGACATCTGTATAATAAGTTTATATCAGACATGTTAAAAACATTAAGATATACACGTGACATGGCAAGGTGGAACACTCATCAAAATTCCAGTTCCAAGTCAAATTACCTGTCAGTAAGCTATTGTTGCCGTCCCTGCAAGGAACATCACCGAAATCGACAAAATCAAAGCGGTGGAGAGGTATGGAGACGAGACCTCCATATGTTTCCTCCACCACCGTCTGTGCTCCAATGCGCATCATGAAGGCATTCTTGCAGACCATGAAGTTTCTCTGCCTACAACGAACTATAAAATCTGACAACACGTAGACCTTCCCTTCAACTAGCCGATCGCCGAGTCGCTTCATATCGCTGGGTTCTACACGCGCTTGCATGGTTCCACCCTACAAGTGGAAGACAATAAGAATGATCAGTGTGTTTAGAAAACTTACGATGTGCTAATTGGACAAATGTAGTAGATGAGTAATGCAATCATTTACTCGGCGTCACCTCGTCGTCGATCAGAAGGGTGTCGAGGCCGAACACCGTGCCGTTGTTTGGGTTGAAGGACTCCCACATCCGCGAGATGCGAACCCGGACTCTGCACCTGTACGTTGATGGCCTCAACTGAGACAGTGGAGTGAACCCTGCTTCACCCATTTTGGCCTTGATGACTTGAAGCTTGAGCTGTACATATATTTGGGGAAAAAATAAAATAAACATAGTCTCACCCATCTTTTTTTCCATTAGACAAGCCCAATAACTAATTTCACAAAAGATTAAGAATGTGCTGATCTACGTATATGTGGAGGCAAAAATAAATTAAATACAGTGCAATCAATTTTGCCTTGTCTATTTTTCATCCCGGCCCAATAGTTACACAAAAAGTTTAGGAAGGTGCTACCATCGCCTTTCTCATAACAAATGCTAAATACTAGTACTACTCTAGTAGTATATACTTATTTGAGACCAGTAGTAAGACCATGTGGCGGTGAAATTTGCTCTGTTTTCAGGTAAAACTGCAAGTACTTTTCGACCAAATCTGTATAGGAAACCGGAAAGACAAAAACAAGGGTAATCTGGATTCTGGGAACCAAAAAAAAAAAAACTACTGATTTCGAACGAGCGAATGTGGTTATCAGATGCAATGTAATATGGCGCGGGATAAGCAGAATATATGGCGCGCAAGAACCTGAACAAGAAGGAAAAGAAGAACAAATATTTATTGCGAACAAAAAAAATCTGCACCATGGAGTTAATCTTGATCCTATCGAAGAAATGGAACGTGCTACTCAAAGAACCAGGATCCGGATAAACAATATTACCTCAAGAACCTTTTTTTTCCTGTAAAGGATACAAATCGAGAGAGGCCTGGAAGAACCAATCCTTTCCTCCCCTTTTCCCAGAATCAAATCCGAAGAAGTAAAGAAGAAGAAGAGCCGGAAGAGAGAAGAATATGAAGCGAGAGGGATGTACAGTACACCAGTGCAGAGTGAAGTGAAGCCACTGTAACGTATGTCAGTTGTACTTCTCCGCAAAGTGGGAGAAGAAAATGTGGTATGAAATGTACAGCGAAGAGCCCAAGACGTGGAGACGAAGAAGCCAGCCAGCATGTTGACAAGACATGCTCGCTGACGCGTGGATTGACATATGTCGTACAGAGAGTAAATTATATTTTTGTACTGTGCAAATTGACCGAATAGTCCCTGCCAAGGCTAGTCACGGTGGCAGTAACTTTACTAGTAACATAGATGCCACGTAGGATAAAAACTGACGTGTCAAATATTTAACGAGGAGAGAGAGCATTGTGGTAACCTAGCTAGTTACCGTAACATCACACTTCCCAAGATAATACGTGTCTACGACCTAATAAATACAACATTGCATGGTTGTCGGATGCTCGGCATTTAGCGTCCACCGTGGGGCAAGCGAGGTCAGGCGTTATGTTTCGATCGGGATACTCGGCGGAATCGGCAGTACCATAACTGTCGGAAGCTTGGAATTCGACAACGACGTCGGTCGCTTCCTCGACAACGGATCGTACATGCCACCACAGAATCATCTGGTAAGTGTCTGCGTTTTACCGATTGGATCTGCAAACATCTTCATCGGATGAACTGCAGAGGCAATGGGATTCTGTGGTGGAAGCAAATTTATCCCACCCGCCCTATACCCAGTTGAAAAAAACTATGATGCCGGATTTTGCTCAGATCGCCGATATCTTGCTGAATTTGCCGCCTCCTCGAAGATGCCTGCAATAAGATCGCACTTTATTGGTATGGTGCAATCCGAGATCGCCGAAAACACGGATGAAAGTAATACCATGGAAGAGGCAGAAGGAAACAATCCCACAATAGAGGTGGAAGATCCGACATCCGTCGATGCGACGACGAACTCGGAAGCTGATTTTGTGCTAGCCGCCATTGAGGCGAGATTGGAATCGGAACCCGGATCGGATGAACTCGATTCCGAAGATGAAGACGAAGATGCCTTCAAAAGAAAGGTCAAATCTCTTCTAGAGGGATTCCATGAAGTACTTATGGAAAAACCGGCTGAAAACACGGATGCAGAAAGTCAGGAAAGCCCTCAAACACCTCCGCCAGATGAGGAAGGAGAGGATGGTGAAACCACTCCAACTTACCCTGATGTCAAGGAATTGACAGAAGATGAACCTGGCAAGAAACCTCCCTCTTCCAAGAAAAGAAGCAAGGCTTCCAAGAAACTCCAGTACAAACTCCGGAAGAAAAAACTGGCAGATCCAGCCAACGAAAACCTGGAAGTAGGAGGAGGAAGCGGAGTCAAGCCTGCGGAGAAGAAAACGAAGGAAATCTCTGTTCCTCCAATGTCAGAACAGGACGAACGGGATTTACTTAAAACACTAGTGGGACCCCACGAGCCCCCTGAAGTGCTGGAAGCCAGGAGACAAGCTCTCCAAAGGCAACAACAACATCTATTCAGAACTCGGGAAAATCTCCTAAAAACCCAGGCTGAGAGAAGGAATAGATCTGGCACAAAACTACACGGTTACCCGGAATCGCAAGACCGGAAGTACTGCCGCCAAAGGAACGGTTTCAAAACCCCGCCTGGCAAAAGCAAGTAAACGACATGGATGCCAAGGGCGAACCTATATACAAAACCGCAGCAGAAAACGCGGAAGACGCATTCGCCATCCTCAACAATGATTTGTACTCCAATTGAGAAAAGCTTCAAGGGGTGTATGCTTTCTTAGGAAAAGCATTGCAACAACATCAGCGTGGGCAGGCAAGATCAGGGAAGTTGCATGACGACTCGGCCCTATGCAAAACAGCCACATGCGCCGTTGGAGCACCTGGACCTGAAGAACCTGGAGATTCAGGCAATTCAAAAGAGAAGAAAGGAGATCCGAGAAAGGACAAGAAAAATCCAGATAACAAGGATGCAGCGTCCAGAACCGGATCCCATCCACCGAAAGGCGGAATTAACCCCCGAGATCGGGAAGAACAAAACCGAAAAGACGGAAAAGCAATGCCGCCTCCGAGACGCCCTGCTGAAAAATCTGGAAGACACGATATTCCTCACAGGCGTGAGAGATCCCGTACTCCTCCTAGGAATAAGGAAAGACACAGGAGTAGAACTCCACCTTATTCCAAAGGACACGATAACGGAGGAAATAGGGATAACCCCGGAAAAGCGCGCTCGCGCAACAATGGAAAAGAAAGGTGCAAATCCCCTTCTATCCATTCAGCCGGTAGATACTCCGTTCATGCCGATAGAGCGAAAAGAGATGATCTATACTTCGGACCTAAGTGTTTCACTGGAAGGATCCGAAGAATAACTCTACGTTCTGGCTTCGCCAAAGTTGGTCCAACATACCAAAAATATACCGGCAGTACAAACCCGGATACCTGGCTCTCAGACTATTATACAGCCGTCCAGATTAACAACGAGACAGATTTAGAGGCAGTAAAATTCCTCCCCCTAATGTTAGTGGATGGAGCCAGAGATTGGATTAACGGGATTCCGTCAAGGACCGTAGATAGCTGGGATGATATGGCTAGAGTTTTTACTCAGCATTTTCGGGGAACTTACAAACGCCCCAATAGCATCAACCAGCTAAACCGCTGCACCCAGTTTGAAGATGAGCCATATGTTGACTTTATCTCAAGGTGGACTGCAATGAAGAACAGCTGCTCTGGAGTAAGTGACGTACAAGCAATGCATGATTTCGTCAAGGCTTAAAACCCGGCCTCGTACCGTTCATGATCAGTTCAAAAAAGCACAAAGATCTTGGATCTATGCTTATAACCGCAAATGAGCATGCAGCGGCCGAAGATGACATCAGAGCGAGAGGTGGAAATGTCGACATGTTGATTCAAGCCAAAAAGACGCCTCGTTCTGAGAAAAAAGCCACTCCATAGGCACAGCAAAAGCCCAAAGAAGTTAACCTAGCCTTTGGAAAGGACAATGGGAGCAAATGGAAAGGAAGAAGCACATAACCTATCTCCTACACAAAGGAAGATTGGGGAAAAATTAAGTCGGAGAACTGTGTCCACCATTCGCAATTTGGGAAACTCACCCATACTAACGCACAATGCCGGCTTAATAAGCATATGAAAGGCAGTGCAGGATCCAGGAGCAAGGGGAAGAGTTCCATGAGGAAATTCTCCAAGCAAAAGCCAGAAGCTGGAAAAGAAGACAGTGAATTGGACACTGGCGAAAAAATCCAGGAACAACAGCGGAAAGGCGAACCAAAGTTCCCGATAGTTGATGAAGAATGCAATTTAACTTTTCTTGCAACTCGCTCAGCAAAGGTGGCAAAGAGGACACTTCGAGAAATAAACGCGGTTGTTCCACCAACCCCCAAATTCTTGAAGTACTCTAATACACCAATTACCTGGGATCAGTCTGATCATCCCGGAAATATCCCAGAACCCGGCACACAAGCTCTAATCGTAAGTCCTATTGTTCAAAACACTAGGCTACAAAGAGTGCTGATGGATGGAGGATCCAGCATCAACATAATGTATCTGGATACATTGAAGCATCTGCGAATCTTCGAGACCCAGCTCAATCATAGCAACATATGTTTCCACAACATCGTTCCTGGCAGGCAAGCACGATCCCTAGGAGAAATTTCCCTAGACGTAACCTTTGGAGGAAAAGAACATTTCCGACAGGAAAAAATCTCTTTCGAGGTCGTGCCGTTTGAAAGTGTATATCACGCAATACTCGGACGTCCAGCTTTCGCCAAATTCATGGCAAGATCATGTTATATCTATAACAAGCCGAAGATGCCAGGACCAAAAGGTGGAGTAATCACAATATCGAGAGACTTCAAATTGGCAAATGAGCTGGAAAAAGAAAACACCCTTTGCGCAGAAAAAGTGATAGCAAAGGAGGAATTGAAACATCTGTCAAAAGAAGTATCGCCGACAGAAATGCCGGCAGGAAAAGAAGCCGGAAGCCGGCAGATAGTTTCAAATCTTCCGAGAATACAAGTTATCTTAGATCCCAAAGATCCGTCAAAATTTGTTATAGTGAGAACCGAGATGACCGACAAATAGGAAAGCGAGCTCATCAAGTTCCTCCGTGAGAACTGGGATATTTTTGCCTGGTGTCCCGCGGACATGCCAGGTGTATCCAGGGAACTTGCTGAGCATCAACTCAAAGTGATTCCATGATCTAAACCCGTCAAACAAGGTTTCCGTCGATTTGACGGAAGAAGACGAAAGGCTATTGGAAAGGAGATTATCCGGCTTTTAGTAGTTAATTTTATCCGGGAAGTTATAAATACTGATTACACCGGCCTGAACAAATTGTGTCCAAAAGATAGGTTTGCGTTACCGCGAATCAATCAAATAATAGATACCACTGTTGGCTCTGAGCTTTTATGCTTTTTGGATGCTTACTCCGGGTACCATCAAATACGTATGAATGAAGAATACAAAATCAAAACCTCCTTCATTACTCCGTATGGAACATACTATTACATAACCATGCCTTTTGGCCTGAAGAACACATGTGCAACCTACCAGCGTTGCGGGCAACGACGTTTGCATAGTCAGATTGGAAAAAATGTTCACGTTTACGTGGACGACATTGCCGTCGTTTCCAAGGAAAAGTACACACTCCTTGAAGATTTGCGAGAAACCTTCGAAAATTTGCGCACTTACATAATGAAGTTGAATCCATTAAAGTGCGTATTCGGGGTTCCCTCGGGAAAACTTCTCAATTTTATCGTTTCTCTCAGAGGAATAGAAGTAAACCCGTAAAAGATCAAGGCAATCCTAAACATCTCAAGGCCTACGTGCTTAAAAGATGTACAAAGATTAACGGTTTCTGCAGCCGCCGTCAGCAGGTTTATAAGCCGGCTAGGAGATAAAGCTCTGCCATTATACAATTTGTTGAAGAAATCCGACAAATTTGTATGGACAGAAGAGGCAAACGTAGCATTAACCCAGTTAAAAGAAACCTTGATGAAAGCTCCGATTTTGGCATCACCAAAAGATGAAGAACCCATGTTACTGTATCTCACAGCAACAAACAGGGTTATTAGCGTTGTGATAGTTATGGAAAGACGGAAAGATGAGCAAAGCATACCAGATCAACATTCGGTGTATTATGTAAGTGAAGTTTTTTCCGAGTCCAAACAAATATACCCACACTATCAAAAGCTGGCATATGGCGTGTTTTTCGCATCTCGAAAACTCCGTCATTATTTCCAAGGACATTCCATAACAGTGGTATGTAAAGCACCACTAGGGGATATTATCAACAATGCGGACGCAACAGGCCGAGTAGCCAAATGGGGCATCGAATTGGCTGCGTTCGACATTAAGTACCAACCCCGTACGACAATTAAATCCCAGGCGTTGGCAGATTTTATCGCTGATTGGACAGAAGCAATAGAAAACACACCAATGCCGGAGTCGTAATACTAGGTTATTCACTTTGATGGATCCAAGATGAAGGAAGGCGCTGGAACTGGTGTAGTCCTAAAATCCCCAAAGGGTGATACTATGGAGTATGTATTACAAATACACTTCAACGCCAGCAATAATGTGGCAGAATACGAAGCTTTGCTTCATGGCTTGCATATTGCAAAAGAAATAGGTGTCAAACACATACTATGCTATGGTGACTCAGATTTGGTACAACATCAGCTCAACCAAACATGGGACGCCAAAAGCCCCATCATGGCCGAATATCGGAGAACGGTGGACGAATTTGCTATTTGCTTCCTGTGATTTGAAGTACTTCACGTCAAAAGGGAAGAAAATTGGAACGCGGATGCGTTAGCCCGCATGGGCTCGGAAAAAGTGAAAACCCTACCACCATGTGTGTTTTTCCAACATTTGCATGAACCATCGATAAAAGGTGGAGATGTTGATTATCCTCTCGTTTCCGAGTCAATTGAAGTCCTGCTCGTTAACCCGGATTGGACAATTCCATATTTAAACTTCTTAGTGGATCAAAAGTATCCGGACGGAGCAGACAAGGTCTTGCAAAGACAAATAAAACGTCGATGCAAAGGATACACGGTAATCAATGGTTGCCTGTATAAACGCAGCACTATCGGAATTTTTCAGCGGTGTATTTCGCCAGAAGAAGGCCGAGAAATATTGCAAGAAATCCATGCAGGAGATTGCGGACATCATGCTCAATCAAAAAGCATAGTTGAGAAAGCATTCCGTGCAGGGTTTTTCTGGTTAACAGCCAAGACATATGCCAAACACATAGTAAATACATGTGCCGGATGTCAGTATTATGCCAAGCAGACGAATATGCCAACCCAAGCACTCAAAACTATTCCTATTACATGGCCAGTTGCGGTCTAGGGGCTGGATATGGTGGGACCATTCAAAACTGCAAGAGGTGGACTCACACATCTACTCGTTGCAGTAGATAAGTATACCAAGTGGGTGGAGGCAAAACCCATCAAAAAGCTTGACGGTGTAACCGCGAGGAATTTCATCATTGACGTAGTCATGAGATACGGGTTCCACATAGCATAATTACCGACAACGGGACAAATTTCTCTATTGAAGAGTTGGAAAAATATTGCCAACAAACGCGAATACACCTAGATCTTGCATCTGTGGCACACCCGCAATCCAATGGCCAGGTTGAAAGAATGAATATCTCAATCTTGCAGGGAATACGCCCAAGACTTGAATCTCCTCTTCATAGAGCAGCTGGAGCATGGGTAGAAGAGTTACCTTCCGTGCTTTGGAGTATTCGAACGACGCCAAACAGGTCAACAGGGCAAACCCCGTTTTTCCTGGTTTATGGAGCAGAAGCAGTGCTTCCAACGGACATGATCCATGATAGCCCAAGAGTGCAAGCCTTCGATGACTCGGATGCCGAAAGTGCACGACAGGATGTCGTCGATCTCTTAGAAGAAGAACGAGAACTTGTGCTGCAAAGATCTGTCATTTATCAGCAAGGACTACGACGTTACCATAGTCGGAAAATCAGGCATCGTTCTTTCAAAGAAGGTGACTTGGTGCTAAGATTGGTGCAAGAAAGAAAGCACAAGTTAGCCCTAGTTTGGGAAGGACCATTTGTCATTAGCAAAGCTATGAAAAATGGATCATACTATCTTGTATATATTCGGGATACGGAGGATGATCCCAAAAAACCGAATCGCAAAAGAAAGAGAAAGATAGATGATGAACTAGGGAGACCAAACGACCCTGGAGCATCCAGCAGTTACGTCCCTTCTACACTTAGTTCAATTTCTATGTAAACATCTTTTGAGATCATGAAACAAAGTTGTCGGAATTTATACATCTATGTTTTTACATGTTTATTACAGTACAAAGCATAAATCCGTCTTATCTATTTCCGAATGATCTTTCAAAATACTCAATGTTAACCCGAATTGTGCCTGCGTGCTCGGAGTTAAAAAAAACTGAATGATTTTCAGCCTAAGGTTGCTTAAGGAAACCCAGATTGTGCCTGCATGCCTGATTTTCATGCAAAATTCCTTGTTTTTCTCTAAGTATTATCTGATTGTTTTTATGTTGGGTCACTAGATCTAGTAAGTAAAAATGCCTTTAGTATGATCCATGTTCCCGAGTTTTGACTGAATGGTTATACCCAGTTACTTGGCATGAAGATTAGATACTATTGAGCCATTTCAAACAGTAAGGACAATTAAGACATATAAACCAGAGAACTTAGAAGATAAAGGAGTAAAAAACCGGAAAACTTGCAAAGAATTAATAATATAACTGCAAAAGCGGAGTACTTGTTTATACAAAGGAATAGAAAGCATTACAAGAAGGTTTACATTGTAAGAACAATAATGCTTCTATTTTCCTATCTCTACCCAGGTCCAGACAGCTTCTTCAGGCATCCGAGTCGTCGTCTTCGCTGCTGGATTCCTCGGGAGTTGCCGGGATTGCTTCCTCAGGGTAGAAGGTGGAGATGCTCACCATATTGGCAATCTTGGTGGCGTGACCTTTGATTTCATCAAAGATGTTGGACCGTTGAGCTTCCGTGTATCCCTAAGGGATGCCGGACGCCACACGCCAAGATTTGGAAGTGGGGTAGTGCATAAGCATGAGCCCAAGAGCCATGTGTGCACCACCACGAGCCGCAGAATGGAGCAGGGACTCCTTGGATTCCGCCACCTCCACGATAGCTTCCAAAAGTTTTTCAACTTTCGAGAACTCCCCAGATCTGGCGGGAAGGTACCTGTTGATAAGCAACATTCCTGCAGCCTTGATCGCGGTGAATACCTTCCCGAAAGCCCGGATTTTTTCAATCCGGGTAAGCTTTGGGCTATCTCTTATTTTAGTAAACACACAAGTGATAGAAAAAACAGAAGAAGATGAAACATGGAAAATCCGGTAAATGAAAAAGTAAGAATCCGGTCCATCTAGGTGCCTTCTTCCAGGTGCTGGTTCAAGGCTTTCTCCAGATCCCGGATGGTGGCCTTATCCTTTTAGGCCTGGTTGGAGGCCTTAGATTTGACAATTCCAACAGCTAGTTGGCTGGCCTCCAGGTCCTGATGCAGCTTCACATTGAGCTTGTGAAGATCCAGGTTCTCGCGGCGGAGGTTTTCGGCGTTGCCGGCATCTTCAACAACTTGTTTGGCTTTCGCCAAAGAAGCTGAAAAGAAAGTAAAAAAGAAGAGTTAGAAACTCGGAAAAATACTTAGACAAAATTACGAATGAAAGCAGAGAAAAATTTAATACCTGCTAGTTCACTCAGCTGCTGCCGAGTAGATGCAAGATCTGCCTCCTTATCTTCAAGAATTTTAAGAAGGGTTTTCACCTCCTTATTCTTGATGGTAAGTTTGTTAAAAACCTCCACGTTGATGTTCTCAGCAGTTTGCTGAAACACGGGAAAGAAAGAAAAAAAATGCTTTAGTCGAAAACAAGCATAACAATGAAAAAAGTATTAAGTCGAAAGTATACATTCATCTTATTACTTTGGGGCTGGAGATATTACCTGGCTCATCCTGGTCAAGTTTACTAGGTTTTCATTTGATTCTTTTGCATAGTCTGCAAAATGAATCCCGACGTTGCAAAGGCCATCCTGGATGACATGCCGAGGTGAAAATACGAAGTTATTCCTTACAATTAGTCCGCCTTGCGGCCAAGGACGGATTAGAGGCGCTGGTGCGAAGAATTTGCTCGCCCACGGATGGATGTATCCATGTTCGTCAAATGGTTCTTCCTCTACCTTAAACTCCTTGTCAAAGGTCGGAATGGGTTCCTCCTCAGTTGTACGAGAAGGGTCACCCATGTCTGGCACCGCCCTTTCCCTCGCGTCCGTCTCGGACGCAATAGGCTGGCTGGTCGGCAGGGGATATTCTTCCTTCCTTGCAGATTGATTTTCTCCCCCCGGAGCAGCCGGGGTAGCAGGAGCTGCAGCAGGGGATGGGTGCACCCCCTTGCCGGCAGCAGCCTTATGCCTTTTCAGTTTCTTTGGCTTTAAAGAAGTTGGAGCAAGGCTGAAAAGGGAAGGAAGTGAAAGAAATTCCGAGAAATTAGTATTCTGAGAAAACAAAATAACTCCTGCAACAAAAAGCAGAGACAAACGGAAACCCAGGGGATTACCTGGAAGTAACAACGGGAACTCCGTCAAGTTCCACCACCTCTTCAGCGGTTGATGGCCTCTTGCGTTTCCGACCACCATAAAACTTGGCATGAATTTCGTCAAGTTCGGCGTCAGTTGCGAGATCTTTGTCGGTAAGGTCGTCGAACTATGGAAAAAGCACAATATCCGACTAAGTCAGGAAATCGGAGAAAGGTAAAAATCTGATAAATTGCCCAAAGGAGAAAAAGCATTACCTTGGGAATCGGGTTTTCTTCGTGATACATCCCTAGGCTTTCTTCATATTGGTCGCGAGTGGCGAACAATTCATTAACCCGCTTCTTGAAGTACCTCTTCGAGAACGCTTTGTCCGTTCCCCTCATTGCGTCTTCCGGGCCCTTGTTTTCACACAAAAGCCGGGTTCGATGCGCCAAAGGCTGGATACGTCTCCCGAACCATCATAGAACGGTGTCGGTTCTAGTGAGAGGGTTATTGGAGGAGACAAGTTTAGTGATGCGCCGTTTGATTTTCATCAAATCATCTGGCAGAGTCTGAACTGCCTCCACAGCCCAGTTGTCCTTAGGAGTGGCGGCAGAATTGACGAAAGGAGGAATCCCCGTTTCCTTTCGAGGAAACGGGATGTCTTGGTGGTAGAAAAAGGAACCCGTCCATAATTTTACGGATTTCGATGTTTTGATCTTGGGGAACCAATCCTCCCTAAATCGACGTAGGGTAAAGGATATGGTCCCGCAAGTCGGGAGTGCGCCCTCAGAGGGGTTTCGCTTAACCCCGAAACAGTACAACCAGAAATCTAGCCTCGACTCTATTCCTAGATACCCTTCGAATAGGGCCTGCAACCCGGCTAAATATAGAATGGAGTTGGTAGGTAGGTTGTGGGGTTGAATGTTGTAGTGGTTGAGAACTTGGAGAAAGAAGGCGGAAGGTGGAATTCCCATACCTCGAGAAATATGTGAGGTTAGGAGAACCCTTTCCCCGGCTTTGGGCAAGGGCTCGGACTCGTCCTCCTCGTGCCGCCACTTCCCCTTCACAATCAGCCCCTCTTTCTCCATTGTCGGGAGAACGGAAGGAGCCAAGTTGCACCGGCTCCAATTACCGGACATCTCGCCTTCGTCCTCCGCTTCGGTGGCGGCGGCCGCAGCGGAGAGCTCCTCACCGACGAGGAGAATTTTCTCTTCCACCGTTTTGGGGGCGAATGGCGGAGGCGGCGCGGAAGAAGAGGCGCCCAGGTTCTCACCCGCGAGAAGAGAATCCTCGTGGGCCTGGTCGCCGGTGGTTTTCTCCGGCGTGGTTGCGACGGCGCGGCTCGAAGAGTCGAGCTGCGGGTCCATGGAGTTTATGATCTCGTCGATGTCGGCGGAGACCGAGTGTTCCTCCGCGGCGCGTGGCAAATCGCCGATGGCCATCTGCGGGCAGCGCGGGGAAGATCTTGAGCTTCCGACGAAGAAATTCCGGGAACGGTGCCGGAAGTGCACGGGCTCTGCTCTCGCTGGAAGAACTCTGGCTCGGGGGCTATGCATGGCACTTGAGAGCTGGGAGGTGAAGTGAGAGCGGAAGGATCGCCGGAGGGCTCGAGGTAGGCTATTTATAGCCGGAAAACCTTTGAGATACGCTTCAACGGCTCCTTTGACCGTTAGATCTTCGACGCGTGTCACTCGCCGGAAAATCGGGGAAATGAGGGGACGGGTGATTATTGCTATCTCCTCGTTTCCCGCGAGAATCTGTCAGAGATACATTTCAGGGTTTCATACTCGAAACCCAAACGTCCCTGACGTCAGCATGATTTTATCGCTGACGTAGAAAGTTCCTTCTCCATGAGTCTCGTGGAAGAAAAAGCCGGTTTTTCCCGAAATCCGAGTTTCGCGTTAAGCATGATTTGAGGAAAAGAAGAATCGAGACAAGCGCCAGCATTTCTCGGAAAAGAATACAAATTGACGAAAGACGGAAGATTGGAGTCCCAATCCTTTTTGGGGGCTACTGTCAGATATATACAGATTAGGGGTATATCTGATATTGTCCCAAAGAGCCGGATTACCAGGGTGGCTTGAATGGTAATGGATCACGGTCCATTAGGCGGCCCAGTAAACTGATGCATGGAAGCAGGATTCTAGAAGAACCCGGACCACGGCCCACGTGGTACGGCTTGGAGTAGAAGGTGGATTCCTGTTTTCCAAGTTAGAAACTTACCGTAGTCTTCTAGGTTTCCTTTCTGTAAGCCCTAACCCGACTATCTATATAAAGCCGGATGGGAGAGAAGAAAGAGACGGACAATTAGCTAGAAGCCAACTCGCCGAGAAGTTGATCCTTGTCGAGTAGCTAAACCAACTCACATTGTAATTTGTATACTTCAGGCTTCAACCCTGATTTGGTGAGATTGCAGGAGTAGGAACGCCGCCTAGTTGCGACGTATCGAACCTGGGTAAACTTTGGTGTCCTTGGTCGTCATACTACCACGTTCCCCCCACGTCTCTATCAGTAGTCTCATGGCACCCCCGTCTATGAACTCTACTACGATGTCTCGACAATGGCATCATATCTTTGTCACTCCCCACTATAGAGGTAATAACATAGTATAGAAAAGCGTGTATGTTACCTCACGTTACTCTCCACTTTGACTAGCCTAAGGGCTCGTCTCCAATGTTGATTTAAGGGTCGGTCATAGGGCAAAAAGTGGTCTTATCACCTGACTTTAAACATTGCGAGACTATACTTTAAGGGAAAGATTCCTAGGGTCGACCATATGTATGACCCTGCCACATGGAATAAACAAATCTTTCTTTCTTCTCTTTCCATCGGTGCGGAAGGGCGTCTCCAATGTAGAAATAAGAGGAGGTCTTAAGGGAAAAAGTGGTCTTAAGACCTGCCCTTATACATTGTGGCACCAGACCTTAAGGTCAAAATCTTAAAACCCACCCATACCACTATGGCCTTGCCATAAGAAATTTAATAAAGCAAAAGAATGTTTATTTCACCTACTTTACACTGGTTGCATCAATTGGTCAAAAAATCTGCTACATGGGCTCCACCTTAAGGTCTAGCTGGATCTTAAACATTGTGAAGTTTTTAGTCTGCTATAACATATGTCGTGGGGCCCAGCTTATGACCCGAATTAAACTTAAACATTGGAGATGCCCTAAGAAGCTCAAACCAAAGGATTTTTCTAGTGCGTGAAAGCCAGCCGTTGGGTTGAAAAGAAAAAAAGATTCTAACACGCCATGGGACCAGCTTAAAGCCCGAATAGTCTTTATATATTTGAGGTATTCTAGTCTGCTATAGAACACACCATGGCACCCAGTTTATGACCGAAATAAAATTTAAGCATTGGAGACGCTAAAATCGTGTTTACAGTGTTGTTGCTTTTTTTGCGCGCCACGTGGTGGAGGAATTTAAGAGGCAGCGAGAATGAAGCTCCGCCGCGCGTTGGCTTTTCCGGACGGCGCGGCAAACACAATTTGCACCCATTTTGCGCTGAAGGAAAATCAAAATGCGACTAAAATAGACAGAAAAGACCATTTTTATTGCAGCGATATAAAAATACGTAAAAACTAAACTAATCCTCGTCGGAGTCCAACAAGGTGAACAGATTCTCGTAGCGAGGATCTTCGTCGTCCCACATCGATGTTGGGTCGGCGATGTGCGCCTGGACGAAGGCTTTCCGGCGCCGCTTGTCCTCGCACTTCTTGGCCCGGCGCTGCCTCCAGTACTCTCGTCCCGCTCGGCGACGAGAAGGCGGCGTTGCTCCTCGCGGTGGCGCTCCCAATTCATCTCATTGACGAGGCGTGGAGGCGGCGCCAGCTCCTGCTCATGCGCGCTCGTCCAGACGTCGCTGAAGTTCATTTGCGACCTGGGACGGCCGAGGCGCCACGCCGCCGCCTCGACCGCGCGGGCTGCCTCGTGCGCTGTTTTGTAGGTGCCGAGTTGTCGCCGCCTCTCACCGATGCGGATCACGGAGTGGAAGGTCACATTGGGCCGTGCGCGGACGTCGCGGTACCCGCTTGCGCATGTCCGGCGCGGCGGCATTGTGGTCTGGCGGCGCAGAGGCGGTGGGGAAAAGAGTACGGAAAGAGAGAGCGTGTGGCGGGAAAGAAAATTCGCGACGGTTGGCGCAGGCCCTGGAGCCGCTAGCGCGCGACGCTGTTTTTCCCGCGACCGCTGAGCGCGCCGCGCGGGCTCTCGCCCTGTATTTCGGCGGTTTTTCGCTGGCGACCCCTATTTAAAGCGACAGCCAAAGATGCTCTAATTTTGATCAGCTTTGTAAATAAAAATATGAATATTTAGAATACCAAATCAAATATCAATAGACACGCTGTAAAATATATTTTCATAGTACGTTTGTCGAATCTTCTAAATATTCATATTTTTGTCTGTAAGATTGGTCAAAGTTATACTATATTGATTTTTTGGCTAAAAATATAGATCTTATTTTGTGGATTGGAGGTAGTATGAAAATCGGGACTACAAACAACCCTTTTTAAAAGAAAAAAACTTGATTTCCAAATTTTAAAAATTCCGAAAAAAAATACTTTGATGCAGTCGACTATGTACACGAGCAGCATTTAAATTTTCAGTGTGAAATACTTCCTACTTCGGGCTCAATAATAAAAATGATAAATGAGATAAATTTTAGAAGATTCGAAATTTCAAGTGTTCACATCCAGATCTACATTTAATTTAGAATATATGGTTCACACTGAAATTTAGCACGCGATAGCATTTTGAGAATTTTCTCGCTAAATCGACTAATGTACAATTTCTCGTAAATAGCACGCTATAGCGCGATATAGCATTGCTAATAGCGTATTTCAAGACTGACGTTATTTTATATACTGCGCTAGTCTTTTTCGTTCTTTTTTACATTAAAATATATACTATGAATAAATAACTGGACTACATCCTAGCTTTTTTTTAAAAAAAATTGAATATCTAAGTCAAAAGGGGTTACTTGGAGCCCTGAGCCATATCACCACTCACATGATTTCAGGCTAAGTAATGAAGTAAACTTGGCTTTCTACTTAAGAGACATATAATAGTTTGGATTGGAAGGGTATGTTTGATTTAAAATTTACAAAACGGATTACCCAAAGCCCGAGAGCCATATTGTTTGTCAAGGATATCCAAAATGGGGTGTCATCAGGCATCCAGAAAAGGCCAACTACAAGGCTGACCCAAAGTGATATGGCAGTAGGCCATATGGGGTGGCCCAGTGGTGCAAAGCACATGAAGAAGACTCGGATGACCGCAGACTTTAGGTTTAGTCGTTTGGATGGCAAATCTCTCCAGTAAGCCGGGCGAGATAAACCCTAGGGCAGACTCAATCTAGCATAGGTACTTGTAACATGTGCCCGGCTACCGCCGCAACATTTGATATTGCACGAACTAGGGAGCCATCCGGCTAACCTGAATCTGGGTAAAAAGCTCTCGTGTCCTCGCCTCCGACAACTCCCCCACTCTCTCTACCGCCGGGATATGACATCCCATGTCTCCAGACTCTACCCAAGAATTCGACATTTGGCGCCCACCGTGGGGCCAGCGGCGTCTGGGGTTATCTTCCGGACATGACTCCTGGGCGGCATCGGCGGCATAATCCTTGTCGGCACCGTCGTCCCGGATCCATACGACGGATTTTACGTTTTCCCTATCGGCTCTGTCAACATCTTCGTCGGGCTAACAGCGGAAGCAATGCAATTTCGTGGAGGAAACAAGTTCTTTCCACCCGCCCATGCCAGCGACATAGGTAAGGAAAATGCAAATCGCCCAAACGGATCTACCTTCCTCGGAAATTTCGGCAAACAGATCTCATTTTTTTGGCATGATACAAGCAGAGCCCTCTAAGGAAGGCTCTGAACCTGACTCTGGCCGTCATAAACGATAAAGAGGACTCGGAAGCCGGAACAGATTCCGATGACGATGGAACAAGCTTTGCCAAAAAAGTCCTGAAAGCGACTGAGTGCTCAAACATCGTCTATATGGCGCCGCAAGCAGAGGAAGAAAACACTAAGGAGGATGAGAAAATTCCCTCCAAGAAACTACAAACCCTCGAAAAGGCGGACATCGTGCCCCAGAAGGCAAAAGGCGGAGATCCAACAACTCCAGATGAACAGATGCGGGGGTTGACGATAGCGCCATCCAAATCGCCACCTCCACCGCTCCACCACCCCAAAAGGCGGAGCATACCAAAAGGAGGCCAACTATCAACCCCAAGAGGTTGGACATGCAGGACCGGGTGATCGAAAAAGGAAGCAACACCGATACATAGAAGGATGAAGGGAAGAAAAAAAACGATGCCCTTAGAATCCCTAGCAGATCTGGATGACTACCAACAGCTCGGAACACTGGTATATCCCAGTGAACCTCTCAAGTTCCTCGAAGCCATACGTGTGCTACTGCTTAAACAGACTATTGGAAAGAAAACACAAGGGACTGAAGGACGCACATGTCGCCATTGCGGAAGCGCATGCCTCCATCGAGGAATGCGAGAGAAGAGACATGTGCTCCAATCTCAAGGCAAAACCCGGAAAGAAAAAACTTGAAGACAACTGATACGTCATAAACGTATCTATAATTTCTGATGTTCCATGTTATTTTCATGCCATATGCTACATGTTTTCCTTACACTTTATGTCATTATTATCGATTTCTCGG
This sequence comes from Alopecurus myosuroides, assembly GCA_028641055.1. Lineage (NCBI taxonomy): Eukaryota > Viridiplantae > Streptophyta > Magnoliopsida > Poales > Poaceae > Alopecurus > Alopecurus myosuroides. The sequence goes on from CM054061.1 coordinate 283,123,849, forward strand.
ACTAACCTATTGACAAGATGCCACAGAGTCAATTCCCTGTTTTCTGTTGTTTTTAGTTTAATAAAAGTTGTTCTGCCAATATTTTCGGAATTGGAAAATTCGAAGTCCAGAAGTGTTAGAATTCTCGAATGTTCCACGGAGTCCCAAAGAGGCCCGGAGGAGGGCACAGAGGGGCCACACCATAGGGCGGCGTGCCCCCTGGCCGCGCCTGGGGTTGGTGTGGGCCCCTCGGGCGTCCACCTCTATCGCCCTTTCGCCTATTTATTCCCCCGATACATCTACCCTAAAGATATACCACTTTTTCCCGAGAAACACTGAGGCCGCCGTCATCGTCAACCCGAGATCGGGAGGGTTCTGGAGCTCTCCCCGGCACCCTGCCAGGAGGGGAATTCATCACCGGAGGGGTCTACACCAAATGCCCGCCTCTGGAGTGATGCGTGAGTAGTTCATCCTTGTACTACGGGTCCATAGCAGTAGCTAGATGGTTGTATTATCCACATTATGCCTCATGTTTAGATCTCGTGAGTTGCCTTACATGATCGAGATCATCTTATTGTAATGCTATATGTTGTGTTTACTGGGATCCGATGAATGTTGAATGAAATGTCTTCTGATTATGAATCTATCATGTTATCTTCATGCATATGTTATTTATGTTCTTGCATGCTCTCCGTTGTTAGTAGATGCTATGGCCAAGTAGATGCTAGTGACTCCAAGAGGGAGTATTTATGCTCGATAGTGCGTTCATGCCTCCTTTACATATGTGCTCGAGTGACAGAAACGTGATGGATGGAGGATGTGTTGTTGCCATTAGGGAGAAAACAACAATGTTTACTTAGTTTACATTGTTTACATTGCACACTTTTCTTACTGCGATTATCTGTTGCTTGCAACGTAATACCCAACGTTTGTTCAGATGATATTCGGAAGGTGAATTGTTAGTCATAGATGTAGTTGGATGACGGTCTATGTATTTTGTTGTAATGCCTGCATGAATCACATAGTAATCTTTATGTCTTGCATATGCACTATGGTGCAACCTTCATTTCTATCAATTGCCCAGCTGTAATTTGTTCACCACACATGTTCTTTATCTTCTATGGAGAGACACCACTAGTGAAATGTGGACCCCGGTCCATTTTCTCATTGAAAACAAGCAAGCGCGAACCCCCTGCCAGCCTTCTGCATGTGTCCACGTGGCGGGCGGGTGCTCCTGTGTCGCACACCCGCTGGACGCTTTGCTCTGCACAGACGAGGAAAAAAAGGACTGGGACTTCCAGCGAAAAGAACGTGTCGCTCATTCTGATAATACACACACTTCCATTGTTTTCACGCTACTTCCACTATTTTCACACTTCTGCTACTGTTTCCATACTGTTCTCATACTGTTTTCCACGCCATACATTTAATCTATCACTGCTTCGTTGGGGCAAAGTGAATTGTTTGTGTTGTGTAGGTTCCACGTTGTTGCTGAACCGGTAGTGCGCCCTACCATCTCAGCTGCATCAACCTTCTGAAGTTGCTCCTTCCTTCTACTGGTCGATTCAACCTTGGTTTCTTACTGAGGGAAACTTGCTACTGTGCTCTTCATACCTTCCTCTTAGGGTCTCCCAACGAACATGTGTTACACGCGCATTAACAACCCAGCTCGCCCTCGGATATTATCCACCGACTGGACGAAAGAAACAGCCCGCATAAACAAAAAAGGTGGCCCCCGTCTATGGGATCCCGACGGTAAACACGACAGCAGCATACGAAATCTCGAATGATGATCGCTACACGCCGACGAAAAAGCTAAAATTCTCGAACGTGTTACTCTACCTGGCGATGGTCTAGCAGCAGAATGAGGAAACACGTTCGGGAAAGCTATATGATGACTCCAAGCTGTGCAGAACCCAGACAACAGCCATCGCTCCCAGCGCCTCCAAAGCCCAGAAGGATACGGGCAAAGTACAAAGGGAAGATGAAGCCTCGAAAACAGGGTCAAGCCAGGGAAATCATGGAGGAGGCATCCACAAGAAGTATCCAGCTCCCATAAGAAGTAAGTACCTCACAGAGAGAAAGATCGGGAAAGGAAAGCACCCCACCAACCGCGTGCGCTGAAAAAGGGAACAACATGCCACCTCCAGCAAACCCTGATGGCGGTCGCGGAAGATACACCAATAACCAAAGGAGGGAGAACTCACACTCACCTCACCGCAGCAACGAGAGAGGGCATAGAAATCGTATGCCCCCAGATCACGGAGCGCGCACAATGGACAGGCAAAGGACGAACCAAGACAGGAAGCGTCCAGGAACAGTGGGTCGCACCACTCCGGGGCCTTGCATTCAGACACCCGCGCGCACCTCGACGCAATTAGGGCGGCCAAGGACGCCGATTACATGGGGCCTAAGTGTTTTGGTGAGAACATAAGGTACCTGGAACTCCATGTTGAATTTTCCAAAGTCAGAGCAGCGCACAAGCGTTATCACGGATCCACTAGTCCGGATACGTGGTTGTCGTACTACCACATGTGAAGATCAACGGCAGCTAAAACTTAGAGGCCGTGTGTTTTTTTTCCTTGATGCTAATCCAAGGAGCAAGAACATGGATCAAAAGCCTACCGCCAAAGTCAATCAACAGCTGGGTGGACATGGCTAAAGTGTTCACGCAACACTTCCGGGGAACGTACGAGCGCCCCAAGAGCATCAATGAGCTACAAAGTTGTGTTCAATACAACAACAAAACCAACGTCGATTTCATCTCATGATGGACGGCATTGAAGAATAGCTGTGAAGGGATCAGGATCTCCAAGAAATGCATGCATTTGTCAATGGCTTGAGAAATAGGTTAGTCAAGTTTATGATAACATCATCTGACCACCCTTATCTCGAATCCATGTTGACCACCACCAACAAGCACGCAGTAGTGGATGGCTTGAATGGCGGAAAATTCGACCAATACATCAACAGTAAAAGGCAGCCAAAGACGGAAAGAAAGACCACGCAAGATCTTACAGAACCGTGAAAAGAGTTGACGCTGCTTTCGGGAACGGTGGACAAGTCAATGGAGTACAGTGGAAAAGTAGGCCCAAGGAGAACTACTTCAATGAATACATCATGAAGATGGACTAGGATAAGGTGAAAGGCGGAACCTACCTCCACCATTCCAGATTTGGGACGCCAAACCACAACAACCAGCAATGCCGGCTCAACAGTGCATTGAGGAAGGAAGATGATAGCGGGTACAAAGGGAAGAGCTTCAAGAGAAAGTTTGTCCTAAAACCTAAGCCCGAGGAAGGACGAGTAGACAATGGATCCAACACGAACGGCTGGATCTAGGAACAACAGAGAAAGGGTGAACTAAAGTTCACCAAAGTAGTTGGTACTGTGAATCACACATTCCTAGCAACATCATCAGCGCGGGAGGTGAAAGCCGCATGGAGAGAAATCAACACCGTACTACCAGCAACTCCAAAATTCCTGAAGTATGCTGAGAAGAGAATCACATGGGAACATACTGACCACCCATCGCATATCCCGGAATCCGGAACTTACAGTTTGGTGGTTAGCCCAATAGTGGAAAGAACAAGGCTCCACAAGGTCCTCATGGATAGCGGAGCAAGCATTAACCTTCTGTACTCGAGTACATTAGAGAAGCTCCACTTTCTCAAGGATACCACAACCGCAAGGTGAAGCACAGATCCTTCAGAGAAGGTGACTTGGTGCTAAGAATGGTACAAGAAAGAGCACACAAATTATCCCCATGTGGGAAGGACCATTTATTGCAAATCTCTGAAGAATGAGTCATATTACCTTGTTGACATCCGGAATAAAGAGAAAAACTGCAAGAGGAAACGTCATATAGACGAACTGGAAGAAACAAAACGGCCCTGGAGCATCCACAAGTTACTTCCTATCTATTCCTATCAAAATCCTATTGTAAACATCACTTGTGATAACGAAATAAATATTGCCGAATCTGCAAAAAAATAAGTTTGTGCATATTTTCATTTTGTCTGCTTTATTTCCGAGTGATCCCAACTCTTGCAAAGTATCAATGTTAATAAGAATTTTGTCTTCATGCTCGTGATTAAAAATCTCATATTTCATATTGCCGAAAAGGCACACTCCTTAAATTTCTTCCCAGTCTTAACAAGTATTTGTCTGATTGCATTATGTGTTGGGTTGCCGAATTAAGCATTAAGGCTCCAAAATCTGGCTCTTGATTCTGGGTTTAGATAGATTGGTTCAAAAAACCTGTTGCATGTCGTGAAGATTCCGTATTTTTGGATTAGCTAATGCTAAAAAAGGCTAATACACATTTGCCATAAAACTCAAAGAAGGAAGCAAGCATGAAAAAAGTGTAAAACTTAAGAACACCACATTGCATTAATCAAAATAGGCCAAGCAGTTTTTGGCATTACAAGTTGAGGATTACAAGGATAACTTATTTTCTAGTTCCTATCCCTTGCAGGGCCTCACTCCTCTTTATACCTAGCCATGGGAAGCCCGGACCGACCCGAAAATCCTGGGCCTAGGCCCAACGGGCTTGTCTGTGGGACGGTCCTAGGCCTCTGTTTAACACCGAAAGCATGTCTAGGCTTGGTATTTCGGAATTTTAATGAAAAGGCCCGACCCGAGGCCCGATGGGATTTCCCACCCATGGGGCCGGGATTGGGCCTGAAAACTAGGCCCGAGGACAGGGTCGGGCCTAGGGCTTATGCCGCGGGCTTTTTTAAGCCCGACCTAAAGCCCGACCCGAGTTGTGGCCAGGTATACTCCTCTGTGTCTTCACCTCCTCATCATCAACATCTTCGTCGGACGTCGAGGTGTCTTCTGACATCTTCAGGACCTCCTCCTCCGGGAAAAAGGTGCCAATAGCACCCATGTTGGCAATCTTGGTGGCATACCCATTCACGGAGTCGAAGAGCTCTTGAACGCGTGCCAAGGAAAGGGACTGCGGAATGCCAATGCCCAAGTGCCAGCATTCGGCGTCTACATAGTGGCACCGAAGAAGACCTAACGCCATTTTCGTTCTGCCACATGCGGCGGAACGGAGAAGGCCATCCTGGCCCTCAGCAGCATCCAAAATGCCCGAAGCTGGACGACGTGCTCCAAGTCCTTCCCGCCTTCCGGCAGATATTTCTTGGCAAACTTCCATCCAGAAGCGCGAAGCTCAATAGGAAGCTAGCGAATGTCCGAATCTTCTCGATCCGAGTCTTTACCTGATCCTCCTCGTTTGAAAAGATAAAACCCGCCATTAAGGATAAAAATAAATGGCGGAAGGAGCAAAGAAAATAAGAATAAGGTGAATAACTTACGGAGAACTTCGTTGTCCAGGACGGTGAGGTCGTCAAAACATTGCCCCAACTTATCTTGGAGCTCCTTGATGGTTTCGGCATCTTTCGTTGATTGATCAGCCAACTTCTTCTCCGCCTCACGTATTTCTGACAGAGGTTAAGTTCCCTGTCAGATTTCTCCTTGTCCCGAGAAACCCAAAAATTCTCATCGCGCAGCGCTTAGGTGTTGATGGCATTGGACAAGGCCACATTTACAACATCAAGAGTGGATGCAAAAAAGACAGAAAAACTCGAAATGAGCAAAAAACCCGAAATAGGAATATATGAAAATGACGGCAAAAGGGAAGAAACACTTACCCTAGTTGTTGGTCGTCTCCTCGTGCAGCTCAGAAACTTCCTTGTTCTTGTCCTCCACAAGACCAACCAGCTTCATAATTTTCTTGTTGCTTTCCGTCAAGGCGGAAAAGATCTTGTTGTTCATCTACTCGGTGGTCTTCTAGGGCAAAAGGCGAATAAAAAATGGTTAGATAAACTAAAAAACATACTACCTATTCGGCAAATCTCGAATAGCTACTCAGTGGCTAGATAGAGGTAGGCGGACACGGCCGAGCATTTTGTAGAAGACTAGGATTATGTGCATTGGTGACAATTGAGCATACCGGCACGCTCAAGCAACTTGTGCGCATACTTCTACTGATGAACAAAGAAGTCGTCGGGGCGCCATGCGACCTCAATGCCAAGGAAGTAATGAAGAGCACCCAAATCCTTAATGGAAAACTCATCACGCAGCCGGAGAGTAAGCTGCTGAAGAAGGGCTACGGAGGAGGCCGTGAGGATGATGTCGTCGACGTACAGAAGAAAGTAAGCAGTCATGTCGCTATGGTGATAGACGAACAGCAAAGGATCCGAGCGAGTGACACGGAAGCCCATGGTCTGCAGAAAACCGGCAATCCGCTGGTACCAGGAGCGAGGGGCTTTCTTGAGGCCGTAGAGCAACCGAGACAACAAGCACACATGGCCAAGATGAGAGGCATCGACGAAACTAGTGGGTTGCTCACAGTAAACCTACTCAGCAAGATGGCCATAAAGAAATGCATTAGAGACATCCATCTGATGAACTGGCCAACCACGAGACACTGCTAGCTGCAGAACGGTGCGGATCGTGCCCGGTTTGACAACCGGCGCGAAGGTCTCGGTTAAGTCGACTCCAGCTCGCTAACGGAAACCACGGACCACCCAACTAGCCTTGTAGTGCTCAGGAGTGCCATCCGAGTGAGTCTTGTGCCGAAAGACCCACTTGCCACTTATGACATTGGCGCGAGGCGGCCGGGGAACCAGTGTCCAAGTGATGTTCCACCGTAGAGCGTCGAACTCATCCTGCATCGCGGCGACCTAGTGAGGATCCCGAAGAGCTGTCTGTGCTGAGGCGGGAATCGGAGATGGCTCAGAGGTGGATGCCGTGAGGAGATACTCGGCGCTGGAGTATCGCAGGCTCGGGTGGTGGACGCCAGTCCAAGACCGCGTCGTAGGAGCCGCGACGGGGGGCGATGCAGCAGGAGCCCCATCCACGCGAGTGGCCGAGGGTCAGGCGGCGCCGCGGTCAAGGGAGGCAGCACAATAGTCGGCGCGGAGGACTCCGAGTCGGAGTCGGACTCCTCGCGGCCGGGCGACGAGGGGGCGCGACCAGAGGAGGTCGCAGCACGTCTCGAGTCGCGTGGATCGCCAAAGCCAGGGGCGGTCCAAAGGCTGAACCAGACCGGCCTGCGGGCTGGGTTCGAGAGCCGTCGATGTCCGACGGCGAGGCGAGGACCGGCGGCAAGGGATGGCGGCGGGTACCTGCTGAAAAGGTAACATCTTATCGTCAAAGTAAACGTGTCGCGAGGTGAATACACGATGAGAGACGGGATCATAGCAACGAGATACTTTGGTGTTGTGTGGGTAGCCAAGGAAAACGCAGGCGATCGAGCGAGTGAAAGCTCATGATACCTCTAATGATTTTGGTGATGATAACAACGCGGGTATCCTCTCTCTAATAATGTTGTTTAAGTGTATGCAGCTGGCCTCTCAGATGATTATTGATAATGCTCAAAAAAATTTCAAATAGGATTTCTGAAAATGATCTATACTGCTACCGGATTTTTTCTGCTGCTGACCCGGGAATTTCCGGTAGATATGGGGCGGAATATCCAGCCCTTGCACCGGAATATTCCGGCCCCTCTGGCCTCTTCAAACGACTAAGTATGTTTTCCAACTGCCCCTGCACAGAAGGTGGGGCGGATATTTGCCCGGAATATTCCGAGGCAAATTTCCGGCCCTCTGGTCCTTAGCAGTTTTGGAAATTTCTCAGGTGCCCGCGCGCAGAGATGGGGGCGGAATATTGGCTGGACATTTCCGGCCCCGGATTATTCAAAAATCCGCCCCCCCCCCCCCCCCCGGATATTTCAAATATCCGGCCTAGTCCTTAGCAGTTTTTTCAGCGTGGTGATGCTGCCGCACACAGAGATGGGGGCGAAATATTGGCCGGAATTTTTCGGCCCCGGAATATTCAGAATTCCGCCCCCCGGATATTTCAAATATCCGGCCTTGCTGCACCGGAAATTTTCGGTGCTAACCATGGAATATTCCGGCCCTGGCGCACTGCAACGGTCAGAATTTGGAGGAGCCTATAAATAGCTGTCTTCTTCCTCTAGATAGTGAGTTCGTCCATTCCTCTCTCTCCTCCATTGTTCAAGAGCTCAAAACGCCCCGATCTCCCTCCTCCTCCAACCAAACTCGGTGCCCTTCAAGGATCTCATGGAGGAGTCCTAGATCTACCTTTCTACCAAGCCAAAAATTGTGTTCCCACACCATACCTCTTGGGATCTTGTAATATCTTGGTTGCCTTGTCATCCAAGGGAAACCCTAGTGCTTGTAGCTTCCACCTTGTATCAAGAAGCTTCGGATTGTTGAGAGCATCCATCTCACTTGTGGAGTAGCCTCAACCACTTGTAAATGTTTGGTCAACGCCTTCAAGTCGACCTCATAGTGGAAATGAGAATGTCCCTCACCAGAGAAGCTCAAGGAGAACAAGGTGTGCACATCCGTGCTATTGAGGAGCGCCTAGGTGGCTCCACAACTCTCCAACATAGACGTACTTCTTTTAAGAAGGAACTACGGGAAACATATCCTTGTCTCCGTGTTTTCACGTGTGGTTATCTTGTGCCTTGAATTAACTTCCGTTTCTACTCGTTATTTGTCACATCGAGTTGTCTACTTAGTTGCACATCTAGATAACCAAGTTATTTACTTCCGAAAGCCCCACTAAAATTGAAAAAGACTTAAAATTTGTAGGTCACCTATTCACCCCCCCCTCTAGTTGACCTTTTTGCACTTTCAATTGGTATCAGAGCCTCGGCTCTTTTATCGGGCTTAACCACCTAAGAGTATCATGGTCAACGGAGATGACACCAAATCTTCTAAGGAGGAGCTCTCCAAAATGGACGACACTATAGCTAACCTAGAGACAACGGTTTGTACTATCCAAACCCAATTGTCCAAGGTTAGCTCTAGTGTAGGCTCGGAGGTTTCCTCCATCAAGAATATGTTGGAGAACATGATGGGTAAACCCCAGGGGCCGTCGAACTCTCCCCACGACTCCGAGGAGGATAGTTCGGAAGAGGAAACAATTCTGGACGAATCCGAACTCGAAGAGAACATTGCCAAAGCTAAGTCTAAAGCCGCACAAAAGACTAAAACCAAAGCAAAGGAGAGTTCTGGTAGCTCCAAGTCTCAAACAGCTAATGGTTCGGGGTCCAATTCAAGAGTTCCACCACCTCAAAATTATGACTCCATCCACCCAATTGTTTCCATGCCACACATTCTTAATGTTGGAATTCCTCCCATGCTTAACACTAATGAATTATCTTCTTGGAAGTTTGAAATGGAGTCACATATTTCTGGATCATGCACCGGATTGTGGAGGAGTGTGACTCATGGATTTCATCCTCATGACCCAAGCAACTTGACTCCAAGGGAGGATGTGGAATCTCAACTCAACAAGACTGCACTTGTCATTATCCAGAAGGCTCTCCCAAGGGAGTATTTCACTCACATTCGTAGTTGAAAGACCGCCAAGGAAGCTTGGGACAAGCTTGACACATTGTTTCAAGGAAATTCTAGCATCCAATCTTCCAAGTATGACGTGGCCATTGACAACTCCGAGAACTTCGTTATGCATGAGGATGAGACTCCCGAAGAGCTATATAGAAGAGTTGTCACTCTCGCCAATCAATTGACAGACTTTGGAAATGAATAGATCTCCGATGAGTGCATTAAGAGGAAATTTGTCAAAGTCATTACACCCTTTGAGAAGAATCTCTCCACTAGCATCCGGACAAGAGCGGACTACAATAATCTCAATTGTGTGCTTAGTGAGTTCATCGCCATCTCTCTATCACACAAGAGTGTGGATGATGCTCTTGCTCGCTCTAGAGGAATGGGAAGGTAACCCAACCTCGCTTTGAAGTCAAAGGCAATGGCTCGAGTCGAAGAAAGTGAAGAAGATGATGATGATGAGGAATATTATGAGGACACCTATACTGGAGCTCACAAATGCATCGCTCTTGCTATGCATGGATATTGGAAGAGATGGGAAGCTCACAAGGCCGGCTCTCCAAGACCTCCACAAAACAAGAACTACAAGAAGAAGGGGGAGCGATCAAGGACATGCTACAACTGTGGTAGCGCAAACCATTTTGTGACGGAGTGCCCTCTTGAGCCAAGATAAGAAAATGAAGGAAAGCTTGTTCGCAAAAACAAGGCCAAGGCTCCAAAAATCAAGAACTTTGCTAGAAGAGTGCTAAGGGCCCTCTACGTTCAAGAAGGGGAGGTCCTAGATACCTATATCTCCGGAGATGAAGGAGAAGATGAAGTGGTAGGAGTTGCTCACGTAGCCATAGCTACCGTGTCATCTCCATCGATCTCTCTATTTGAATCCCCCAATGAGATTGTGGCTACCCGACCTACATGTCTTATGGCAAAAGCAACTTCGGTATGCTCTCCTAACTCCAAGACCATTATCACTAACCCTCCTTCATTATTGGATTCTGTTGAGAATGTTTGTGAGGAGGATGGTGAGGCTAACGAGTTATGCATTTTGGCTAGATAGCCTTAAAGGTGAGACTAAGGAAAAAGTGAATGCCCTTTTGAGGCAACTTGATGAGGGTAACTCTCTTGTAGAAGAAAAGTAGGAGATTATCATGACCTTGGAAAGCCATGGAGGTCACAGTTGCAATGAACAAGAGCTTGAAAAGGCTCTTGAGAATGAGTGTTCCATTCGTGCCTCTCTTGAGGAGAAATTATCTAGTATTGAAGAAAACTTTGCCATGAGTGTCTCTAAGCTTAGGAAGGATAATGCACAATCTCTTGCTATCATTAAAACACTTGAACATGAAGATTTGAAGCTAGGAATTGCTCACAAGGAACTTGTGACTAGTCATGAGAAACTAGAAAAGGATTTCATGTCTCTTAAAGAAATTCATGACAAGCTAACCAACTCTCGTGACAATCTTCTAGCTCAACAATCAAACAAGCAAGTTATGTCATCCTCATCTACTAGCATGAATGCCTTTCCTAGAAACTCTTGTAGTGCGACTAATCTTGTAGGAAGTGATAAGAATCTCAATGAGGTTACTCCTCAACAAGTCAAGAATGGAAAGGGGGAACTTGGCTATGTAGCCAAGTCAAAGAAGAAGTACAAGAAGAAGAACAAGAAGAAATTCTCCTCTTCCTCACAAGAAGTAAGATTTGTGAAATAGGGAGAGGTGGCCAAAGAAAAGGAGACCAACACCATTGTGGGTGGTGAGACCTCTAGGGGGAGCACCGCTCATAATGACTTTGCCGGGAAATACAACCCATCTTATGTTCTTATGAAATCTAGAGATGGTCATGTATATGCTAAATATGTTGGTACTTCTTATGGTGATGATTATCATTGGAGTATTTGGGTTCCAAAGACCCTTGTCGCTAACAAAAGAGGACCCATTCAATGATAAGTACCTAAATCAAGACACTAATCTATTGTAGGGAAGTGCTTCCGGTTCGAGCAAATGGACGATGGATAGTGGTGCATCCCAACATATGACCGGAAGCACTGACGCAATGAGTGATATTCATCCTCCATAACTCATCTCAATTGCGTTACTATTGGTGATAACTCCGAACTAAAGGTATTGGGACGAGGCAAGGTGGCAATCTCGAATGACTTGTCAATTGAGAATGTCCTCCTTGTCGAGTCCCTTGGCTATAATCTCATCTCGGTTCTTCAACTTGCTAAAAGCGGTTTTACCTCGTTCTTTAATAAGGAGAATGTGATTGTCACTTGGGAGACGACTCTTGAAGTAGCCTTTGTTGGGCATGTCAAGAACGACATGTATGTAGTGGACTTCTGTAAAGGAGACACGTGTGCCGCGACATGCCTAATGGCTAAAGTTGATGCGGGTTGGCTATGGCATCGCCGGTTAGCCCACACCAATATGAGGACGTTGCATGACCTACAAAGTGGCAATCACGTTCTAGGACTAATGGATGCTAAGTTTGCCAAAGATCGTGTGTGTAGCTCTTGCGTTCTTGGAAAGCAACATGGAGAAGTTCACCCCACTAAGACCAACATCACCACCTCAAGAATCCTCGACCTCATTCACTTGGACCTATGTGGTCCCCTATCATATGATAGTATTGGAGGCAAGAAGTATTTCTTGGTTATTGTTGATGACTACTCACGATATTGTTGGGTGTATTTCTTCAAGAGGAAGAGTGAGACTCAAAAGCGGGTCATCGAGTTCATCACTTTGGTGGAGCGCCAACATAATACAAGCATCATGGCTATCCGAAGTGACAATGGCTCCGAGTTCAAGAACTACACCGTGGAGGGATTTCTTAGCGAGGAAGGAATTTCTCATCAATATTCCACTCCCTACACCCCTCAACAAAATGGTGTGGCGGAGAGAAAGAATCAGACTCTAATGGATGCGGCTCGAACCATGATTGCGGAGTTCTCTTCTCCTTATAACTTTTGGGCCAAGGCCGTCTCCACCGCTTGTCACGCTAGCAACTGATTATATCTCCGCAAGATCTTAAACAAGACCCCTTATGAGATTCTCACGGGCAAGAAGCCCGATGTTTCATACTTGAAGGTCTTTGGGTGCAAGTGCTTCATCCGTAAGAGAGGTAAACGCTTGTCGAAATTCGAGACTAAATCTTATGAGGGTATCTTTGTTGGTTATGCCACAAATGCTCACGCCTATAGAGTCTACAACAAGTCCACCGGACAAGTTGAAGAAGCTATAGACATGGTGTTTTATGAGGATAATGGGTCCCAAGGGGGCCGTATAGATCATGGTGTTGTAGGAGATGCAATTCCTCCCATCGTCATAAGAAGAATGGGGATTAGTGAAATAATCCCCATTGAGGGTTACCGGATGACGGAGGGAGAAGGACTATGCTCCACTCAAGTGGAGCCATTGACTACACCCATAGATACTCAAGCTACCCAACAAGATGCACTAAGACCTCATGCTTCAAATCAAGGCCAAGCTAATGATCAAGATCATCCCATCGATCAAGGCCAAGCTCATGATGAAGTCCAAGCTCGCAATGAAGGACAAGAACAAGATACTCATGTTGACGATAGAACTCGACACATAAGGGATCCACCTCCCATTGATGAAAATCAAGGTCAAGGTGGACAAGACTCCGATGATGAAGCTGATAATCAATTGCTATCCAAGGAAACTTTGGAGGAGATGCTAGCTCGTAGGGCAAAGACAAGGCTAGATAATCTTGCTCGTGCCGGTCACACGGAGGACATGATTCTTGGACAAGTTCGTGGAAGGGTCGTCACAAGGAGGCAATTGGCGGATTTTAGCAAGGATCATGCTTTCGTCTCTCACATTGAGCCCAAGAAGGTCTATGAAGCTCTTGAAGATCAAGATTGTCTTGAAGCTATGCACGGTGAACTCAACAACTTCGAGCGCAACAAGGTGTGAAAGTTGGTGCCAGGACCCAAAGATTGCACGAACGTCATCGGCACCAAGTGGATCTTCAAGAACAAGCAAGACAAGGATGGCATCGTCATTCTCAACAAGGCGATATTGGTAGCTCAAGGTTTCTCTCAAGTCGAAGGCGTTGATTTCGGTGAAACATTCGCTCCCGTAGCTCGTCTTGAATCAATTTGTATCTTGCTTGCATATGCTTCTCATCACAACTTTAAACTACAACAAATGGATGTTAAAAGTGCATTTTTGAATGGTCCCATCCACGAGTTGGTCTATGTCAAGAAACCTCCGGGTTTCGAGGATCCCAACCACCCCGATTATGTCTAGAAACTCGATAAGACACTCTATGGACTTAAACAAGCTCCACGTGCATGGTACGAGCACCTTAAAGAGTTTTTAGTGGATCGTGGGTTCAATGTTGGTTTAATCGATCCCACCCTTTTCACCAAAAAGGTTGGAGGTGACTTGTTCATATGCCAACTCTACGTGGATGATATGACCTTTGTATCTACTAACATCGCATTCAATGATGAGTTTTGCAAGCTTATGACGGATAAATTCGAGATGTCTATGATGGGTGAGTTAGAGTATTTCCTTGGCTTTGAGATCAAGCAACATCCCGAAGGCACATTCATCAAGCAAGCCAAGTATACTCAAGACATGCTCAAGCGGTTCAACATGCATGATGCCAAACCTATGAAGACTCCCATGTCCACGACTATTGACTTGAAACCCGACCCGAATGGTAAAGAGGTAGATCAAAAGGTATACCGCTCCATGATTGGCTCTTTGCTCTACCTTTGTGCATCTAGACCCGATATCATGTATAACGTAGGTAAATGTGCAAGGTTTCAATCCTCTCCGAGACAAAGTCATTTTGAAGCGGTTAAGCGCATCTTTCGATATTTAGTTCATACAAATTTCATTCTTTGGTATCCCAAGGGTTCAAGCTTTCAGCTCATTGGATATTCGGATGCGGATTATGCGGGCGAGAAGACGGATAGGAAATCTACATCCGGAGGTTGTCAATTTCTTGGTCGCTCATTGGTATGTTGGTCCTCCAAGAAGCAAAATTGCATCGCCCTCTCTACCACCGAGGCTGAATACATCTCCGCGGCGAGTTGTTGTGCTCAATTACTATGGATGCAGCAAACATTGCGAGATTAGGGCATCGACTTCGACAAATTCCCCCTCTTGTGCGACAATGAGAGTGCCATCAAGGTCGCCTACAATCCCGTTCTTCACTCCAAGACGAAGCACATTGAGATACGGCATCATTTCATTCGGGATCATGTTGAGAAGGGTGATATTGATCTTTCCTATGTGCCGACCAAGGATCAACTCGCAAACATCTTCACGAAGGCCCTTCATGAACCAAGATTTAGGGGTTTGAGGAATGAACTAAATGTTGTTGATGCGTCCAACTTCTGTTGAACCCTTGCATAATTACCTTCACTACATGTGCTATCTAGGTGTAGATGTAGGCATGGACATAGGGGGAGCGTATTTAAATTCATGAACCAATACTCCACCTATCATGCGCAAAACAATCAAAACTTCACGCTAGTCATTTTGTGACTTATTGTGCTTAAACGTGAGTCATACTTTTGGGCCCAAGATACATCTTCGCGGCTCCTTGGTATACACTCAAACACGGTGGCTCCGGACACCAACATTTCTCTTCGTGTTGTTATTTGGTTTTTGTTTTTGTTTTGTGTGTTCATCGACATTGTTCGTGTTTGTTTTGGAGGCTCACTTCTTGTATCCTTTTCCACATAAACCTCGGAGGGAACGGGAACCCCGGAAATTCCGGCCTAAGGCCCGGAAATTTCTGGCCCCAAGATATTTGTCTCAGAATTTTTCACCCTTTTCCAAGGTGCCTTCTCACAGAAGGCACCCCGGAAATTTGGGCGGAAATTTCAGGCGCAAATATCCCGGGGGACATAATATTCCGTGTCTTATGCTCCGGAAATTTCCGGGGCTCGAGATTGTCCAGAAAATTCACCCAAACATCCAGCGTGCCCGCTCGCAGAAGGCACAACGGATATTTGGGGCGGATATTCCGGACTGAAATCTCTGGCCCCCAGAATATTCCGGTCCTAATACCGGAATAATCTGGGGTGCGCGGCTGGGGGCTATAAATAGGCGACGGGAGGGGCAGTTCCTGACTGTTTCCCCTCCCCTCGCCTCCACTCCGCCCCCAACCGCAGCCGCCGCCTCCAAGACGTCCGGGAGGCCCTCTCGCCTCCCCTCTTCAACCTCCGGTTTCCTTTTGCGGATCAAGAGACCGCACATCCGTTCCTCCACAATGGATCCCGGTATGTGTTCTGATTTCTCCGCAATCTAGGGTTACCAGATGATTTGATCTCATGTTCTTTCATCTTCCATGTGTTTTTGGGAAGGAACGTCCATATACTAGTATCACACATCCCCTAGTGTTCCCCCTATTGCACTTCCTCGTTGTTTTAGATTCGTGGCAGGCCCTATTTTCAGATCTGGTGCGAAATCTCGAGGTTCGGAAATTTCCGCCCCCAGACCGGAATTTCCGCCACCCCGGAAATTTCATCTGAGGCCGGAATTTCCGCCCCAGACTGGAATATCCGGCCTGCCCTGAATCTCTAACTGAGATCTGTTCTTCCACTACCACAAGTTGTGAGCCACCGTTCTGATCTTTTTCTGTTTGTTTTCTTTGCGCTTTCTCTTGCTTTTCTCGCAGATAGTTCAAGCTCTAGGCCTCCCAAGGTGACTAGCTCGCGCAAGAGGTACCGACACTTGAGGGAAGATGATGAGGGCACTTTAGTGGATGAGACGGAGACTCGCCATCGTGAGAGGGATGCTGAGAAGGAATATGAGCGTGAACGTGATGCTTCCAGGGCAGCTCGCAAGGCCAATAAGAAGCAGGGGAAGGCAGCTCTCAACTTGGCCACCATGCCTATCTCTGAGTTCAAGGCATGGCGGGCCAAGGCCTGGTACACTGATGGTCCTCAAGACCCAACTATTGACTCCTGCTTCTGGCACGTTGAGCAGGAGACTCTCTTCAAGGAAGTGTACACTGTGATGAGCAAGCCATTTTGCCCCCATGAAGTTCATCAACTTTGCACACATGGCTGCCAATCCCGCATACTTCAACAACTCTGTCCAGCTGGCTGAACTTCTGGGTCTGCGTCACCTCATGGAGACCCAATGCTCCTACAACATCACTTTCATCCAGCAGTTCTTCTCCACTCTGGTCTTCGACGAGTCTGAGGATATTGGGATGTCCTGGATGTCTGGCCCTTACCTGCTCACCGCCACATTCCATGACTTTGCAGCCAAGCATGGATACCCCTTTGCTGGTCTCAACACTCCACAGGGTACTCGCATGCACATTCACGGGATGGAGTATGAGAAGAACAGACTTGCTGAGTTGTATGGTCCTCTTGGTGTTGTGGGCTCTACGAAGGGTCTCTTCCCCATTTATGACATCCTTCTGCGCATGTTCAGAGCGACTATTGCCCCGAGCACGGGCAATAATGATGAGATTCGTGGTGGCTTGGTTAATATCATGTACCATGCCTACCTGACCTTCACTGAGGGCGACATGACTGATACAGAGCGTCACAAGATTGATGTGATGGATTTCATCTTCAACAAGATCTACTTTGCTCTCTTCAACCGCAAGGTGCCCCCATATTCTCCATACATCATGAAGCTCATCAAGTCTCTCTACCCCGCTAAACTCCGTGCTGATCTGGAGTTAGACTGTGATGACCACAAGGACGTCAGGATGTACAAGAAGGCCGCCCATGTTCAGCAGGATGCTCATGATGTTGGTGCCACGGGTCAGGGTCACCGTGATCCTCACATGCGTCCACCTCTTCCAGGCAACAAGAAGCGCTCATGGCTCGCTCGTGCCATTGAGAAGGTGATGTGCATGAATGTGTGTATCCACGAGGAGAACTACAATGCCTATGTTGAGCACCGCAACATCCAGGAGAATCACTGCACCATCATGACTTCCCTCAACATTCCCAATGTGCCTGCTCCTCCTCCTGACAGGATTCCATACAAGAACTAGAACAACCGCGACGTCGACTGGGATCTGGGCGTGGATGATGATGAGGATATTGCATCTGCTAGCGAGGAGGAAGAAGAAGATACCCAGGCCTAGAGTTTTCTCTATGGGACGTAGTGCTCTCTTTTATATTTTTGGTATCCTGTGCGAAAGGGGGAGAAGATCTAGTGACCGCGGGGATTTGCTAGGGTAGGCTTCGTTATTTATCGTTTTTTATCTTTTCGTGCGTCTTTTCGAACTTCGTCTCATCGTGCTCGTTATTCGTGAATTTGTTTGTGTGAACTCTTATTATTAGGAGGCATGTCTCCTATATATGCTATATGTGATGTTTACTTTCTAGCGCATTGTTAGATTATCCCCATGCAAATATCCGTGTTGTCATCACTCACCAAAAAGGGGGAGATTGAAAGCTCATGATCCCTCTAATGATTTTGGTGATGATAACAACGCGGGTATCCTCTCTCTAACAATGTTGTTTAAGTGTATGCAGCTGGCCTCTCAGATGATTACTGATAATGCTCTAAAAAAGTTCAAAGAGGATTTCTGAAAATGATCTATACTGCTACCGGATTTTTCTGCTGCTGACCCCAGAATTTCCGGTGGATATGGGGCCTTGCACCGGAATATTCCGGCCCCTCTGGCCTCTTCAAACGACTAAGTATCTTCTCCAACTACCCGCGCACAGAAGGTGGGGCGGATATTTGCCCGGAATATTCCGGGGCAAATTTCCGGCCCTCTGGTCCTTAGCAGTTTTTGGAGATTTCTCAGGTTCCCGCGCGTAGAGATCGGGGCGGAATATTGGCCGGAAATTTCCGGCCCCAGATTATTCAAAAATCCGCCCCCCGGATATTTCAAATATCCGGCCTGGTCCTTAGCAGTTTTTTCAGCGTGGTGTTGCTGCCCGCGCACAGAGATGGGGGCGGAATATTGGCTGGAATTTTCCGGCCCCGGAATATTCAAAATTCCGCCCCGCGGATATTTCAAATATCCGGCCTTGGTGCACCGGAAATTTCCGGTGCTAACCCCGGAATATTCCGGCCCTGGCGCACTTCAACGGTCAGAATTTGGAGGAGCCTATAAATAGCTGTCTTCTTCCTCTAGATAGTGAGTTCGTCCATTCCTCTCTCTCCTCCATTGTTCAAGAGCTCAAAACGCCACGGTCTCCCTCCTCCTCCAACCAAACTCGATGCCCTTCAAGGATCTCATGGAGGAGGCCTAGATCTACCTTTCTACCAAGCCAAAAATTTGTGTTCCCACACCATACCTCTTGGGATCTTGTAATCTCTTGGTTTCCTTGTCATCCAAGGGAAACCCTAGTGCTTGTAGCTTCCACCTTGTAGCAAGAAGCTTCGGATTGTTGAGAGCCTCCATCTTACTTGTGGAGTAGCCTCAACCACTTGTAAAGGTTTGGTCAACGCCTTCAAGTCGACCTCATAGTGGAAACGAGAATCTCCCTCACCGGAGAAGCTCAAGGAGAACAAGGTGTGCACTTCCGTGCTATTGAGGAGCGCCTAGGTGGCTCCTCGCCTCTCCAACGTAGACGTACTTCTTTTAAGAAGTAACTACGGGAAACATATCCTTGTCTCCATGTTTTCACTTGTGGTTATCTTGTACCTTGCATTCACTTTCGTTGCTACTCGTTATTTGTCACGTAGGGTGTATACTTAGTTACACATCTAGATAACCAAGTTATTTACTTCCCAAAGCGCCACTAAAATTGAAAAAGACTTAAAATTTGTAGGTCACCTATTCACCCCCCTCTAGTTGACCTTTGTGCACTTTCAGCGAGGTGCTAGCTTATGAGGCGCGGTAGCGGCGATGCTAGGGTAGCAGAGACAGCCGAAGATGCAAAGCTCATCATAAGAGGGTGGTGCACCGAAGGGAAGATGGTGAGGGGAAAAATTTCCACGAGTGCGACACGGGCGAATGTTAAGAAGAAGTGATGCGGTAGAAAGCGCGTCAGGCCAAAAGCACGGAGGCATATGGGCATGAAAGAGGAGCGTGCGAACGCAATCATTAAGAGTGCGGAGGACGCGTTCGGCGCGACCGTTCTGTTGCGAAGTATAGGGGCAGGTGAGAGGAAAGGTCGTGCCATGTGTGGTGAGGATAGTACGGATGGCTAGGTTATCCAACTCCTTCCCGTTGTCGGTTTGTAACGCAAGAATGGGACACCCAAACTGCGTGGAAACGTAGGAGTAAAAAGCGGCAAGAGTGGCAAGAGTATAGGACTTGCGGCGCAACGGAAAAGTCCACACATTATGCGAAAAATCATCAAGAATGACAAGATAATAAATTTAGCCCATATTAATTGCAACTGGGGAGGTCCAAACATCACTATGAATTAATTCAAACGGATAGGGAGAAACATGAGAAGAAGCACGAAAAGGAAGCCTAGCATGTTTGCCGAGACGACACGCATGACAGGAGTGATCAGAGATCTTATTACGCGTGAAAGAAAAAATCCTAAAAATGTGACAAAGAGTGGCGGGGTTGGGATGACCCAAGCGAGCATGCCAAAGGTCCACACCAGTGGCGAGAGCGACATGAGCAACGGATGTGGAGGGTGTGGAGTGCACCCGTTAGAGATCGTCGGGGCTGTTACATCGGTGGAGCACCATCCGGGTTCGGCAATCCTTGACAGAGAAACCAAACATGTCAAACTAGACGGTCAAAGGATTATCGCGTGTAAATTGTTTAACAGAAACAAGATTTTTTATGAGATTAGGTGAGACTAAGACATTAGACAAAGAAAGTGGAGTGGACATAGAAGGAAAAGATGCACGGCCTATATGAGTGATAGGGAGAGAGGATCCGTCACCGACGGTTATGCGAGTAGAAGTGTTGACGGGGGAGGAGGTTTGGAGAGTACCGGGGTGGGAAGCCATATGAGCCAAGGCGCATGTGTCCATGTACCAATCGCCGCCTCTAGTGTACGTGGACAGAGTCGGAGCAAAGTGGAAGGCTGCCAGTAGAGCCGGGTCCCAAGGCGTAGGAGCCGGGGCCATCGGGGGCAGCGGTGGCGGTGGCGGTGGCTGCGACGGCTGCCCGAATGAGTAAGGCTCGTAGGGCTGCACGCACTGCTGAGGCGCCGCGTAGAACGTCTGGTGGGAGGGAGGCCGCGATCCAAAGATACCGGGATGGGTGATCGAGGAACCGGCATGGAGTAGGCGTGCACGACACCGGTCCAGGGGTTCTGCCCGGCGTACCACGGAGCCGTCTGGAGGGGCTGCTGGGACGTGTGACGCCTCCCTGAGGCTGCTGCGACTACTGCTGCTGCTGGCGCCCGCGGCGACGACCCCCGCGGTGACAATTGCTGTTGTTGGAGGGTTGGGCCGGTGGCGGTGGTGGAGGCGCCCGCGGGAGGGCCGGCGGATGCGGGAAGCCGGAAGGAGGACGAGGGGCGGGTCCGGGCCGGCGCGGGTGCCGGTGGTGAGGGCGGTGTGTGTCGCCCGAGCCCGCACCATCTTCAGTCGGCGCTCCTCGAGCTTGAGGTACGCCACGACCTTGGAAAAGGTGGGGTCCGGGATGAAGGTGAGGTTGGAGGCGGTGTTCCCGTAGTCCTCGTGTAGACCGGCGGTGAGGGTGGTGATGAGCAGCTCGTCGCCGATGGGCTCGCCAAGATCACGGAGCTCGTCGGCGATCTTTTTGAGGCGCATGCAAAAGTCGTCGATGGAGGAATCGAGCTGATGGCACCTGTAGAACTCGCCGTGAAGAAGAACCTTGCGCTGAAGTTTATTGTCGGTGAAGAGGCTGTTGAGTTTGGTCCAGACAGCGCGGGCGTCGTCCTCATCGGCCACCACCGTGTGGAAGAAGTCAATGGAGATGGTGAGGTAGAATCAGCGGATGATGGTGGCGTCGATGATCATCCACTCCTCGTCGTTGACCATGAGACGGGAGTCCATGGAGCCATTGACATGGCTGTGAAGGAGGAACTCGCGAAACAGCAGGGAGAAGTACCGCTTCCAGGAGGAGTAGGACGCGGTGGTTTGATCGAGGATCATCGGGACACGGTCGGCGATGTTGAGGTCGCGGATGAGACCCATGTCCGGGCCGGTGAACGGATTGCTGCCGGAGGAGATAGAGGAGACGGGGAAGGACATGACAGCGGTGGGGTGGGGAGGCACGCAGTGGGCCGGCGGCGGCGGCGCTTGGGAAGAGCGCGGCGGCGGCGACCGCTAGGTTAGGAAACTTGTGCGGAATCTGATACCATGTAGAAGACTAGGATTAGGTACAATGTTGGATAGATTGATCGGTGCACCAAAGGCACGTATATATGTTACATGATGTGGGACTCTACCTCAACTATACAAGAACTAAGAGGTGGGCCGAGTACAATATACACGTACAATTACAAATATATTCAACACATATGAAGGAAATCCTTGTTGTACCGCTGAAATTGGTCCTCCAAGTAGGAGTATTCTTCTTCCAATACTTCTTTCGGGTAGGTATTCATTCCCTCTCGATAGACGTAGGAACCCGTGGGGGCATTGCTAGAGTGCGGATGAGGAACATGAACAAATCTGTGTTCGTAACTCGAAAGCAAGTAGACATGGTCGTCGAAGCATTCCTCCTTCACCTTCTGGTGTTCGTACTCCTCGAATGGCGGAAGATCCATTGTCTCCTTGTCCTTTTAATCAAGCTATTTTTTTAAATAATACAGCTTTATTACTTAATTCTGGAAATATCACGCAGTTTTTAATATTTTCAAAAATATTACGTAGTCGGGGCTGGTGAAACCGACTGGATCCAATCGGGCTTGCCTAGCCCGATTAGGACCTTTCGGCGACGTGTGTCCCCATTAGTGGCCACGCCACGTCGACATGGCCAGTCGGGGCGCACATAAAGCTGTCGAGCCCGACAACAACCAATCGGGGTTGCCAAGTCCGATTAGTGGATGCATAGTGTTGGCCGCGACGCTCCTCTTCTTCTCTTCCTGGTTCGCGTTCTTCCCTCTCTCTCTTCTAACTTCAAGCCCCGAATTAATCCACAAAATTTAGTTGATTTCTTCTAGATTTTTCACGACAAAACCAGTCAGAAGGAAGCTAGGGGGACTAGGGAGAGCTTGATCTCACGATGGGATCGCTTGTGGGGCTGGTAGTCATGGTTGTTGTGGTGATGTAACATCCCTGGTTTTTAGAAAAGTTCAAAAATCACTAAAAAATGAAACGTTTGTTTTCATGTTATGGAAGGCACCAAAAAATCAAATGAGATGCAAGAAACACAAGAAAACAATACAGATTCTAATGAAATTGGAATTAAGAATCCAAACTACTTTCTTCCTTAAACCCTAAAGCTATTTCAAATTTAGTTTTCATTATAAAAAGGAAATATTTCTTCTTGAAAAACATGTTTTCAACCCATATTTAATAAGAGTATCCCATTTCTTAATCATTTGGGTTTGGAAAATGATTTAAGAAGCCCAAATATCATTAGTGGGAATTATAAATGACTTGGCAATTTATTCTTTTCAAAATTACTTTCTATGGTTTTATTTGGGCACAAATAAGTTATTAGATTTTATAAGCTCAAAACTTGACTTATGAATTGTTTCTGAAAATTATATGAAAACCTATTCTCTATTGAAAAGATATTTCCTATTTAAATGCCTATAATTTCTAATTTCATACATATTTTTCTATTTGAAAAATTCAAAAGTGATGAAAACAACACAAACATGCTTATAATTTGAAGATAAAGTTTTTACAAAAAGGTAAAAACTTGTTTGAGGCCATTTGGAGTTTCCAAATAAAATATATGAATTATTTAGGAAATAAAAACAGGTAATAGAAAAGGAAAAGACTAAGAACAAAGAAAAACAGAACGGACCGAGTCCACTTCTTTCCCTCTCTTTCTCTCGCCCGCGCGCAGCGCAAAACTCAGCAACCGACCCAAGCCCACCACCGATTACTCACCGCACGCGCAGAAAAACCACAAGCAGCCCAGCCTGCGCGTCCCCCTCTATCTCTCCTCCTTGCCACTGACCCATGAGGCCCAGCCCTGACCTAAGAATGACGTCATGCCGACGCGGTTGTTGTCCACCTCGCGGAAATCTCGCGCACAACGCCGCACCACGATCTCCTTCCCCCGCGCATCTCCTGGCATCCCGAGCCCCTCTTCTCCTTTTCCCCTTTGGTTCCCCCTTGATACCGTGCCGCGAGTTTCCCAATTTGCTCGTCGTCCAATCCGGCCAGGTGAGCAAACACTCGATCCCAATACCCCCTCCTTTCGATTCCCCATGTCCTGGCGATTCTCATTCCACTTCCCTCTTCGGTTTCCTCGCAGCAAATCGTCGCCGCCGTCCTCGACTGTCCCTCACCGGCGTCCGCGCGTCTTCGATTGTTCCCCGCCGCCGCTCCCGGAAGCGAGGAGGCATACCGTAGCCACCATCTTCATTTTCGCGTCGCGCCGCGTCTCTTCGTCGACTCCCCGTGCTCGGAGGACCACCGCAGAGCCTCCGTCGCCGAAATCCCGTGTGCGCCGGTCGCCGGGTAGCCATTCCCGACGGGATCCCCTCCGGTGAGTCCCTCTGATACATCCCTGTCCATTGGATCCCCATCGTAGGGCTAGGATAGAACACTTAATCGAAGGGGTACGCGGTCGTTGGATCAGAATCCAATGAACCAGATTCAAAACGACTTAACCATGTCATCGCCTACTCAGCAGCCACGCCAGCGCCTAGTCAGCTAGCCCAACCATTCCGAAAGCGCCACGTGGCCTGACCTTTTTTCTGTTTTATTACAAATAGAAAATCAAATACAGTTTTGCAAAAAAGTCCCTGCAACTTGCAACCATCATAACTTTTGATCCACTTAGCCAAATTTAACAAACTTAGACTTTTTGAAATCCCCATAACATGTAGAAACTTTTGGAACTTTCCAAATTCAAATTTGAAAATCTTAAATTGATTCAAATTTAAATATGCGTGTTTGATAAATTTTGGCATAATTCAAATTCTACAAACCCAAAAATTGCAAATAAAATATTTCTGGAATCCTTAAAATGTGTACTTTCATACCCTCTATCCAAAAATAATAATTGAACCAGTTAAAATGGAGATTAGAATTTAA
This sequence comes from Alopecurus myosuroides, assembly GCA_028641055.1. Classification (NCBI taxonomy): domain Eukaryota; kingdom Viridiplantae; phylum Streptophyta; class Magnoliopsida; order Poales; family Poaceae; genus Alopecurus; species Alopecurus myosuroides. The sequence continues at coordinate 283,148,288 of CM054061.1, forward strand.
ATAGCCATCTGAGTGTTTTGCACCTAGTTTTAATTCTATAAATAATTTTAATTAGTTTTCTTCTGAAAAATTCTTCCATTTAGCAACCTTAGACTAGAGAGACCAGTAACAAAACCATTTGTGACCAGAGAATCCATTCCCTGTAATCCTTGTCATATAAACCACCCATAGTAGTCAATCATCATACTTCAACTGTTGTTTAATGAAACCCCCTTTCAGAAAAATTGTGGTATGATCATTTTGATCAAAACCAACACCCATTTCATGTTATGACATGTGAAAATAACTTTTGGACCAGAAAGCCATGACCCAAGACCCTTTGTAAATTTACAAGTCACGTTGTGAATTTCTTGTTTATTGTTATTTATTTGTATTGTTTAGATTGTACGGAGAGCAACGTTCTGTTTGTCAAGAGAGTGTTTCTATACCAACTTCCACAATGCAAGTGATGCTCATGTCCCACTTTTTATTGCGTTAGTGTTTTTTCAGTAGTATGCATCATAGGTGATTTTATTTATTTTCCAAAGTATATGCTATGCTTAGAAATACCTAGTAGTGTGTAGCCAACCTGAAACCTCTACTAGATACTAGATTAGCTATGCCAGAGTATTATCACAACTATTGATGATACATGTTGGGTTGTGATGTTTTGAAAAATGAAAATTAACAACCCAATGAAACACCTGGGTGTACTGAACCTTGCTTGGATTATGTTGAGTGGCTACTCAGGACCATGTTCATGGTGGTTTAGCCATGAATGTGGGGGTTATCACCTGAGAGTACACTTGTGGACCGCCACCCAGGATTAAAGAGATTTGTAGGTCTTCACTGTGTAGTTAGCTTCCAGTGCAGCCTTGAGGTAATGTGGGCTCTGCCAAGATTAAGTAAGTTGTGGGGGTTCATCCTATTGCATGACATTGGGTGGTAGAATTTTAGGAGCGTCGAGTCATGCTAGTATGGTTGAATCCCTCTTCCCAAAGATCTTGTCTCATTCTTCTTTTGGGGAAAATGAGTCTCAAGGTGAAAGTGCACAACCTCTGCAGAGTTAAAAACTAAGATCTTAGCCGTGTCCCCGATTATGGGCCAGTTGAGCAGCTAGACAGAGTTGGTGCCGAAGGATCTCCTCATCTATTCTGAATAAAGTAAAATATGGTAGAAACCCTTTATAGGGCACATGGTGGTTTAACCATGGTGCCACAACCAAACTTCATGGTGGTTTAGCCATGATGACTTTCAAACTTCATGGTGGTTTAGCCATGATGATTTGTTCACCTTTATGGTGCTTTAACCATGAAGGATTGTACAAATGATTTCTTTTGTTTAAAAAGGAATTGTCAAATATAGGAAAAATTGGTTTTATGAAAATAGCCCAGACTCCACCAGCCAAATATCATGTAGCTAGTTGTTCCTCAAAACTTCCACCATACAAGTGTCACTTGCCGGTACATTGTTTGTACTGACTTCCTCCCCTGTGGGGGCTGCATATTCCAACGTGCAGATAAATCTGAAGACGAGTGAGGATTTCGTTTAGGATCTCGAGTCTATCGCCAACATGTTCTGCCTGTGGCGCATGAAGTGAAGAAGGCTCATTGAAGATTTGTTTCCGCTGTGTTTACTTTGAAACTTTGTTATTTGGGCTAGTCCATGTTGACTATGCCAATTGTAAGTCTATTTTATTTCTTATCCACTGGATCAACGATGTGGAATGATGCTATTGCAATGAATATTTCATTTTGTCATGTGTATGCTATCAGAGATCCCGGGAATAGCAGGTTACACAGGTGTTCTACCTTTATCAAAAGGTAGGCCGCTACAAAATGGTATCAGAGCATATTGTTGCCTGTAGGATCGAGACCCTAAGTTTGGATTGGAACTAGGAAAAAGACCCTAGGATTGAAAATCTATTTTTTTCAAACTTATAGAAATAAAACATCACATCTTAATCTTTCTCATATCCTCTCATCTATTATTCACCTGAAAATATTTTTCTCTTATTATAGATGTACTACCTCTTGATTTCCATCAAGACATGATTGGTGAAAACCATGGAGTGAAAGGAATAGTTTTCACATGACCTTTGGTTTCAACATGAAGATCAACACCTCAAGACACTGAGAGGAGGATTTGAAGAAAACTCAAGAAGATATAGATGAGACCACCAATCTAGTTACTTTGTTAGAAAAACGTTAACGTGTTAGTGTATTGATCATACAAATTGAGTGTGTTATGGCAATACTAGGTTGTTTGTTAAACCTTGATGATTGGAGTGATGAATGTTTGCTATATGCTTGTAAGATGATTTGCGTTGCTTTGTTGTGTTTGGGTAGGAACCTTCTTTAGTCTCTTTCTAAATCTCTACTCATCCATGCTAAACCAAACCAAACCGACACCACACCCTTGCCAACCATAGTGAATTTCTAAACTGGAGTGCAACAACAGACTTGGCACCCAAGAGCACCTTTTGAGACAACCATCCAAACGAGGAATATCAAAGATCTCAGGATTATGTTCTTCTGTGTGAAGGAACAATCACATCCATGATCAGGCAAACCCTACACTAAGGAGCAACAAGTTTATCGACCAGTGATAATGGACATATGGAGTCTGATTCAAAGGACCTAAGTTTTTGGATAGCTTTCTATACCAGAAGGACTTATGAAGAAGATGCAAATATTCAACTGGAGGTGCAAAGAGTTTACGCAACCCCACTAGTTGGAGAACGATAGGTTAGTTCAGGTTTGTCTTACAGGTGGAAAACTATCTGTTAGACAAGTGAGGTGACCTAGTGTTATCATACGAGATTTGCCAGACCAAGTACAAAGTAATGATTTGGGTGCGACGTGGAGTAGCTACCATGACGACTACTCATTTCATTCGCTTTGTTATGAGGGATGATAAATCTAGAGTGACAAACCTATTGGAGAGGCGACAACGTTAGGCCTGAACCATAGGAAGGTAGAATATAATAATATCCCTATGTTAGGCAAGTGTTGCCGAAACGTACTAAACTTCGGAGAGGACAAAGCCAATCTTGGAGGAATCACAATGGAAGATATTGCCTTCCATGAGAGTTTCGTTAGAAATAGCATGGTGTTTGAATTCAAGGGATACAACAACATGATGAAAGATCGCCAAGGAAATGGGAACAAATTTATATGGACTTCTTCATTGGATTACCTCGAACCAAATCAGGGTATGATTCTAATTGGAAAGAGGTTGATCACCTGACAAAGATAGCACACTCTGTACCAGAAAAGACCACTTACACCAGTGCTAAGTTGGATGATATATACATCAAGAAGATTGTCTGTCTTCATGGTGTTCCAAAGAGCATTATGTCTGATAGGGGTACCCAGTTTACCTCACACTTTTGGAAGCAACTACATGAGTCCTTAGAAACCAGACTGGAGTTCAGCACAGTGTTTCATTCTCAAACAGATGGCCAGACCGAGAGAGTGTATCAGGTTTTAGAGGATATGCTGAGAGCATGTACCTTAGACTATGGATCTAGTTGGGATGACAACTTACCATATGGTTTGAGGCTCTGTATGGGAAGCTAGTATTGAGATGGCACTGTTTGAGGCTCTGTATGGGAAGAAAATGCACCCCCACCTTGTTGTGGAGTGATCTAAGAGTCCTGATATCATCCAAGAAGCTGAGGAGAAGGTTAGACTAACCAAGGACTTCTAATTAACCCAAATAGTGACCCCTTAGTGTCAAAGGTAGTTCAACAGAAATCAGTTGGTCTGCAACTCTACTGCGAGGGAAAGTTCTACTCAAGCCATCTTGAGTAAAACCACATTCCAAGCTATGTGAATAGACTCATCCTATTGGAGGTGAATATGGACACATAGAACCCCACATGTTGAGAACATGGATTCAAGATCCCAAATACCCACAAGGAGTTGATACATGCTATACAAGTATAATATGGATGATGAAGTATGACTCCAGCTGAGGATATAGTAAAACCAGCAAGAAGTTAGACAAGAGTTTGGACTTCGCACAAAAGTTTCTTTTAAGGGTGTGTGACGCCCCGAGATCGGGCACTATGCAAATTTCAGCATTCCCGCCAAAATCCACATAATAACCGATTCCAGGTTGCCACTTGTGATAACATTACAACAGTTCACGAATAATCCACAACAACAACAGAAAAGATATATACAAGATGACTCAAACGAGTCAGGGTTACAACTGATACAAAACAAAGATCCAAATAACAGCGGAAGAAACAACATATCGTCCGTCTACGGACAAGATACAAATTGGACTAAGAGTCCTGAAGATAACCGAGAGCGTCCAATCCCTGCCCAGGCCAAGCCGGAGGGATTCCCAAGCTAACGAAGTCAGACTTCAAACCTGTTGACTGCAATATTGAATATGCAGCCACAAAAAAGATTCGTGGGTCAGTACGGTTAAGTACTGGCAAGTGGATAAACCATACTCACAAGATACCGGCGTAGCCAGTCATCACAAGATACAAATACTTTGGGATCAACGGAAAGGGAGGGGTTATTACAAATAAGTGGCAGCGGGCTGCACTAACCAACTACAGAAACTCACTACAACATCCGGCTAAAAGAGGGGGATAAGATAGCGTATCGAAACCAACTACAACTACTCACCAAACAAACCCATCCAATGTTACGCCCTACTAAGGAAGCAACCCAAGGATAAACTCACACTGTTGGATTAAGGATGGATCAAGTTGTTGTGTCAATAAGACTACTTACTAGTCAAGTTATCATTAGTTAGGTGTAAGTTGTTCTGAGTACTTGTTAGCCAGTACTTTCACCAAGTCAACCATAACCGCGGAAAACACGGCTTCTCGAGAAGATTTAACCCTGCAGGGGTGCACCAATTTGGCCGTACACGTAAGAATAACCCGCCAGACGGGGGATCAACCCACCAAGCAAGGTACTCAACACAACCCAACTCTGCTTCGCATCAAGCCCAAAGCACCACGTGCTGTGCGTGCGCGGCTAATCGAGCCCCACGAAGAAAAGGGGACCCTCATAGCACTGGAAGACCACGCCGCCCTAAATGCCGACTACAAAAGTTCCACCCTGGCGCCAAGGGTTCGTACATGCATATGCGTGCAGCAAATGGAAAGCACGAACTAAGTGTGGTGATTTGGACGAGATGCGAATCGAATCAAGTTGAGGGGGGCGCCCATACTCGCTTCCCACATGCGGTTAGTGCGCTCATCATGGATCAGTAGACAAGACCCTTTTCCTAATTAGGGTCGACACTAGCAGGCTTCAAAACCACGCCGGGCCTCCTGCCGGTGCCTTATCATCAAATTATTATTACCCAAAACATTAACAGGTTGTTGATTGAATTTAAACCCAACTATCAAACTACACAGGTGATACGAAAGGAACAACAAGACTTGAGCGCAAACAACACTAAGCATGCAACTACGACATGAGGGCCAACAGGGTAAACAAACAACAGTTAATAGGAAGTGGAAGGAAGGCTATATCATGGCTGCAAGGTAAACATATAATAGGATCGAGACACAAGCATCGTATCAACAGGCTAGAATAAGAACAACGGAAAGAATCGGTAACAAGTGATGAAAGGCAGCCATTTGGCAGCAAGTGAGTATACTTGCCTGAGATCCAGCAAGTAGAGGTACATCCACAGAACTTGTCGTTGCTCACATCATCTCAACGTCCTATCCGGGAAGAAGCAACGAACCTCGAACAAACACCGGATGCAACAATTACTACTACGGCAAAAGATCCAGCATGATCAAGATAGGGATGCATGCCAACTTAATGGATGCATAGAAATAAACTAGTTGACATGACAACATGTTTAAATGGACCCATATGCAATTTGGATTGCATATGGAAAGCCCATGAATTATGGTTGAAACAAATGTTTTACAACTAACCAACATGTGAAAGTGGTTTAGTATGATGCATGGATGAGGAAAACAACAAAATAACAACAATAGAACCAATTGGAAATAAGGTTTACCCATTTTGAAATTCACTTATTAAGTTTTGGAATTTTTGGTTACTTAAAGGTGTCACACAAGCATTTGGTTGTTTTCATCAAGTTTAATTGTTCAAAACAGATAACAAAGTTCATATGTGCTTAGAACACAAAATTTTAGGTGGATTACATGTTTCAATTATTGAAAAAGGAATTACAATGATTTAATCATGAATTAAACAAATTTAAACAAGATTTAATTGAATTTAATTCAAGTGTTAATATTATTTGAATTTTATTTGTTCAAAACATAAATTCAAATTCATATTTGAAAAGGTTATGTTTTCTGGTTTGAAAACATATTTTATTTGTTGGAAAACAATTTCAAATGATTTAATTAAGCATGTTACCAATTTAATTGCATTAAATAAGGGATGGAACAATTATTCAATTTAAATGTGGCAAACCAGAAAACAAAGTTGATATTCAAGTGTGGCATGTGATTTTGGATGAAATTCATGTTTTGAGTATTTAATTTGGAGCAACCATTTGCAAGTTATTAATTATGCCATTTAATTAACCAATTTAAGGATTATTAAATAACATTAATTTTAATTGCCCAAATTGCAAAACAAAGTTCATAAACAGAAAGTAAATTGAATTTGGACTGAAAAACATATTTTATTTGTGTTATTTGAATTAGGTATGAATTAATTATGGAATTAACCAAATTTGAGATGAATTGTTTAAATTTGAAATTTGGATGTATTTGAAATAATCAAAACAGAAAACAAAAATCATATTTGAAAAGTTCATGAAATTTTGTTTGGGATACATATAAAATTTGTGTTATTTGGATTTGTAAATTAAAAGTTATAGTTATTTGATTTTTAGGGTTCAAATTGTAAAAGGCAGGGGCTGTTTTGTGATTCACAGGGGCCTAAAGAAAGAAAAGAAATGGCAGAGGGGTCCCTGGAGCGTTTTACACGCTGTGCCCCCTGGCCCGAGCCGCTGCCGTGCGGGCCCGTGCCCCTGTGGCGTGCCAACGAGGCGGGTGCGCGGTGAGGTGGCACACGGGGCCACCGACTGGTGGGCCTCTGGCCCCTGCGCGGAAGAAATTCCAGAAAAAAAGTGTGCGCCCGCGGGGACTCGATCCCGGGTCGCCTCACTTCGCTGAAGGATCTGAACCAATGCGGTGATGCGGCTGTTGTGTTCAGAGACAGATCCGTGGGTTTTTGACATGGTTCGGTGGTGTTTACTGAACTTGGACAGAACAAGATGCAGGCTTTGCTTCAGTTGTGACAGAACAGGAAAAAGAAAGAAGGGATCGCTCGCGCGCGTGATGGGATCGAGCCCAGATTCCACTGCAGGACCACGACGAGTCCTACCACTATGATGCCGCACGATCGATGATGCACCTCGAGCCACAACGGGCACGTACTGCTGCACGATGGGTTCTGACGAACACGAACCACCGGAAACGGACGATGATCAGCGGAAGAGAGCGGCGAATCGGGGGGTTACCTGGCGATGTACTCTTCTGCAAACTTGGCGAGGGAGTTGTCCTCGTTCCATTCCCGTCGTCGGCGCATCCTCGAGTTGACCGTGGCGTTGCCGCGATGAGGAGGCAGTGGGGTGGTCTACTGCTTGGGTTTTCAGAACAGAAGGAAATCGGGGGGGGGGGGGAAGAGAGGAGAAGCTGGCGGCGCTAGGGTTAGGGGCTAGGCTAGGCCGAGGGGGGAGGTGGTGGATGCTTTTTATGGGGGGGATAGGAGCTAGTACGGCAAGCATCCAGGAGGGGAGGGAGATGATCGGGTGGTTCTGCTGCTGTTCGTACAGGGTGACGACAGGGGGAGGAAGACGACAGATGAAGGGGTATCGGGCCACCAGAGAGAAGTGGGCTGCGGGAGAAAAAAAAGGATGGGGTGGGCTTGGCCTGCCTCTCTCCATTTTTTGCTTTTGATTTTTTTTCTTTCCAATTTTTTTTTTGTAAATGATGAAAGGAAGAGAGAGATAGAAAAAGGAATAAGGATTTGGGGGGGGGGTTTAGGGTTTTCTTTTATGAATTATTTGTGCTAATTTTCAAAACAGAAAAAATCAAAAGCAAATGTTAATCATTATTTTCACAGGGTTGAAATTTTAATTTGATTTAAAGTTTTTAGTTTAATTTTTCCAATAGAGTTTGGGGTTTTTGATTTGATAATTAAATTTTATTAAGTTGCAAAACAATGAGTGAAAGCAAGGTGGGTTTTGATTTCAAAATTGGAAACATTAGTTTGATTTTAAGTGGTTAGTTGAATTTCAAATAAGGTTTGATTTGGGAATTTTGGAAATAAACAAACTCTACTTAATAAGCCCAAGCAATTTTGCAAGCATTATTTAATTTAATTTGTTTGCAAAATTTTAATTTTTAAACCCATATTGAAATATGATAAGTAGGACTGATTTGCTTTGAATTTTTGAATTTGCCATTAGGGTTTTAATAACAGGGAAAATTTTATTAACAAGCAATTTGATTAAAACAAATTCAACCATTGAAAAACAATTGAGTGGTTTAGTTTGCAATTTTGAAATTGGAAATTTTGGAACAAGGTGTGAAAGTTTAAAAGTGGTTTTGAATTTTGAGTTGTTTTGAAAACATGAATGCCATGCTGATGTGATGCATGTGATGCAAGCAAAAGAAAACAAACAACTTCCTATTAGGGTAACACCCCAGTGTTACAGACGACACCACTAACAAGGGATTGCGCCCTCGCAATCCACCCGCTAACCCGGGAGGGGAAAGAAGTTCGACTATCGATTCTTCGTGCTTCCAGTTGATCTCCTCGACACCACTAACAAGGGCTTCTCGACACCACTAACAAGGGCTTCTCGACACCACTAACAAGGGATTCTTGCTCGGAGTGACGACGATGTTCTTCCACCAGGAATCTTCCGATGATCGAACCTATTAGGTTAAAGGCTCAGAAAACGTCCACCCACGTAGGACCCTTAACACTTTGAAAGATAGACAAGGGGGGAAGACTCCAAAACAAATAAGATGGGAGGGGAAATAGAATAGGGATAAGGAGAAAACAAGAATCCTATTGAGATGTTTCGAAAATAGTTTATCAGAAATAGTTTTTGACATTCTAGAAACAACGACCGTTAGCGAGGTTATCCTACAGGCTTTGCGGACCCGTTGCTTCGATAACCATTCGTATCGAAACAATCTCGGGAATCGGAACCAAGGCTCTGATACCATTTGTGACGCCCCGAGATCGGGCACTATGCAAATTTCAGCATTCCCGCCAAAATCCACATAACAACCGATTCCAGGTTGCCACTTGTGATAACATTACAACAGTTCACGAATAATCCACAACAACAACAGAAAAGATATATACAAGATGACTCAAACGAGTCAGGGTTACAACTGATACAAAACAAAGATCCGAATAACAGCGGAAGAAACAACATATCGTCCGTCTACGGACAAGATACAAATTGGACTAAGAGTCCTGAAGATAACCGAGAGCGTCCAATCCCTGCCCAGGCCAAGCCGGAGGGATTCCCAAGCTAACATCGTCAGACTTCAAACCCGTTGACTGCAATATTGAATATGCAGCCACGAAAAAGATTCGTGGGTCAGTACGGTTAAGTACTGGCAAGTGGATAAACCATACTCACAAGATACCGGCGTAGCCAGTCATCACAAGATACAAATACTTTGGGATCAACGGAAAGGGAGGGGTTATTACAAATAAGCGGCAGCGGGCTGCACTAACCAACTACAGAAACTCACTACAACATCCGGCTAAAAGAGGGGGATAAGATAGCGTATCGAAACCAACTACAACTACTCACCAAACAAACCCATCCAATGTTACCCCCTACTAAGGAAGCAACCCAAGGATAAACTCACACTGTTGGATTAAGGATGGATCAAGTTGTTGTGTCAATAAGACTACTTACTAGTCAAGTTATCATTAGTTAGGTGTAAGTTGTTCTGAGTACTTGTTAGCGAGTACTTTCACCAAGTCAACCATAACCGCGGAAAACACGGCTTCTCGAGAAACCATAACTGAGGTGGGCTTGGCCTGCCTCTCTCCATTTTTTGCTTTTGATATTTTTTCTTTCCAATTTTTTTTTGTAAATGATGAAAGGAAGAGAGATAGAAAAAGGAATAAGGATTTGGGGGGGGGGGGTTTAGGGTTTTCTTTTATGAATTATTTGTGCTAATTTTCAAAACAGAAAAAATTAAAAGCAAATGTTAATCATTATTTTCACAGGGTTGAAATTTTAATTTGATTTAAAGTTTTTAGTTGAATAATTCCAATAGAGTTTGGGGTTTTTGATTTGATAATTAAATTTTATTAAGTTGCAAAACAATGAGTGAAAGCAAGGTGGGTTTTGATTTCAAAATTGGAAACATTAGTTTGATTTTAAGTGGTTAGTTGAATTTCAAATAAGGTTTGATTTGGGAATTTTGGAAATAAACAAACTCTACTTAATAAGCCCAAGCAATTTTGCAAGCATTATTTAATTTAATTTGTTTGCAAAATTTTAATTTTTAAACCCATATTGAAATATGATAAGTAGGACTGATTTGCTTTGAATTTTTGAATTTGCCATTAGGGTTTTAATAACAGGGAAAATTTTATTAACAAGCAATTTGATTAAAACAAATTCAACCATTGAAAAACAATTGAGTGGTTTAGTTTGCAATTTTGAAATTGGAAATTTTGGAACAAGGTGTGAAAGTTTAAAAGTGGTTTTGAATTTTGAGTTGTTTTGAAAACAGAAATGCCATGCTGATGTGATGCATGTGATGCAAGCAAAAGAAAACAAACAACTTCCTATTAGGGTAACACCCCAGGTGTTACAGGGTGGTAGCCACCCAGTTGTTTTAAGCCCAAGTAACCAAACCTATCATTCTTTCTAGCCTTCCCAATTCTCGGGACGAGATTTCTTTTAAGGGTGGTACTCTGTAACATCCCTGGTTTTTAGAAGAGTTCAAAAATCACTAAAAAATGAAACGTTTGTTTTCATGTTATGGAAGGCACCAAAAAACCAAATGAGATGCAAGAAACACAAGAAAACAATACAGATTCTAATGAAATTGGAATTAAGAATCCAAACTACTTTCTTCCTTAAACCCTAAAGCTATTTCAAATTTAGTTTTCATTATAAAAAGGAAATATTTCTACTTGAAAAACATGTTTTGAACCCATATTTAATAAGAGTATCCCATTTCTTAATCATTTGGGTTTGGAAAATGATTTAAGAAGCCCAAATATCATTAGTGGGAATTATAAATGACTTGGCAATTTATTCTTTTCAAAATTACTTTCAATAGTTTTATTTGGGCACAAATAAGTTATTAGATTTTATAAGCTCAAAACTTGACTTATGAATTGTTTCTGAAAATTATATGAAAACCTATTCTCTATTGAAAAGATATTTCCTATTTAAATGCCTATAATTGCTATTAAAATTTCATACATATTTTTCTATTTGAAATTCAAAAGTGATGAAAACAACACAAACATGCTTATAATTGAAAGATAAAGTTTTTACAAAAAGGTAGAAACTTGTTTCAGGCTATTTGGAGTTTCCAAATAAAAGATATGAATTATTTAGGAAATAAAAACAGGTAATAGGAAAGGAAAAGACTAAGAACAAAGAAAAACAGAACGGACCGAGTCCACTTCTTTCCCTCTCTTTCTCTCGTCCGCGCGCAGCGTAAAACTCAGCAACCGGCCCAAGCCCACCACCGATTACTCACCGCGCGCGCAGAAAAACCACAAGCAGCCCAGCCTGCGCGGCCCCCTCTATCTCTCCTCCCTGCCACTGACCCGTGAGGCCCAGCCCTGACCTAGTAATGATGTCATGCCGACGCGGTTGTCGTCCACCTCGCGGAAATCTCGCGCACGACGCCGCATCACGATCTCCTTCCCCCGCGCATCTCCTAGCATCCCGAGCCCCTCTATAACTAGCCCAGCCCCTCTTCTCTTTTTCCCCTTTGGTTCCCCCTTGATACCGTGCCCCGAGTTTCCCAATTTGCTCGCCGGAATACATTTGGCCGTTGCCGTTCGTCGTCCAATCCGGCCTGGTGAGCAAACACCCGATCCCAATACCTCCTCCTTTCGATTCCCCATGTCCTGACGATTCTCATTCCACTTCCCTCTTTGGTTTCCTCGCAGGAAATCGTCGCCGCCGTCCTCGACTGTCCCTCACCGGCGTCCGCGCGTCTTCGATTGTTCCCCGCCGCCGCTCACGGAAGCGAGGAGGCACGCCGTAGCCACCATCTGCATTTTCGCGTCGCGCCGCATCTCTTCGTCGACTCCTCGTGCTCGGAGGACCACCGTAGAGCCTCCGTCGCCGAAATCCCATGCGTGCCAGCCGCCGTGTAGCCATTCCCGGCGGGATCCCCATCGCAGGGCTAGGATAGAACACTTAATCGAAGGGGTACGCGGTCGTTGGATCAGAATCCAATGAACTAGATTCAAAACGACTTAACCACGTCATCGCCTACTCAGCAGCCACGCCAGCGCCTAGTCAGCTAGCCCAACCATTCCGAAAGCGCCATGTGGCCTCACCTTTTTTCTGTTTTATTACGAATAGAAAATCAAATACAGTTTTGCAAAAAAAGTCCTTGCAACTTGCAACCATCATAACTTTTGATCCACTTAGCCAAATTTAGCAAAATTAGACTTTTTGAAATCCCCTGAACATGTAGAAACTGTTGGCACTTTCCAAATTCAAATTTAACAAACTTAAATTGGTTAAAATTTAAATATGCTTGTTTGATGAATTCTGGCATAATTCAAATTCTACAAACCCAAAAATTGCAAATAAAATATTTTTGGAATCCTTAGAATGTGTACTTTCATACCCTCTGTCCCAAAATAATAATTGAACCAGTTAAAATGGAGATTAGAATTTAAATAGTCATTTGAGTGTTTTGCACCTAGTTTTAATTCTATAAATAATTTTAATTAGTTTTCTTCTAAAAAATTCTTCCATTTAGTAACCTTAGACCAGAGAGACCAGTAACAAAACCATTTGTGACCAGAGAATCCATTCCATGTAATCCTTGTCATATAAACCACCCATAGTAGTCAATCATCATACTTCAACTGTTGTTTAATGAAACCCCCTTTTAGAAAAATTGTGGTATGATCATTTTGATTAAAACCAACACCCATTTCATGTTACGACATGTGAAAATAACTTTTGGACTAGAAACCCATGACCCAAGACCCTTTGTAAATTTACAAGTCATGTTGTGAATTTCTTGTTTATTGTTATTTATTTGTATTGTTTAGATTGTACGGAGAGCAACGTTCTGTTTGTCAAGAGAGTGTTTCTATACCAACTTCCACAAGGCAAGTGATGCTCATGTCCCACTTTTTATTGCATTAGTGTTTTCAGCAGTATGCATCATAGGTGATTTTATTTATTTTCGAAAGTATATGCTATGCTTAGAAATACCTAGTAGTGTGTAGCCAACCTGAAACCTCTACTAGATACTAGTTTAGCTATGCCAGAATATTATCACAACTATTGATGATACATGTTGGGTTGTGATGTTTTGAAAAATGAAAATTAACAACCCAATGAAACATCTGGGTGGACTGAACCTTGCTTGGATTATGTTGAGTGGCTACTCAGGACCATGTTCATGGTGGTTTAGCCATGAATGTGGGGGTTATCACCTGAGAGTACACTTGTGGACCGCCACCCAGGATTAAAGAGATTTGTAGGTCTTCACTGTGTAGTTAGCTTCCAGTGCAGGCTTGAGGTAATATGGGCTCTGCCAAGATTAAGTAAGTTGCGGGGGTTCATCCTGTTGTATGACATTGGGTGGTAGAATTTTAGGAGCGTCGAGTCATGCTGGTATGGTTGAATCCCTCATCCAAAAGATCTTGTCTCATTCTTCTTTCGGGGAAAATGAGTCTCAAGGTGAAAGTGCACAACCTCTGCAGAGTTAAAAACTAAGATCTTAGCCGTGTTCCCAGTTATGGGCCAGTTGAGAAGCTAGACAGAGTTGGTGCTGAAGGATCTCCTCATCTTTTCTGAATAAAGTAAAATATGGTAGAAACCCTTTATAGGGCACATGGTGGTTTAACCATGGTGCCACAACCAAACTTCATGGTGGTTTAGCCATGATGACTTTCAAACTTCATGGTGGTTTAGCCACGATGATTTGTTCACCTTTATGGTGGTTTAACCATGAAGGATTGTACAAATGATTTCTTTTGTTTAAAAAGGAATTGTCAAATATAGGACAAAATTGGCTTTATGCAAATAGACCAGATTCCACCAGCCAAATATCATGTATCTAGTTGTTCCTCAAAACTGCCACCATACAAGTGTCACTTGCCGGTACATTGTTTGTACTGACTTCCTCCCCTGTGGGGGCTGCATATTCCAACATGCAGATAAATCTGAAGACGAGTGAGGATTTCGTTTAGGATCTCGAGTCTATCGCCAACATGTTCTGCCTGTGGCACATGAAGTGAAGAAGGCTCATTGAAGATTTGTTTCCGCTGTGTTTACTTTGAAACTTTGTTATTTGGGCTAGTCCATGTTGACTATGCCAATTGTAAGTCTATTTTATTTCTTATTCACTGGATCAACGATGTAGAATGATGCTATTGCAATGAATATTTTATTTTGTCATGTGTATGCTATCAGAGATCCCGGGAATAGCAGGTTACACAGGTGTTCTACCTTTATCAAAAGATAGGGCGCTACAGGTGATATTGGTGGCTTGAGTTGTTGCTCATGGTGGTGGATTGTGTGTTGGTGGTGCAGTTCCGGTGACTCGACACGCCCGGTTGAAGTGCCCGTTCATGCTTCAAGTGTAACAATCGACCGTCATTGCTCTATTTGTTTTGTGCATACATGTAGTTTTTGGGGTCATAGTGATGTGCGTGGACATACGTAATTTTTTAGATGTATGGAGATATATAGTTTTTTATATTGTTATATAATTTTAGAACTGCGCGGATATGTAGTAATATTATTCGGTAGTGGTGTGCGGATGTAATACGAGAGTTGTGCGGACATGCATTAATATTATTCGGTAGTGTTGTGCGGATATAATAATAGAGTTGTGCGAATATGTAGTAATATTATTTTTTAGTTTTGTGCGGATATAATTTTAGAGATGTGCGGAATATTATAGATTAAATATTGTTAACGATATTGAATAGTTTTATAGGTAAGCGGAAATGTATGATTTAGTGACATTCACTTTTTACTACGGCCCAGGTAATGTCCCGACAACAGAGACTGGAGTCGATCTTAGTGAGTTTGCGCACATGGACGTGCCACTACAATGTAACATCCCAAGTATGAAAAACATCCCTTAGAATGTTTGCTATCTGTTATTTTATGTTTTGCATCATGACATCATGTTCATTGCATTTGTTTTGCTTGTTTCCATTTGTTTTCCTCTGTTTTCATTTGTTTTCCAACTGTTTTCCTTTGTTTTCTATTTGAATTTCAACTCAAATTTCAAACCTTTGTTTCATACTTGTGATGTTACAATTTCCAAAATCATATTTCAAATCAAAACAATCAATTGTTTCCATTAAAGTTGTGATTACAAAAACTGTTGTTTTGTTTCTATCAAAAATTCATTTAATACCAAACCCCTTTCAAATCCAATTAATTTCCAAAACAACAACCCTTTTGAAAGTTATGAAAATTTCAAAACAAATCAATCATTTGTTTCCATTAAACTAAGGTTCAAACCATTAAAATTATGGCTTTTAATAATTCACTTAATCCAAACTTAATTCAAATTGCTTCCAAATTCAAATCACATTCTTTCCAAAAGGAAACCTTTTGGAATCAATGATAAATTACAACACATTGCCAATCCCTTTTGTTTCAATTATACTATAATGATCAAACTATTCAAATGTTGTTTTTAATAAATCACTTAATCTCATTTTCATTCAAAGTTCAACCAATTTGCAACCATCAAAATATTTTGAAATATTTGGAAACCCAAACTTGCACATGTTGCATTTTCCAATAAGGAGTTGTTACAAAAAGTTCCCTAAAAATTTCTAACCCAAAAACCTCTCTTTTCTCTTCCTATTCTATTTAGCAAAAAAAAATAATAGAACAAAAAAAAAGAAATAAAAGAAGAGAGGAGAGAGGAGCACACCTAAGCCCACCCCAAACCAGCCCACCTATTTCCCCCTCAGGCCCGATACCCCTTCCCCCATCGTCTTCTTCGTACGGCAGCAAATCCAGAGCACCACGTCGACATGGAGGTACAGGGAACGGCTGAGCTCTCCCCCTCCCTCCTATAACCTAGCCCCTGCCCCCTAACCCTAACCCTACACTTATTTCTCCTCCTTCTTCCCTCTCCCCACCTCCATCCTTTCTTCTCTCTTCCTCCTCTCTCTCTCTGAACCTCTCTGTATCTTCCCTGCACCTGAAACTCCACCCGAAAAAAATGGCTCCCTCCCTCCGGCGATCGCCGGCCATCGAGCTCCCCTCCTCCCGTGCTAAGGGCGGGAATGGATACGCCCCGAAGCCCTCTTCCTCCTCCACCCTCCGGCACGGGCCGGGAGAGCTCAGGTCGCTGCCGCCATGCTCCTCTCGCCGCCGTTCGACCCCTGCTCCCCACACCGACCGCCTCCTCCTGCCAGCTCGAGGTGAGCCCCAACCGCTCCTCTCCCCCCACTCGCTATCCTCCCTCATCTCCCTTCCCCACAGCGACCACCGCCCCTGCCGCTCGCATCCCCGCCTCGGAGATCGCCGCCGGCGCCCTGCTCTTCCGCCCTGTCGGAGTGCAGGCGAACTGAACCTCGCGGTTCAGTTAAAAAAAAACCCCGCATCTGTACCTTATCCACCCCCGAGGCCCCTTCCTATCACGAATCAATAGCCACCGCAGTGGCAGAGGCCCTTGTGCGCACGCCCCAGGGCAGGGGTTCGATCCCCCTAACCCCCACATTTTATTTCTGCTTTTTCCTTTTTCTGCCCAAATCTCAGCAAGTCAGATCTGGCCGATTACTTCTAAAACACATATAAAATTGAATATCACTCCAATTTGAATGATTCAAAATCCTGTGGTTTCATAATTTTGTGTTCCTTCTATTAATGTCAAGTTTACAACATGGTTCTGTAACAATTTTTGCACTAAATAATTAATTACTGAAAATGCAATAAAAATTGGAAACTTTGGAATTTCATAACTTTAATTCTACTCATCCAATTTAAGCAAACTTGGGCTCTACAAATTTGTCTTAACAAACTCTACACATTGGTATTTTATTTGGTCACAATTGAATTAATTTTGAGCATGTTTCCCTCTGTTTACTAAAAATGGCAGAATAAGAATGATTATGGAAAATTGCATGATAAATTCATTAATAACCCAAAAATTATGTTTGATAGCTCAAAATGTTCAGTGAAACATTTGCTATATGTTTTCAACCTTTTCAATGCAATTTGTTACTGTTTTGAATATTTTAAATTGGTGCAATATTTGAAATCTTGTTTAATTCATTTAATTTTGCAAAAAACATAACTTGGGCATAAAAATTCCAAATTCAACAAACTAAATATGTTTTCCAATCAAACTTTCATGTAATTTTCAAATATCAATTTTGTTTGCTGTTTTGAATAATTTAAATTGCTGAAAACAACTGTTTCTTAATTAATGCATTTAAAATTGCCAACTTAATAACTTGCTCATTTTAAATCCAATTTCAACAAATGAAATATGTTTTCCATGCAAAATTAAACCCTATTTCCAAATATAAAATTTGTTTCATGTTTTGAATAATTAAAACTGGTTAAATAATTTAAACCTTGTTTAATTCATTTAATATTACTAAATTCATAACTTGATCAAATTAAATACTTTTGGGACATATAAAATATGTTTTCCAACCATAAAAGTATTAACTTTTGAAATATGAATTTGGTTTAATGTTTTGAACAAATAAAAATTCAAATAAGTTCATGTTTGAATTAAATTCATTTAATTCTTGCTTAAACTTGTTTAATTCATAAATAATTTATTTGAAATCCTTTTCCAACAAGTGAAACATGTTTTCCAACTAAAATCTTGTGTTCTTTTCAAATATGAACTTTGTTATTAGTTTTGAACAATTAAAATTGGTGAAAAAAACAAATGCTTGTGTGACCCCTTAAGGAACCAAAATTTCTTAACTTAATCAATAAAATTCTAAACTTGGTAAACCCTATTTTTAAATTGGTTCTATTGTTGTTATTTTTCTGTTTTCCTCATCCATGCATCATGCTAATCAACTTTCACATGGTGATTAGTTGTAAAACAATTGTTTCAACCCTAATTCATGGGCTTTCCATATGCAATCCAATTGCATGTGGGTCCATTTAATCATGTTGTTACCATGTCAACTAGTTTATTTTGTTGCGTCAATTAAATGGTCATGCATCATCCCATGTTTGTGCACTATGCCATGTTATTGATTGTTTGTCTCTCTGCGTTGTTTGTTTGCTTCTTCTCGGATACACGACGGCGTTGAGACCGACGATACTTATGACACCCCTTCTAAGGAGTTAGCTCGGTACCAGGCTACTGGGTTTGCAGGCAAGTATTCACTCACATGAACCATTGTGTTCCTTTCAACATTGGATACCGATACTTTCCGTTGTCTATTCTGCTAGCCCTATGAATCGTTGCTTCTGTTACGAACCTATCACATGTTATCCTTTAACCATGATATTGCCTCACCTCCAAACCTATACCCCATTGCTTGTTGCCCGTGTCCTACTAGCATGCTTAGGGTTGTTTTTGCTCGAGTCTGTTATTAGTTACCTTCTGTTACTATCTCATTTATGTTCTGGGGCTCGATGTTGAACAACAACCTGTTAATTTTGAGGTAATAATAATTTGCTGATAAGACACCGGCAGGAGGCCCGGCGTGGTTTTGAGGCCTGCTAGTGTCGACCCTAATTAGGAAAAGGGTCTTGTCTACTGATCCATGATGAGCGCACTAACCGCATGTGGGAAGCGAGTATGGGCGCCCCCCTCAATTTGATTCGATTCGCATCTCGTCCAAATCGCCACACTTAGTTCGGGCTTTCCATTTGATGCATGCATGTGCAGGTGCGAACCCTTGGCGCCAGGGTGGAACTTTTGTAGTCGGCATTTAGGGCGACGTGGTCTTAGAGTGCTATGAGGGTCCCCTTTTCTTCGTGGGGCTCGATTAGCCGCGCACGCACATCATGTGGTTCTTTGGGCTTGATGCGAAGAAGAGTTGAGTTGTGTAGAGTGCCCCACTTGGTGGGAGGCATCCCATCTGGCGGGTTATTCTTGCGTGTACGGTCAAATTGGTGCAACCCTGCAGGGATAAATCTTCTCGAGAAGCCGTGTTTTCCGCGGTTATGGATTACTTGGTGAAAGTACTGGCTAACAAGTACTCAGAACAACTTACACCTAATGATTAACAACTTGACTAGTAATAGTCTTATTGACACAATAACTTGAACCATCATTAATTCAACTGTGTGAGTTTATCCTCGGATTGCTTCTTGGATAAGGGGCGAGATCCAGGATGGGTTTGTTTGGTGGTTAGTTGTTAGTTGGTTACGATACGCTATCTTATCCTTTTTCTGATAGTCGGAAGTTGTAGCATGTTTCTGTAGTTGGTTAGAGCAGCCAGCTGCCGCATCTTTTGTATCCCCCTTTCTTCCGTTGAACCCAAAGCATCTGTGCTTGGTGTTGACGGGTTACACATTGGTGAACTGTGAGTCTTGCTTGCCAGTACGTTTATGTACTGACCCCTTTGGGGCTGTGGTTTCCGCAGACTATGTTTCCGAGGATCCCCATGGTGGCTACTACGTGGAGTACGACGAGGCTGCTGACGAGTAGATAGCGGACCCGGGCAGGATCCGAGACTTCGTGGATGGGCTCCGTCTTTCGTTTCCGGCCTCTTAGGCCTATTTGGATCTTGTCTGTACTCAGACATGTTGAATGCTTCCGCTGTGATGTAATGATGATTTGTTGGGGCATGTGCCCTCTGAATGATTGTATTTGCTATCTCTGCTCTAATGAGAGCTATTTGCAACTTATTTCAATCTTTTGTGTCGTAGAGACCTGTTGTGATATCACTTGTTCCAATGCCGTTGACGTACCATGTGTGTATGTTTTGAAGTACGTCAACGGAAGTATCTGGATTTCTACGGGATGGTTTGCGCAGACGATGAACAGTAAGAGAATGGTTGTCACACGTTTACGTGTTGGCCTGCTCATATTGAGATGCGGGTGCCGGTATGCCCCGTAAGCCATTTATCTGCTGTTTAACGGACTGTGAGTATCCCCTAGAAGTCCGGGTGCGACAAATGGTATCAGAGCCAGTCTGCCTGTAGGATCCCTTTTTACTGGTCGCAGTTGAGTCTAGAAACTATTTTTGTAGCTATATAGGAAAAATGAAACGTGAGAGTAGGAATTCTGTTCTTTTATTTCTTTCCCCACCCACCCTCCCTTTTCTGGTAAGGAAGTGCAACGTTGTTTTCCCTTCTCACCTAAACTTTCAAGTTAGGATTTCACGAATCCTGGTTTCTCTAGGATGGTTATTGTAACAGCCCTACTTTTTGTGTAATAAAGAGAGGTGTTGTGTACATGGCATGCATGCATGAAAATTGGACTAAATTTTCGCTTCTAAACTTTAATCGGAGAGTTTCCAGAAAATCACTTAAACTTGTTTCAAACAAAGTTGTTCTGCAAAGTTTTTCAAATGGAACCAACTATATGCTAGAAAGATGGCAAATTTGAAGAGCTTTCCAACGACTATTTTTGTGCAATTTTTGGTTCACAAAAAGGCCCTCAAATTTCATTTTTGGGTTCAGTTTTAAATTCCCAGGGGATTCTTTGTGATTTCTTAATTTCTCCCAGGGGGTTTTCTTGAAAAAAAACCTGTCGTCTTCCTCCTGTCCGGTGACAGGAGGGCAGCCGCCGCCGCGCGCCACCTCCTGCTCCCCCCGTTGACGACGTGGAGGCCCCGTGAGGCCTCAAGGAGACGTCCCGATCTCCCCTCCTCGCAGAACCCCCTCCCTCTCGCAGTCCCCTCTCCTCCTCTGTCTCTCTCTCACCGAAACCAACCGCCGCGGTGATTCGCTCTCGCCGTCGCTCCGCTCCCTCTCCGGTCTCCCCGTCAAGCTCATCGAAACCGCGTCAAGCCCCTCCCCCGCCTCGAGCAATCTCACCTGCCGGGATGGCCTAGCGCGTGCGAATCGCGCCGCCTCCTTCTTCCTCTCCGGTCGCCGGAGATCTTCACCGTGCCGCCGTTCTAGCCTCCCTCCGGCCCCGTCGTCTGCTCCGTTGAGCTCGTGGTGAGCTTCTGCGCCTCCCCACCCCCTTCATTCATCCTCTCCGGCACGGATTCGTCGGGTCGCCGGAAACCGAACCTTTCCGCCGCCGCCCGCCGTCGATTCCTCGCTGCCGACCATCTCTAGCTAGCGGCGCCGCCCCTGTTAGGTTCCCTGCGACGAGGAGCACCCGAGGAGCCATCCCGCGCTTCCCGGGATGCCCTCCTCCGCCGCCAGCGCTCGTTTCCGGCCACCGGCCGGCCACCGTGAGGTCACGGTGATGTCACTGTGACATCACCTGCCCACGTGGCGTGCCAAGTGGCAGCTCTCTGTCCTATTTGAACTGCACAGTGGGACCCGCAGAGAATTTAGAAAAACAGAAAATAATTAAAAGTTGGAAATTCAATAACTTTCATTTTACAACTCCTAAAAATGTGAAAAAATATGTATGCGTTCAGAAAAATGAGAGCTATTTATCCCTACCATTTTCATACATGTTCAACCAAGTTTAAAATGAGGTCACTTTTGTAGCTTGCATTTAATTCAAATAAATATTGAAAATAAAGTTTTTATTCAATAAAAATAGAAAATTAAGTGTAATATACCATTTTGATCAGTGAAACAAATGCAACCCAACTATGAGGTTTACAAAGTTATTTGAGCATGTTAGCTTGGTCATATATCTAGTTTAGGGTTTTTCCCCCTCCTCCGGTGTTCATCGTTCACGGCACAAAACCCTAGCTTCCTGCTCCATCTTTTAAGCTTCATTTCAATTGCATTATTTTACTCATACATACATATTGTGCATTGCACGGTCGTCAAGTTTTGATTGTTTGCCTTCTTTCCGGTACTGCTCGTTATCGGTAGATCGAGATCCGGAGGTCGACCCGGCGTTCTACGACAACCCAAGCTCTCTTTTCGACGAGCAAGGCAAGCACCACCTCATGGCTACCCCATGTTTTGAGTCTTTCAACCTCTTACTCATGCATTCGATTCAACTTGGTTTTGAGTCTGTTAGAGTTAACCTATCCACTGCATGACCCTTTCCCTCACATGTCACCTTCATACCTGTTTACCCTCCTAGTATGACTAGGGTTGTTTGAGTATCGTAGAGCCTTGTGTGTTATGCTTAGCCATGCTTAGTGTTTTGATCTACTACATCCGGTTGATGTTTTGGATCACTTCGATAACCTGGTATGTTGTTATATTTGTGAGTA
This sequence comes from Alopecurus myosuroides, assembly GCA_028641055.1. Lineage (NCBI taxonomy): Eukaryota > Viridiplantae > Streptophyta > Magnoliopsida > Poales > Poaceae > Alopecurus > Alopecurus myosuroides. The sequence continues at coordinate 283,170,763 of CM054061.1, forward strand.
CTGAGCATATGAAACTGACTAAGGCTAGCACGGGAGGCCACTTGGGTAGTGGTTATTCGTTCCGTACTCGCCAACCCTAGGATTTAAGGTCTCGCCGCGGAAGCCAAGACTGAGCGTGCAACCACACGCGGGGCCTAACTGACCGCGCTCGGCTAACTAACTTGTTTGATCACTTCCATGGGTCACATAGTTTGAGCTTTCCATCTGCGGGTGTGTCATAAAAGGTTTTGGAGAAAACTAGGGCGTGACCGGGACCAGTGATGGACGTACACGGATCTTGTCTCGACTCACAGAACAGGTGCCGTCAGGAGGTGTCCAACTCCCTGTTGACGGGGTGGCCCTGTTTGGGGTGACTCATGGATAGGGTTGAGCAAGGTAAAGGCCGTGGTCGACCACACTCTGCCGCGCTCTTAGAGAGGAGCGTTACCGCGTGGCGTTAAGAGTCGGTCGATATGTGTGGGTAAAGTGTACCACCCTGCAGGGATAAATCTTTCGGAAAGCCGTGTCCACGGTTATGGACAACTTGGTGAAAGTCACGGGGTCATAGATAACTCTAACGGAATGACTAAAACTTGCTGGCAATGAATGAAGGATGCCTCCTCGACTACGTCGAGAGGGGTGATTCTTGTAGCATAAGGTAGTCTGGGGTTGAGAAAGTACTTGGTGGACTAAAGAACATAATGATCTCAGTAGTTGAGTAGATTCCTCTTCTGTTTTAGAAATGCTCTATTACACGTGCTTTTCTTCCTCAACTTCGGAAAACAAAATTGGCTTTATGCAAAGAACCTTAAAAGCCAAGTCTTGCTGAGTACCTTTTGTACTCAACCTTGCTTCGTTGTTGTTTTGTTTCAGACTTCGGCGATGCAGCTGAAGAAGGGTTCTACCTCGACTTCGATGAATAGTTAGGGGTTCCCAGGCAGCAGTCTGGTATCTGTAGTATGGGTTTGGCTACGTTGATTATGTTTCGGACTCTTAGTCCTTTTGCTCTTGTTGTATAGCAACATATTTGCTTTCGCTGCTTGTTGTAATGTTGGGTTGCTGGACCTATGTTGGTCTTGTAACCTCTGTGTGTAAGCTACTCTAGTATGCCTTGTTTAATACAACTTTCTTGCCTAGAGTACTGCTTTGATCGATTGTTGGTCTCGAGCCCGTTGTTATACAGTTTTGGCTATGCCTGCATAGTTGTCGCAGTCGAGGGGTTGTGGAGCCGATGATCCATGACCGAGCCCGCCTGCCGGAGATATCCGGCCTGGGGCGAGGTAACCCCAGTAACCCTCGATTGTTGTTGCACTTTCTGGACACATAGCATCTCTGTATAACTCTGATCCCGTTCCTTCAGTTTCATCCGACTCGTGGATGCTTGGGTATACATATCTGGTTATGACTAGCATGGACACAAGGAGTAGTAGACCGGGGATCCGGACTACGTGCCGATGAATCCGGTCTGCCTGCCGTTGTTTGTTGCGGCCGGGGCTGGTAACCCTGAAGCCCTTGTGGGTCCACTGCTAGGAGCACATGACAGTTTGTATATCTCGGGGTCCGGGGTCCGACAGGTCTTGGTATCAGAGCAGGACTGCCTGTAGGAAACCCTTGCCGTTGGTCGATGTTGAGTCTAGAACTTGTGAAAACTATTTTTGAAAAGACAAAATGAGTTATGAAAACCCTCTTAGGATTCTTTTTGCTCCTTACCTGGTATCACTCTAACTCTGAGTCACCGTATCTCATTTGTTTTTGTGTGTTGTTTCCTTGTTGTTGTCTCAAAAGTTAGGAGTAAAACCGTTGGGTGTTTTTCTTCCGAATACTTCGTCTCAGGTTGTTATAGTTCCAAATTCAAGTCATTTCTCCATGCCTTTTGACATCTTGAAAATGTCTTTGTTTCAGATGCCTTCTGGTCAGGTTGTTCGACATACACTATGCCTTGGAGTTCCAGGTTTTCCTCATCTCCTAGCCTCAGCCTGTGCAAACATAGGAGCCCCTTGGTATCCTGTGTACACCGTGTATGAGGAGTACCGTGACTTCCACCAGACCCAGTACTTGTGTGGTGTCCGTCTTCCACAGCTAGATGGCACCATCTTTCCTGCTGAGCACTATGCTGAGGGTATTGGTTTCACCATTGAGATGGCTGTGCAGGATGCTGCACGGCATTGTCTTAATGAGCTTCGTTACCACTATCCAGATCACGAGCATAGCTCCTTTCGTTACTGCCCTGGTTCTGATGCTACTCTTGAGGGGTGTTACACTCACACCTTTGATGATCCCTCCCAGGAGGAAGATCTTACACTTAGGTGCACCGCTGATCTTCTTGCTGCTTATGCTCGTCGCGAGCATGAGCTTAGTGCACTAGTTAACACCCTTGCAGCAAGTCTCAGGACTGTGACAGCCAGAGTGAGGCCATTCGTTGAGAGTGGTATTGTTAAGGCCTCTGAGATAGAGCTTCCAGTTGTACTTGTGCCTTCCTCGGTTGCGTCTCCAGATGTTGGAGGTGATGTTCCCCCTCGTGGACGCCTCAGGAGGCCTAGGATGGTGCGTGGTGTACCACAGTCTCTCCACGGACCGCAGGACGAGTCTGTTCGTCGCTACCCTGGTGCTCCGATTCCACTTCCTTTCGACTTCGGAGGATACTGAGACCGTTGTCGGTTCCAGCTAGAGTAATGTTTGCTTTCATGTACTCGAAACCGAAGTTGTAGAAAAATAATGTATAGGAGCAGAACTTCGGTGATGTGTATCTACCGTACTTTCTTTCAGTGTTGTATGTACTTAAGCTTGTGAGCTTGTACCGCCACTATGTATGGTTTGTACTTCGACTGGTCTCAATAAATGTTGTAATATGTTGTCTCCATGTTGATGAAATGATACACTTCATGTTCATTCATTCTGTTCCACTACATTTCGGCATGTATCTTGTTGTTCCGTTGGAATTATTACATGTCGATCCATTGTATCCTTTCCATGGATGTGTTATTCATGATTCTTCTTCCTTCTACTCAGGATGTCGGGTGGTACTCGTGGACGTAACAACCCTCCCCCTGAGCCAACACCTCCGCCGCCACCCACAATGGCGCAGGTGTTGCAAAGCATCGAAACTAACCGTCTGAGGAACGAACAACTTCTGGAGCGTGTGGCCCAGAACACTGAACGCCGTGCTGCCGGCGTTACACTCGTGGACTTCCTCAAGGCTCAGCCACCATACTTTGCTGACTCCACTGAGCCTCTCGATGCCGATGACTGGCTTCGCACAATGGAGCGCAAGTTCATTGCTCTCCGTGTCCAGGAACGTGACCGTGTGAACTTCGCCACCTATAAGCTTGAAGGTGCTGCTGGTGCTTGGTGGGAAGGCTTTCTGGCGTTGCAGGCGCCCGATCATGAGGTCACCTGGGCAGAGTTCCGCACTGCTTTCCGTGAGGCTTATATTCCGAAGGCAGTTATGGACGGCAAAAGAAAGGAGTTCCTTGATCTTACTCAGGGCAGTATGGGTATTGAGGCCTATGGTCGTGTGTTCACTCGTCTGGCTCGCTATGCTCCTCGTGATGTCACTAATGACGAGGACAAGCAGGATCTGTTCCGTAAGGGCCTGAACCCAACTGTTCGTTATGATATGCTGCCCTTCAAGTTCCGGAGTTTCCAGGAACTTTACAACCAGGCCATCACTCTTGAACGTGGCAAAAAGGAGATGGATACTACTATGAAGAAGAGTGCTGGAGATTCCCGTGCTTCACCCTCTGGTCAGAAAAGGAAGCGCCGTGTGTTCATTCCATACAGTGCTGTTCCCAGGGCTCCATTCCAGCCAAGGCCATCTGGATATGCTCCTCGTCCACCTGCCCCACCTGCTACATCAACCTACGGTGGTGGACAAGGTTCTCGTCCTCCAGTTGCTGCTTCTCCCAGCAATGTGTGCTACCGCTGTGGCCAGCCTGGTCACTTCTCGAGGGAGTGCCCTCAGAATCATGCTGGACGTGCAGCTCCTCCTCCTAAGAAAATGGCAAAGCCTGCTGGTGCTGGACGTGGTCGTCTGAACTATGTAACTGCCGAAGATGCTCAGGACGATCCAAGCGTCTTACTGGGTACGATTCGTGTCAACTCAATTTCGGCTTTAGCTTTATTTGATTCTGGAGCATCGCATACATTCATGTCATAAGGGTTTGCTAAAATGCATGGGATACCTTTCGAAAAGTTGCAAAAACCGTTAATGGTAAACTCCCCTGGTTGCAACTGGCAAACCACCATGGTTACGCCAGAGCTCATGGTTGAGGTGGGATCCTTACAATTCCCTGCAACCTTCATTGCCCTAAAATCCACTGACCTTGATGTCATACTGGGCATGGATTGGCTTGCTAAATATGGAGTTGTTTTGGATTGTGCAACAAAATGCCTCACCTTGAAACATCCTTCCGGTGCCATCATCGACTATTGGAGTTCACCATTCCTCCTTCAGCACGCACACGACTCTCTCCTGAACTGCAGCTGTACTTCATGCAAGGTGATTACCCTCCTGAAATTCATGAGTTACCTGTAGTCAGTGATTTCCCTGATGTGTTTCCTGAAGAGTTACCTGGCATGCCACCTGATCGAAGTGTGGAGTTTGTCATTGAGTTAGTCCCTGGTACCGCTCCTATGTCTAAAAGACCTTACCGTATGGCCCCAGAGGAGTTGGTTGAATTGAAACGCCAAATTGAGGAGTTAGAAGAAAAGGGTTTCATCCAACCTAGCACATCTTCTTGGGGTTGTCCCACTATCTTTGTCAAGAAGCGGGATACCAATGTTCCACGTCTGGTTGTTGATTATCGGCCGCTGAATGCAGTGACCATCAAAAACAAGTACCCTCTTCCAAGAATCAACGACCTCTTTGATCAATTAGCTGGTGCAACTGTCTTTTCTAAGATGGACCTGCGATCAGGATATCATCAAATAAAGATCAGAAAGGAGGACATTCCTAAAACGGCATTTACTACTCGTTATGGTCTTTACGAGTACACCGTCATGTCTTTCGGTCTTACTAATGCTCCAGCTACCTTCATGAGGCTTATGAACTCGGTATTCATGGAGTATCTTGATAAGTTCGTCGTGGTCTACATCGACGACATCCTGGTCTATTCCAAAACCGAAGATGATCATTCTGAGCACCTGCGTTTGGTGCTATCCAAACTCCGTGAGCACAAGCTATATGCCAAATTCTCCAAGTGTGAGTTCTGGTTGAAGGAACTCATCTATCTCGGACACGTGGTGTCTGCTGAAGGTGTTGCCGTTATTCCAGACAAGATCCAAACTATTCTGGACTGGGAAACACCTAAGTCAGTCAAGGATGTTCGGAGTTTTCTCGGACTGGCAGGTTATTACCGTCGTTTCATCGAGAACTTCTCCAAAATTGCAAAACCTATGACTGAACTTCTGAAGAAAGGCAAAAAGTTCGAGTGGTAAAAAAAAGCAGAGGAAAGTTTCCAAACTCTGAAAACCAAACTGACTACCGCTCCTGTGCTTGTTCTTCCTGATACAAGCAAGGATTTTGTTATCTTCTGTGATGCCTCTCAACAAGGACTCGGTTGTGTGTTAATGCAAGAAGGTCATGTGGTGGCTTATGGTTCTCGTCAACTGAAACCACATGAGCACAATTATCCAACCCATGATCTTGAGCTAGCAGCCGTGGTCCATGCTCTCAAGCAATGGCGTCATTATCTCCTTGGAAATCGATGTGAATTATACTCAGATCATCAGAGTCTGAAATATCTGTTCACCCAACCGGATCTGAATCTCAGACAGAGAAGATGGTTGGAGGTAATCAAGGACTTTGACTTGGGTCTCAACTATCAACCCGGCAAAGCAAATGTCGTTGCTGACGCGCTAAGTCGGAAGTCTTATTGTAACAACTTGATGATACAGCAAGCCCAGCCTTCTCTTCATGAGGAATTCTCCAAGCTGAACCTTGAAGTTGTTTCTTCCGGATATCTGGCCAATTTGGAAATAAAACCTTCTCTCGAAGATCAAATAAAAGATGTTCAGAAGAACAACTTAGGCATTGCTAAGATTAAGAAGAACATTGCTAGCGGGGCTGCTAAGTGTTTCTCTGTTGATGATCAAGGCATTGTCTATTTCAAAAATCGTCTGGTTGTACCCAAGAACCGAAATCTGAGAAATCTAATACTCCAAGAGGCTCATGACACACCTCTTTCTATTCATCCTGGTAGCACCAAAATGTATCAAGATCTTCGTACGAAATTCTGGTGGACCCGTATGAAGCGGGAGATCGCTCAGTATGTTGCTGAATGCGACGTCTGTCGTCGTGTGAAGGCAGAACATCAAAGACCAGCCGGTGTTCTTCAACCTCGCCTATTCCTGAATGGAAGTGGGATGAGATTGGTATGTATTTCATTACCGGCCTTCCCAACACCAAAAAGGGGCACAATGCTATATGGGTAGTGATTGATCGTCTGTCAAAGGTTGCCCATTTCCTTCCTGTTCGTGAGACTATTCGAGTCTCTGATCTGGCAGATCTATATATCTCACGAATAGTCAGTCTTCATGGTATTCCAAAAAGGATTGTCTCAGACAGAGGCAGTTTGTTTGTCTCCAGATTCTGGGAGAGTCTACAAAAGGCCATGGGAACTCGTCTATCCTTCAGCACCGCCTACCATCCACAAACCGGTGGTCAAACTGAGAGAGTTAACCAGATTCTTGAGGACATGCTCCGAGCTTGTGTTATATCGTTCGGTAAGGATTGGGAGAAGTTTCTTCCATATGCCGAGTTCACTTATAACAACAGTTATCAATCTAGCTTGGGCAAGGCTCCTTTTGAAGTTCTCTACGGCCGTAAATGCCGAACTCCGCTGAATTGGTCTGAAACCGGTGAAAGATCGTTCTTCAGTCCGGATGTAATCAAGGAAGCGGAAGAAATCGTTCGCGTCATTCGTGAACGACTGAAAACAGCTCAGTCTCGCCAGAAAAGCTATTATGATCGTCATCACCAAGATGTTCATTATGAGATTGGCGAGAAAGCTTATCTTCGAGTCACACCTCTAAAAGGTGGAAAACGATTCGGAATCAAAGGCAAACTGGCTCCTCGTTATATCGGTCCTTTCCCTATCATTGGAAAACGAGGTCAAGTTTCATATCAACTGCAGTTGCCTCCAGGATTTCCGGATGTCCATGATGTATTCCATGTCTCGCAACTCAAACGTTGCTTCAAAGATCCTGTCCGTGGTGTGGACCACGAAACCATCAAGCTCAAGGATGATCTCTCTTACAAAGAGGTTCCTGTCCGTATCCTCGATGAGGCCGAACGAAAAACTCGTAGTCAAACTATCAAGTTCCTCAAAGTTCAGTGGTCACATCATTCAGAGAACGAAGCAACCTGGGAACGAGAAGATCGTTTACGATCTAAGTACCCCGACTTCTTTTCTAAAACCTAGGAATCTCGGGACGAGATTCTTGTAAGGGGGTAGACTTGTAACAGCCCTACTTTTTGTGTAATAAAGAGAGGTGTTGTGTACATGGCATGCATGCATGAAAATTGGACTAAATTTTCGCTTCTAAACTTTAATCGGAGAGTTTCCAGAAAATCACTTAAACTTGTTTCAAACAAAGTTGTTCTGCAAAGTTTTTCAAATGGAACCAACTATATGCTAGAAAGATGGCAAATTTGAAGAGCTTTCCAACGACTATTTTTGTGCAATTTTTGGTTCACAAAAAGGCCCTCAAATTTCATTTTTGGGTTCAGTTTTAAATTCCCAGGGGCTTCTTTGTGATTTCTTAATTTCTCCCAGGGGGTTTTCTTGAAAAAAACCCTGTCGTCTTCCTCCTGTCCGGTGACAGGAGGGCAGCCGCCGCCGCGCGCCACCTCCTGCTCCCCCCGTTGACGACGTGGAGGCCCCGTGAGGCCTCAAGGAGACGTCCCGATCTCCCCTCCTCGCAGAACCCCCTCCCTCTCGCAGTCCCCTCTCCTCCTCTGTCTCTCTCTCACCGAAACCAACCGCCGCCGTGATTCGCTCTCGCCGTCGCTCCGCTCCCTCTCCGGTCTCCCCGTCAAGCTCATCGAAACCGCGTCAAGCCCCTCCCCCGCCTCGAGAAATCTCACCTGCCGGGATGGCCTAGCGCGTGCGAATCGCGCCGCCTCCTTCTTCCTCTCCGGTCGCCGGAGATCTTCACCGCGCCGCCGTTCTAGCCTCCCTCCGGCCCCGTCGTCTGCTCCGTTGAGCTCGTGGTGAGCTTCTGCGCCTCCCCACCCCCTTCATTCATCCTCTCCGGCACGGATTCGTCGGGTCGCCGGAAACCGAACCTTTCCGCCGCCGCCCGCCGTCGATTCCTCGCCGCCGACCATCTCTAGCTAGCGGCGCCGCCCCTGTTAGGTTCCCTGCGACGAGGAGCACCCGAGGAGCCATCCCGCGCTTCCCGGGATGCCCTCCTCCGCCGCCAGCGCTCGTTTCCGGCCACCGGCCGGCCACCGTGAGGTCACGGTGATGTCACTGTGACATCACCTGCCCACGTGGCGTGCCAAGTGGCAGCTCTCTGTCCTATTTGAACTGCACAGTGGGACCCGCAGAGAATTTAGAAAAACAGAAAATAATTAAAAGTTGGAAATTCAATAACTTTCATTTTACAACTCCTAAAAATGTGAAAAAAATATGTATGCGTTTAGAAAAATGAGAGCTATTTATCCCTACCATTTTCATACATGTTCAACCAAGTTTAAAATGAGGTCACTTTTGTAGCTTGCATTTAATTCAAATAAATATTGAAAATAAAGTTTTTATTCAATAAAAATAGAAAATTAAGTGTAATATACCATTTTGATCAGTGAAACAAATGCAACCCAACTATGAGGTTTACAAAGTTATTTGAGCATGTTAGCTTGGTCATATATCTAGTTTAGGGGTTTTCCCCCTCCTCCGGTGTTCATCGTTCACGGCACAACACCCTAGCTTCCTGCTCCATCTTTTAAGCTTCATTTCAATTGCATTGGTTTACTCATACATACATATTGTGCATTGCACGGTCGTCAAGTTTTGATTGTTTGCCTTCTTTCCGGTACTGCTCGTTATCGGTAGATCGAGATCCGGAGGTCGACCCGGCGTTCTACGACAACCCAAGCTCTATTTTCGACGAGGAAGGCAAGCACCACCTCATGGCTACCCCATGTTTTGAGTCTTTCAACCTCTTACTCATGCATTCGATTCAACTTGGTTTTGAGTCTGTTAGAGTTAACCTATCCACTGCATGACCCTTTCCCTCACATGTCACCTTCATACCTGTTTACCCTCCTAGTATGACTAGGGTTGTTTGAGTATCGTAGAGCCTTGTGTGTTATGCTTAGCCATGCTTAGTGTTTTGATCTACTACATCCGGTTGATGTTTTGGATCACTTCGATAACCTGGTATGTTGTTATATTTGTGAGTACTGAGCATATGAAACTGACTAAGGCTAGCACGGGAGGCCACTTGGGTAGTGGTTATTCGTTCCGTACTCGCCAACCCTAGGATTTAAGGTCTCGCCGCGGAAGCCAAGACTGAGCGTGCAACCACACGCGGGGCCTAACTGACCGCGCTCGGCTAACTAACTTGTTTGATCACTTCCATGGGTCACATAGTTTGAGCTTTCCATCTGCGGGTGTGTCATAAAAGGTTTTGGAGAAAACTAGGGCGTGACCGGGACCAGTGATGGACGTACACGGATCTTGTCCCGACTCACAGAACAGGTGCCGTCAGGAGGTGGCCAACTCCCTGTTGACGGGGTGGCCCTGTTTGGGTTGACTCATGGATAGGGTTGAGCAAGGTAAAGGCCGTGGTCGACCACACTCTGCCGCGCTCTTAGAGAGGAGCGTTACCGCGTGGCGTTAAGAGTCGGTCGATACGTGTGGGTAAAGTGTACCACCCTGCAGGGATAAATCTTTCGGAAAGCCGTGTCCACGGTTATGGACAACTTGGTGAAAGTCACGGGGTCATAGATAACTCTAACGGAATGACTAAAACTTGCTGGCAATGAATGAAGGATGCCTCCTCGACTACGTCGAGAGGGGTGATTCTTGTAGCATAAGGTAGTCTGGGGTTGAGAAAGTACTTGGTGGACTAAAGAACATAATGATCTCAGTAGTTGAGTAGATTCCTCTTCTGTTTTAGAAATGCTCTATTACACGTGCTTTTCTTCCTCAACTTCGGAAAACAAAATTGGCTTTATGCAAAGAACCTTAAAAGCCAAGTCTTGCTGAGTACCTTTTGTACTCAACCTTGCTTCGTTGTTGTTTTGTTTCAGACTTCGGCGATGCAGCTGAAGAAGGGTTCTACCTCGACGTCGATGAATAGTTAGGGGTACCCAGACAGCAGTCTGGTATCTGTAGTATGGGTTTGGCTACGTTGCTTATGTTTCGGACTCTTAGTCCTTTTGCTCTTGTTGTATAGCAACATATTTGCTTTCGCTGCTTGTTGTAATGTTGGGTTGCTGGACCTATGTTGGTCTTGTAACCTCTGTGTGTAAGCTACTCTAGTATGCCTTGTTTAATACAACTTTCTTGCCTAGAGTACTGCTTTGATCGATTGTTGGTCTCGAGCCCGTTGTTATACAGTTTTGGCTATGCCTGCATAGTTGTCGCAGTCGAGGGGTTGTGGAGCCGATGATCCATGACCGAGCCCGCCTGCCGGAGATATCCGGCCTGGGGCGAGGTAACCCCAGTAACCCTCGATTGTTGTTGCACTTTCTGGACACATAGCATCTCTGTATAACTCTGGTCCCGTTCCTTCAGTTTCATCCGACTCGTGGATGCTTGGGTATACATATCTGGTTATGACTAGCATGGACACAAGGAGTAGTAGACCGGGGATCCGGACTACGTGCCGATGAATCCGGTCTGCCTGCCGTTGTTTGTTGCGGCCGGGGCTGGTAACCCTGAAGCCCTTGTGGGTCCACTGCTAGGAGCACATGACAGTTTGTATATCTCGGGGTCCGGGGTCCGACAGTTATATCTACTAGACCATAGGAATGGAGGTGGTTGTGACATGATATATCATGTTTCCTACTCACGATTGAGAACGGAGGCGTGTAAGCCCTGGAAGCAAATCCTCTATTCTTTAAGCAGTAGATACTGATCCTTTAGAAGCCCGGATGGGTTTTCCGTAGTACCTCAGGAGTGTTTTGGTCTCGTTTTTCCCGGTGTTGCTTCGTTATCCTGTTCTTCTCAACATCCTTTTCGTCCGTTGAAATCTTGTTGTTGTTTTCCACTTCAATTCTTCTACCGGCGTCTAATCAAAACTTCCCAAATATCAAGTCTATCTGGCCAGAAAGGTTGTTGTTGTTGTTGTTGTTGTTGTTGTTGATTCCAGGCTATGAGAGCTGGCATTCCTATCACCTGGGATTGTTTCGAGGAAGCATTCCTGAAGCACCACATTCCAGATAGTCTATTCTCCAAATCAATCAAGTTCTATCCAGCTATACACCCTCCATATAAAACCTATCCCTTTACTTAAAAATGTTCCGGTGGTTTGTGAATTCCCTGACGTCTTTCCAGAAGAGTTGCCAGGAATGCATTTCATCTTGAAATTCCAGAAAAACTATCCAAGGTGCACGATGTGTTTCACGTGTCACAGCTCAAGAGGATCTTCCCAAGAAGTATCCAGACCTTTTCTTTTCTCAGTAGGAATCTCGGGGCGCGATTCCTTCAAGGGGGGGCGTTTTGTAACATCCCAAGTATGAAAAACATCCCTTAGAATGTTTGCTATCTGTTATTTTATGTTTTGCATCATGACATCATTTTCATTGCATTTGTTTTGCTTGTTTTCCATTTGTTTTCCTCTCTTTTCATTTGTTTTCCAACTGTTTTCCTTTGTTTTCTATTTGAATTTCAACTCAAATTTCAAACCTTTGTTTCATACTTGTGATGTTACAATTTCCAAAATCATATTTCAAATCAAAACAATCAATTGTTTCCATTAAAGTTGTGATTACAAAAACTGTTGTTTTGTTTCTATCAAAAATTCATTTAATACCAAACCCCTTTCAAATCCAATTAATTTCCAAAACAACAACCCTTTTGAAAGTTATGAAAATTGCAAAACAAATCAGTCATTTGTTTCCATTAAACTAAGGTTCAAACCATTAAAATTATGGCTTTTAATAATTCACTTAATCCAAACTTAATTCAAATTGCTTCCAAATTCAAATCACATTCTTTCCAAAAGGCAACCTTTTGGAATCAATGATAAATTACAACACATTGCCAATCCCTTTTGTTTCAATTATACTATAATGATCAAACTATTCAAATGTTGTTTTTAATAAATCACTTAATCTCATTTTTCATTCAAAGTTCAACCAATTTGCAACCATCAAAATATTTTGAAATATTTGGAAACCCAAACTTGCACATGTTGCATTTTCCAATAAGGAGTTGTTACAAAAAGTTCCCTAAAAATTTCTAACCCAAAAACCTCTCTTTTCTCTTCCTATTCTATTCAGCAAAAAAAAAATAGAACAAAAAAAAAGAAATAAAAGAAGAGAGGAGAGAGGAGCACACCTAAGCCCACCCCAAACCAGCCCACCTATTTCCCCCTCAGGCCCGATACCCCTTCCCCCATCGTCTTCTTCGTACGGCAGCAAATCCAGAGCACCACGTCGACATGGAGGTACAGGGAACGGCTGAGCTCTCCCCCTCCCTCCTATAACCTAGCCCCTGCCCCCTAACCCTAACCCTACACTTCTTTCTCCTCCTTCTTCCCTCTCCCCGCCTCCATCCTTTCTTCTCTCTTCCTCCTCTCTCTCTGAACCTCTCTGTATCTTCCCTGCACCTGAAACTCCACCCGAAAAAAATGGCTCCCTCCCTCCGGCGATCGCCGGCCATCGAGCTCCCCTCCGCCCGTGCTAAGGGCGGGAATGGATACGCCCCGAAGCCCTCTTCCTCCTCCACCCTCCGGCACGGGCCGGGAGAGCTCAGGTCGCCGCCGCCATGCTCCTCTCGCCGCCGTTCGACCCCTGCTCCCCACACCGACCGCCTCCTCCTGCCAGCTCGAGGTGAGCCCCAACCGCTCCTCTCCCCCCCCCACTCGCTCTCCTCCCTCATCTCCCTTCCCCACAGCGACCACCGCCCCTGCCGCTCGCATCCCCGCCTCGGAGATCGCCGGCGGCGCCCTGCTCTTCCGCCCTGTCGGAGTGCAGGCGAACTGAACCTCGCGGTTCAGTTAAAAAAAAACCCCCGCATCTGTACCTTATCCACCCCCGAGGCCCCTTCCTATCACGAATCAATAGCCACCGCAGTGGCAGAGGCCCTTGTGCGCACGCCCCAGGGCAGGGGTTCGATCCCCCTAACCCCCACATTTTATTTCTGCTTTTTCCTTTTTCTGCCCAAATCTCAGCAAGTCAGATCTGGCCCATTACTTCTAAAATACATATAAAATTGAATATCACTCCAATTTGAATGATTCAAAATCCCGTGGTTTCATAATTTTGTGTTCCTTCTATTAATGTCAAGTTTGCAACATGGTTCTGTAACAATTTTTGCACTAAATAATTAATTACTGAAAATGCAATAAAAATTGGAAACTTTGGAATTTCATAACTTTAATTCTACTCATCCAATTTAAGCAAACTTGGGCTCTAAAATTTTTTCTTAACAAACTCTACACATTGGTATTTTATTTGGTCACAATTGAATTAATTTTGAGCATGTTTCCCTCTGTTTACTAAAAATGGCAGAATAAGAATGATTATGGAAAATTGCATGATAAATTCATTAATAACCCAAAAATTATATTTGATAGCTCAAAATGTTCAGTGAAACATTTGCTACATGTTTTCAACCTTTTCAATGCAATTTGTTACTGTTTTGAATATTTTAAATTGGTGCAATATTTGAAATCTTGTTTAATTCATTTAATTTTGCAAAAATCATAACTTGGGCATAAAAATTACAAATTCAACAAACTAAATATGTTTTCCAATCAACCTTTGATGTACTTTTCAAATATCAATTTTGTTTGCTGTTTTGAATAATTTAAATTGCTGAAAACAACTGTTTCTTAATTAATGCATTTAAAATTGCCAACTTAATAACTTGCTCATTTTAAATCCAATTTCAACAAATGAAATATGTTTTCCATGCAAAATTAAACCCTCTTTCCAAATATAATTTTTTTTCATGTTTTGAATAATTAAAATTGGTTAAATAATTTAAACCTTGTTTAATTCATTTAATATTACTAAATTCATAACTTGATCAAATTAAATTCTTTTGGGACATATAAAATATGTTTTCCAACCATAAAAGTATAAACTTTTGAAATATGAATTTGGTTTAATGTTTTGAACAAATAAAAATTCAAATAATTTCATGTTTGAATTAAATTCATTTAATTCTTGCTTAAACTTGTTTAATTCATAAATAATTTATTTGAAATCCTTTTCCAACAAGTGAAACATGTTTTCCAACTAAAATCTTGTGTTCTTTTCAAATATGAACTTTGTTATTAGTTTTGAACAATTAAAATTGGTGAAAACAACAAATTCTTGTGTGACCCCTTAAGGAACCAAAAATTCTTAACTTAATCAATAAAATTCTAAACTTGGTAAACCCTATTTTTAAATTGGTTCTATTGTTGTTATTTTTCTGTTTTCCTCATCCATGCATCATGCTAATCAACTTTCACATGATGATTAGTTGTAAAACAATTGTTTCAACCCTAATTCATGGGCTTTCCATATGCAATCCAATTGCATGTGGGTCCATTTAATCATGTTGTTACCATGTCAACTAGTTTATTTTGTTGCGTCCATTAAATGGTCATGCATCATCCCATGTTTGTGCACTATGCCATGTTATTGATTGTTTGTCTCTCTGCGTTGTTTGTTTGCTTCTTCTCGGATACACGACGACGTTGAGACCGACGATACTTACGACACCCCTTCTAAGGAGTTAGCTCAGTACCAGGCTACTGGGTTTGCAGGCAAGTATTCACTCACATGAACCATTGTGTTCCTTTCAACATTGGATACCGATACTTTCCGTTGTCTATTCTGCTAGCCCTATGAATCGTTGCTTCTGTTACGAACCTATCACATGTTATCCTTTAACCATGATATTGCCTCACCTCCAAACCTATACCCCATTGCTTGTTGCCCGTGTCCTACTAGCATGCTTAGGGTTGTTTTTGCTCGAGTCTGTTATTAGTTACCTTCTGTTACTATCTCATTTATGTTCTGGGGCTCGATGTTAAACAACAACCTGTTAATTTTGAGGTAATAATAATTTGCTGATAAGACACCGGCAGGAGGCCCGGCGTGGTTTTGAGGCCTGCTAGTGTCGACCCTAATTAGGAAAAGGGTCTTGTCTACTGATCCATGATGAGCGCACTAACCGCATGTGGGAAGCGAGTATGGGCGCCCCCTCAATTTGATTCGATTCGCATCTCGTCCAAATCGCCACACTTAGTTCGGGCTTTCCATTTGATGCATGCATGTGCAGGTGCGAACCCCTGGCGCCAGGGTGGAACTTTTGTAGTCGGCATTTAGGGCGGCGTGGTCTTAGAGTGCTATGAGGGTCCCCTTTTCTTCGTGGGGCTCGATTAGCCGCGCACGCACATCATGTGGTTCTTTGGGCTTGATGCGAAGAAGAGTTGAGTTGTGTAGAGTGCCCCGCTTGGTGGGAGGCATCCCATCTGGCGGGTTATTCTTGCGTGTACGGCCAAATTGGTGCAACCCTGCAGGGATAAATCTTCTCGAGAAGCCGTGTTTTCCGCGGTTATGGATTACTTGGTGAAAGTACTGGCTAACAAGTACTCAGAACAACTTACACCTAATGATTAACAACTTGACTAGTAATAGTCTTATTGACACAATAACTTGAACCATCATTAATTCAACTGTGTGAGTTTATCCTCGGATTGCTTCTTGGATAAGGGGCGAGATCCAGGATGGGTTTGTTTGGTGGTTAGTTGTTAGTTGGTTACGATACGCTATCTTATCCTTTTTCTGATAGTCGGAAGTTGTAGCATGTTTCTGTAGTTGGTTAGAGCAGCCAGCTGCCGCATCTTTTGTATCCCCCTTTCTTCCGTTGAACCCAAAGCATCTGTGCTTGGTGTTGACGGGTTACACATTGGTGAACTGTGAGTCTTGCTTGCCAGTACGTTTATGTACTGACCCCTTTGGGGCTGTGGTTTCCGCAGACTACGTTTCCGAGGATCCCCATGGTGGCTACTACGTGGAGTACGACGAGGCTGCTGACGAGTAGATAGCGGACCCGGGCAGGATCCGAGACTTCGTGGATGGGCTCCGTCTTTCGTTTCCGGCCTCTTAGGCCTATTTGGATCTTGTCTGTACTCAGACATGTTGAATGCTTCCGCTGTGATGTAATGATTATTTGTTGGGGCATGTGCCCTCTGAATGATTGTATTTGCTATCTCTGCTCTAATGAGAGCTATTTGCAACTTATTTCAATCTTTTGTGTCGTAGAGACCTGTTGTGATATCACTTGTTCCAATGTCGTTGACGTACCATGTGTGTATGTTTTGAAGTACATCAACGGAAGTATCTAGATTTCTACGGGATGGTTTGCGCAGACGATGAACAGTAAGAGAATGGTTGTCACACGTTTACGTGTTGGCCTGCTCATATTGAGATGCGGGTGCCGGTATGCCCCGTAAGCCATTTATCTGCTGTTTAACGGACTGTGAGTATCCCCTAGAAGTCCGGGTGCGACATACAAACCCCTAAAACATGGCCTATTAGTCAATTAAAAGATTGGCTGGCGGCTTTGCACTAAGTTTTCGCCTTAATACTGAAACACACACTGTCGGTGTTCATGCATTGTGGGCCCGGTCAAGAACAAACTTAGACTGGTAATTGAGGCCCATAGAGTGGGACAATCAGTGGTTAGGCTGCATACAAGGATGTGAAAAAGGGACGTTAATCCTGTTGACCTACTGATTCCCGTCCTGAAGGAGGTCATCGCCCCTGAAGGCAAGGGAGCGTACGAGTCAGTGAAGGTTATGATATGTAAAATGTTGGAGGATATGGTTATGAAACTGGTCAGAGTAGAAGATGGTACCGATGGTTACAGGAGTGGCAATGCAGACGCTGGCGAGCTTTACGGTCACATGCAAAACCTGATGCTCGATGAGGACACTGATGGTGATAGTGGTCATGACCATATTTCAGATGCTTCTGATGAAGACGAGAACCCGGAGGAGGTGCCTATTCCCGGAGCATGGAATCAGGACTACTCATCTGTAGTGACCAGAACAATCTTTCAACATGTGTTATTTATCCCAATAAGGAAGCTATGAAGGATGCAATCACTCATTGGGCAATGTCTACTCAGAGAGTTTTGAGAACCAATGTGTCTAGTGTGAAATACTAGACAATGGAATGCAAGGTAATAAATTGTCCCGGCAGGGTGCATGGGTACCTCCCAAAAAATGACATTAATTGGGTGATCAGTGACTTAGTACAACACACACGTGTTAATACAAGCATTCCTCAAGACCATTGTAATCTTTCGCCCACCCTTATTACTCGCTTTCTTACACCGAGATAGTGGAGAGCAAATCAATGGAAGTGAGGGCTATCCAGACTAAATTCTTTCTGGATTTCCAGTATCATATTTCATATGGCAAGGCTTGGAGGGCTAAGCACATGGCGCTTGAAAGCAGATTTGGTTCGTACTTTGATCCGTATGACTCTATTGTTAGGCTCCTTTACACACTCCATGACCTTAATCCAGGCAGCTATATCGACATGCAAGACTTCTTCATGCCTGAGTTCCCAACTCTGAGGGTGCTGCATCGATTGTTCTTCTCTTTTAAAGTATGCATCGAACCTTTCCGCCATTGTCGCCCGGTTATATGTGTCGATGGGACTTTTCTGACAAGCAAGTATAGGAGGCAGATACTAACCGCCATCGGTACAAACGGAAACAATCAGGTTGTTCCGCTAGCATTTTCTTTTGTGGAGAGCGAGAATATTGACAGTTAGACATGGTTCTTCAGGAAACTCAAAATAGCAATTGTGAAGGACACGCCAAATGTGTGCATCCTTCATGATAGGCATGCCGGTATACTCAGTGCGATAAATACATTGGCAAACCCAGTGCCTGATGAACCAACTCCATGGTAGGACTTGCAGAGCCGTTGGTGCATGTGCCATCTGGGGGCTAACTTATTCTCGCGGTTCAGAAATAAGAACCTTATGAATTTATTCAAAAAACTCTGTTAACAGAACCAAGAATAGAAGTACAATTTAATGTGTGTCATACTTAATATGTGCACTCAGAGACATGTTGATGACAGGAGTAGAGCACGAGCAACAGCGGTAGCGGAACATGCAGCGACAGTAGCTGCAAATTGAGCAGCAGGAACAACAGTCGTCGAAGATGATCATGTTGGGCTATGTGACTTTCCAGGATTTGACCCGCCTGGTACTAGGCGAAGGCTTGGGAGGATGATTAAATAATTTGAGAAGTGGATAGAACAAGAGCCTATAGATAGGTGGTCGTTGCTGCACGATACACATTATGGTGTCATGTCTACCAACCTCGCCGAAACATATAATTTTGTGCTAAGAGGAAACCGGGCTTTGCCACTTGCAGCTATCGTAGAGGGTATTTTCTATGGCATGGTGAAATATTATAGAGCAAGACGTGAAAAAACTCACCTCCATATATTGCACTACCCAAACACACGTTACTGTGAAAAGGTTATGAAGTACATGAATGACAAGATGAAAAAAGCTAGGCCACACACAGTACTATCCATCGGTAATCAAGAGAAAAGGTTCAAAGTTCGCTTAGCTAACAACAAGTTCAGATGTGGAATGAGATAAAGACACATGAGGTGAAAATAGGTAATGAAGTCAGACCAACATGTCAGTTCACGTGCAACAAACCAAAGTTGCTCCACCTGCCTTGCTCATATATACTTGCTGCTTGCGAAAAATAAGGTTGGCTGCAATATCATTTGTGTCTCCATATTACTTAAAAGAGACTGTCCTTAATACTTGGACGGGTGAGATGATGGGATTTTGATCGATGAGTAACTTCAACAACGTTAATCCTGCTGAAAGACAGTACATTCCAGCCGCAGGACTAATGCGTACATGCAGAGTTAGACGACAATGTCAGCGCATTTGGAATGATATGGATGAATCTGAAGCCGGAGGTCCAACTAGGCAGTGTATTCTATGCAATAAATTTGTCCATAGGGATCCTGATTGTCCCACTTACATCACTACAAGCGGTACTGGCCATGCACGAGGCAATCGGCGACGAAGAGGACGAGGAGGGAGAGGAAGAAACTAGGTTGCTTTTAATTTTTTATTAAGTGTGCAACTATGTTTAAGTTGTATGAAGTATGGCACCATGTTTACTATGCTACTATTTTATATTTGGCAGTATGTTTAAATTTGTATTCACTATGCTACTATTTTTATATTTGGCACTATATCTAAATTTGTATTCACTATGCTACTATTTTTATATTTGGCAGTATGTCTAAATTTGTATTAACTATGCTACTATTTTTGTACTTGGCACTGCGTTCGATTAAGTACAGGGATGGATGAGATGCGGTTGCTTAGTCAATACATTAATGATAAGCACCGTGCTAAAAATGGGAGGAGGATGACAAGATCGAGCCTCTCCTAACTCGTACTCAGAAAGAAAACTGGCGGATACACCCTGCTTGGGTTCAGAGGTATGTGTTTATTCCTATCAGGAAAGTATGTAGGAAACATACCCTTATCTATATTGATATTCATTTCGGATATGCAGATTGAAATGGGATGGGCTTTTACCTTTCGCGCGTCTGGTTGAGGCCACTAATCACTCTACACGGCTCAACATTGCCTCCTCTTTGTGCACGTGCTTAGTGGACCGTTGGAGGCTTGAGACCCACACGTTTCACTTCCGCTGGGGAGAGATGGCTCCTACTCTGGAGGATGTGTCCATGTTACTTGGACAACCTCTGGAAGGCCATCCCATAGGACCGTTGGACTCACCGGTTAATTGGGACATGGCCATTGCAGAGCGGTTCCACGGTCTTTATGCAGATGCTCCAGCTCCGGATTTTATGTCCGACCCTCATGGACCAAAGCTTGATTTGTTGCTCAATTTTCCAGTTATTTTACATGTATCATGTATTACACTCATCACATCTATTACGTCATTCCTTTTACTAATATCTTTTATTTCATCAATATAGATACAAAAGTTTCCTGGTTTTTCGGATGTCCCATTGAATGTGACCCAGATCACTCGGAGCCTGGAGGCATACTTATTGCGGCTTCTAGGGAAGGTGATCCTCACTGATAACCATGGCACCACAATTAGCGTGCGGTACATCCCTATTGCACTAGAGATCACTACAGCTGAGGGCCCTCAGGACATCACACCAAGGAGTTGGATTCTACGATCTTAGCGGCTACGTATCGAGGTATGTGCAACGGTTGACAGCTTGTCATGAACAGGGCAGCCCTGCTTGGATGCCCTTTATTTTTACAGTTGTGGTCCCGGGAGAGGTTCTCTATTGGACGACCAAACGTTTATATTGAGGAGAGTTTACCTATTCACGAGATAGACGATATTCTTAATCTCATCGACATGCTTACGTTCGGTATATGTTGGACACGTCGGAAGGTATGTGTACTCTTGTAATGTACTGCATCTTGTGTTTAATTTTAGTATGACCCACACTAGTTTTTTGCTTTTCTTATGTGCAGAGATGTTTTGCTAATGATACTGGGCATTTAGCGAGCAGTTCGATGTGTACACTTTAGTGATCTGGGAACCATACACGGATGCCCCCGTACATGCATGATACCCTGACGACATTTCTAGTCTCTGCACACAAGATTGGCTATACTGGATGACAAAATCGAAGATCATATTCAATATGTATGTCGAGGAGATGGCCCAACAGAGGATTATGCGGCAGTTTGGTCTACTCCAAGTGATCGGTCCTCCTCTAACAGAATATCCCCTGCCCAGCAGAGTACACAAGTATGCTTATTTATTTAATGTTGCATTCTGTTTCACAATACTAGATGTTGAAGAACTGATTAATTGGCGAACACACTCTACAATTTTAGGACCACTAGGAAGGGGACTAAAAGGAGCGTCGCGTAGTGGCTAATGAGGCTTCAGCCCTACGTTACAGAGTGGGAGACAGCAACGACACGACTCTGGCAAGAGGATCGGGAGTTTGATATCGAGGTATTCAATGAATACTTGATGAAATACATGACTGTAACAAGGATACACATCGTGGAACACACTCAGCCAGAACAGATACCAGCCCCTGCTACGTGGGATACGTACCCGAGCTATGATACTTCGGCTACCATGCATTACACGGTAATACACCTTCTTTTTATGTAAACCATTTTCATGATACATACTATTCTCGTACTAATTTACTAAGCATTTAAACAATTTCAGGCCAACATGACACTTGAGATTCATGACGAGGTCGCTAGCTTTGGACGCTCGATGTCTTCTGGAGGTCTTCTACCACAGCCGACTCAGCTCGCGACCTGGGCAGAGCGCCTAGAGGGGAACCTACGAGCTATCTACCAGACTCTCACGTGCACCCGCACGTCAGACGTTGTTCATAGACAGGTAATACACCGCCCCCGCGTCCCCGTCTATCCACACAGCAGCGGCATCAGCCGCGTCCACGTCTCTGCCTGCAGCCGTCACCAAGGCCATCACCGCAGCCGTCACCTAGGTCCTCACCATAGCCGACACCCAGGCCACTCTCGCCTAACCAGGCGGGCAGTTCGGCGTGGCACCACCAGGAGCCGACACCTAGGCCACCTCCACTTTACCAGGCGAGCAGTTCGGCGTGGCAGCACTAGCAGGGTCCCACGTCCGGCTACGTGATTCAGCCATAGGGTCCAATGCCGGGCTTCCCTTTCCAGCCACACCCACAGCGGCCATAGGATATTTATATTCACATCTCTTTATTTTAATATCGATTGGGATTAAGTATTTATGCAGTTCTTATATTATCAACTTCAGGAGTCTATGGAGGCCAGGCGTCTATGCCTATGGTCGTGTCCTCTTGGGACACTAAGCACGATGGTGCCTATAGCCAAGAGGATCTCATGTCCCAGCGCGTCGACTGGTCCAACGACATCTTTGGCACTCCTGCACCAGGCCCCATCCCAGATACATAGTACGAGCAGTCCGGGTCCTTGATTCCGATGCGTCAACTTCGGTATCCCGACAGGTTTGGCTGGACGCCTCCTGATGCTCGGCCCCCGCCTCCGCCTTGCCAAGACAGACGTCGTCGTTGATGCTTTTCTCTGTCACTGGAGACATGTCTATCTACTTATGTATGAGACATATATGTATTCTATGTACGAGACATATGCTATATGATTTTGTGACGAACATATTATTTTTATTTTGCAAGGACGAAATTAATTTATACTTCTTATAAAGCAAAACCCCACTAACATGCATTAAATTAGTCTATCTCTACATGCAAGGTGTCAACATCATCTACAACTTGAGCCAATTTTTTATCCATGTCATCAAAGATTTATTAATAATATTCAATCCATGGATGCAAGCTATTGACAATATAATTTCTTTTAGCCATAAATTTTTCACATGATCTAATGTTTGCCAGTTAAGTATACAAAAATTTCACACCCATTAAATTTATATTCTCGACTATTGTGATCAATCAAGTTCTCCATATTTCTGAGAAATGTTTTCCATTTTATTTATTGAAATATCCTTATCTTATATACAATTTTTAAATATCTTCTTTCTATTCCATTTACTTACGCAATATCTAGTTTAACATACAACTCACAACAGGAAACACCTACAACTTGAAATAATACAAGACGCATAGCGATAACTAATTATACTCGACGACTTCACTTCGCTCTACCACTTATTCGTGATGGAGGCACGAATTCGTCATCACTATTTTGATATACCACCATTCTTTCCCCCTGATATTGTCTTCAAGATCCACTCAGCGTGGAGGTTGGACTTTGGATACCCGATAGGACACAACCCAAACAGCATGCGCATCGAGCCATAGTGCATGATCTGTTTGTTCAGGAAATCTGCGTCGGCAGGCCAGTACTGCACATTGAGAATAAAAGAGAAACAGAAATCAAGACGATGCCAATTCATTCGAACATTATATAAACTCGTAAATCGATTACCTCAACGTGAAGTGCATAGTCCTCAGGAGAAAAATGTATCTTATCGTTAGTAGTTGAGATAGACAAGCCCCGAAGCCTCGCCTCAATTCTTTTTAGCTCACTCTGGACCACTTATGACACCACCTCAATAATTCATTCCGAATTTCATCGTTGGATCTAGGCGGGAGATTATAAGTGGCTAAAATTTTCTTCAAAGCAACTGTGTGGTCCCACTCATTCATTAGTTCCATAAAACTAATTGCGGCTCTACCCTCCCTCCTATTGGCCAAAGACCCTTTTGCCGCATGATATAGAATACACCATGAGCTATATGGGTCGAGACCATCACTTGTGCTATCAGCCATCACTCTAATGCCCCCGGGAAGTTCACTATACACTACACACCACACACATACATCCTAAAGTATGCAGGGGTTTATGTAGACATCATCTGGAGACGGTGGCGGGAAAAAAGGGCGCGAGACGGTGGCGAGAAAAAATTGCGGGAGACGCTGCCGGGAAGAAAGGGGCAGGAGAAAGTGGCGGGAGAAATGGAGAGGGACAAAGTGGCGGGAGAAATGGAGAGGGAGAAGAAAAAAATGTCCAGGCTACTAGTCGGGCCAAGCGCCCGATTGGATCCTGTCGGGCTTGGCAAGCCCGACTTCTCCTTCTCTGTGCCCCGACTGGATATGTCGACCTGGCGTGGCCACTAATCGGGCCAAACATGGCCAAAAGGCCCTAATCGGGTTCGGCAAGCCCGACTGGATCCAGTCAGGTTCAGCAGCCCCAACTACCTAATATTTTTGAAAATATTCAAATCTGCGTATTATTTCCAGAATTAACTAATAAAAACGTATTATTTTGAAAAATAGATTTAATCAGCAGGTACTATCGTTTCTACGATATGTTGCTAATATACATGAGAATATGATGCCATCTAAATCAAATGTGTTTTTTCTCTCAATAATAATGGACCTAGCATGGATGAGAGGGACGGGCTATGGAGCATGTTCGTGGATGGAGCTGACAACCGGAGCGCAAGTGGTGATGATGACGCTGCCACATAGCATCTTGAAGTCACGATAATGCCAAATGAAGACTTCGATGAATTATACAAGTTACCACTTCATTATTTTCATCTAAGTCCTTTTAGAGGTGTTGCGCCACCTCATTATTGGGCCAGGCACATGTATTTTTGTCATGCCATTTTGTGGGTAGTTTTTAGATTATGTATTGATGGAAAAAAATAGGTTTATGATGGATTTCGTGGCTCCACCCCTAGGAGCACGAATTTTCCCTATTTTCCCCTCATAAATACAGCTCGTAGGGTTTCGTTTAAATGTGGTTTGTTTAGTTAAAGAAAACTCAGCTATATTTGCTAGTTTTCGCCATAGCCATGAGTGTCAGATAGACCTCCTACACACTTGCAAAATCCCTCTTATCAGCAAAGCTCATCTTTTATCCGCATATCTTGATTGCAATTCTTAGTTCTTCCTTGTTCTCGATAGATTTAAGGAATTAGACATGAGTGGTTGAGTCGACTGTGCTACAACGATCTCAATAACCTCTCGGAGTTGGTTAGCGATTGATAAGGCGCAACATCCTCGCACTTTTGTATAGTTGGATCATCAACGTCGACGCTGCCCTAATCGTAGCTATCATCTCATTGAAAGATCAGACACCTTTGCCTCTACGAGAAGGTTACCGCGTTGTACCGTTTACCGCCGATCTTTCAGGATGGAACAACCTCCATTCGCCGCGCCGTTGAAGATGCAGCAACGCCATGACGCCGACGGCAGCGCAACACCTCGGCTTTTGAAGAACCCGCGCCGCACCGGCTTCATCGGGCGAGAGGGGCGGGAGAGATCCCCGCTCCCGGCGGCGCCGATCAGGCTTTGCCCGGCCGCACCCTTTGCTGGGGGTGGAGGAGGAGAGGGGAGTGAGGGGAGGGCTCGGGCGGCGGCTATGTGATCCTAGTCATGCATTTATCGCAAACACATTATAAACACGTGTAAGAGTAGCACATAACCCTAGGCGGCTGGGGGCGATCAGCTGAAAGTACAAGGATGCCGCCTAGAGGGGGGTGAATAGGCGCTTTAAAATAATTACGGTTTAGGCTTGAATAAATGCGGAATAAAACTAATGTTTAATTTATCAAGCATAAAACCTATACAAGCTAGGTTTACCTATGAACACCAACAACTTATGCTAAGAAAGATATACAACTATGTGATAGCAAGAAAGATGACTTCAAGCACGATGGCTATCACAAAGGTAAATGTATAAATAACGAGCTAGAGTATAGAAATAACCGAAGCACAAAGAGACACCAATGTGATTAAACGAAGTTCTTTCCAAGGGAAGTACGTCTGAAAGTGCAAGATGGTCAACTAGAGGGGGGTGAATAGGTGACCTACAAATTTTAATTCTTTTTCACTTTTAGAGGTGGCTTAGGGGAAGTAAAAGCTTGGTTATCTAAATGTGCAACTAAGTGAACACCCTATGTGACAAGCAACAAGTAGCAACGGAAGTAAAACAAAGGCACAAGATAACCACAAGTGAAAAACACGGAGACAAGGATATGTTTCCCGTAGTTCCTTCTTGAAAGAAGTACGTCTACGTTGGAGAGGTGGGGAGCCACCTAGGCGCTCCTCAATAGCACGGATGTGCACACCTTATTCTCTGTGAGCTTCTCCGGTGAGGGAGATTCTCGTTTCCACTATGAGGTCGACTTGAAGGCGTTGACCAAACCTTTACAAGGGGTTGAGATACTACACAAGTGAGATGGAGGCTCTCAACAATCGAAGCTTCTTGCTACAAGGTGGAAGCTACAAGCACTAGGGTTTCCCTTGGATGACAAAGCAACCAAGAGATTACAAGATCCCAAGAGTTGTGGTGTGGGAACACACGTTTTGGCTTGGTGGAAAGATAGATCTAGGTCTCCTCCATGAGATCCTTGAAGGGCATCGAGTTTGGTTTGAGGAGGAGGGAGATCGGGGCGTTTTGAGCTCTACAACAATGGAGGAGAGAGAGGAATGGACGAGATGCCTATCTAGAGGAAGAAGACAGCTATTTATAGGCTCCTCCAATTTCTGACCGTTGCAGTCCGCCAGGGCCGGAATATTCCGGTGTTAGCACCGGAAATTTCCGGTCTGCTGCGGCCGGAAATTTGAATAGTCGGGGGGCGGATTTTAGAAATATCCGGGGGCGGAAATTTCCGCCCCAAAGTTCCGCTCCATCTCTGTGCGCGGGCAACAGCCCAAGATGAAAACTGCTAAGGACCATAGGCCGGAATATTGAAATATCCGGGGGGCGGATAATTGAAATATCCGGGCCCCGAAATTTCCGGACAGAATTTCCGCCCCCATCTCTGTGCGCGGGCAGCTGCGAAGGTTCCATTTTCTGCTAAGTCCCAGAGGGCCGGATTTTTGCACCGGAAATTTCCGCCCTAGCTTCTGTGCGCGGGCAGGGAAAAGACTTAGCCGTTTTGAAGAGGCCAAGAAGGGGCCGGAATATTCCGGTGCTAGGGCCGGATATTCCGCCCTATAAGCACCGGAATTTCCGGACTGAGTACTGAAAAATCCGGTGGCAATAATTCCAGAGTGTAGACCTTCTCTTTGATCTTTTGACAGGAGTATAACAATAATTATCTGAGAGAATAGCTGCACAGTCTAAAACAACATTGTTAGATAGGTGATACTCGTGTTGTTATCATCACCAAAATCATTAGAGGGATCATGAGCTTTTAATCTCCCCCTTTTTGGTGAGTGATGACAACACGGGTATTTGCAAGGAAATAAACTAACAATGCATGATATGAGAACATCACAGATAGCATATATAGGAGACATGCCTCCTAATAATAATAGTTCACCAACGAATAATGAGTACGATAAGACGAAGTTCGAAAAGACGCACAAAACGATAAAAGGGGCAACAAAGAACGAAACCCACCCAAGCAAATCCCCGCGGACATCTAGATCTTCTCCCCCTTTGGCATCAGGATACCAAAAAGAGAAAAGAGAGGGCTACGTCCCATGGAGCAAACTCTAGGCCTGGGTGTTCTCTTCTGCCTCTTCCTCTTCACCCTCGGTAACATCCTCCATGTCCTCATCATCATCCACGTCGATATCCTAGTCAACGTCGCGGTTGTTCCAATTCTTGTATGCAATCCTAGCAGGAGGAAGTGGTGGCACATTGGGAACCTGGAGAGCTGTCACGATGTGGTGCTGGTTCTCTAGGATGCTGCGGAGCTCCACATATGCACTGTAGTTCTCCTTATGGAGGCACACATTCATGCACAGCACCTTCTCAATTGCTCGAACAAGCCATGAGCGCTTCTTCTTGCCAGGGGGAGGAGGACGCATGCGAGGATCACGGTGGCCCTGACCTGTGGCACCCACATCATGTGCAGCCTGTTGGGTGTGGGCGGTCTTCTTATACAGCGTGACATCCTTGTGGTCTTCACAGTCTAGTTCCAGGTCCTCACGGAGTGCCTCAGGGTAGCTAGCCTTGATTAGCTTCATGATGTACGGGGCATACGGGGGCACTTTGCGGTGGAAGAGAGCAAAGTGGATCTCATTGAAGATGAAATCCATCACATCAGCCTTGTGGGCCTCCATGTCAGTCATGTCACCCTCAGTGAAGGTCAGGTAGGCGTGGTACATGAGGTTGACCAAGCCACCACGAATAGCATCATTATTGCCACCACTTGGGGCAATAGACTCCCGGAACATACGCAACAGGATGTCATATATGGGAAATAGGCCTTTGGCCGAGCCAATCACACCTGTGGAACCATACAACTCAGCCAGTCTGTTCTTCTCATACTCAACCCCGTGAACATGCATGCGGTGACCCTGAGGAGTGTTGAGGCCAGCAAAAGGATACCCGAGCGCAGTAGCAAAGTCATGGAAGTTGGCGGTGAGCAAGTGAGGGCCAGACATCCAAGACATCCCAATCTCCTCAGAATCATCAATGACAAGTGTGGCGAAGAACTGCTGGATGAATGTGGTATTGTAGGAGCATCTAGTCTCCATAAGAGGGCGCAGACCAAGGAGTTCAGCCAGCTGGACGGAGTTGTTGAAGTAGGCAGGATTGACAGCCAAATGAGCGAAGTTGATAACCTTCATTGGGCACACGGGCTTGCTCATGACAGTATACACCTGCTTGAAAAGAGTCCCCTGCTCAACGTGCCAGAAACAGGAAACAATAGTGGGGTCTTGAGGACCCTCGGTGTACCAGGCCTTGCCCCTCCATGCCTTGAACTCAGGGATGGACATTGTAGCCAAGTTCAGAGCAGACTTCCCCTGCGTCTTCCCAGCTTTGCGAGCAGCCCTGTCAGCATCACGTTGACGCTCATACTCTCTCTCAGCATCCCTTGCACGCCGGCGAGTCTCATTTTCATCAACAAAAGTCCCCTCATCATCTTCCCTCAGGTGACGGTATCGTTTGCGTCAACTAAGCAACTTGCCGGGCCTAGAGCTTGAGCCATCTGTGAGGAAAGCAGAAAAGATGCAAAGAAAACCAAACAAGAACAAAAAACGGGGGCTCACGACTCGTGGAAATGGAGGAAGTAGATCTCTGTTCGAGATTCAGTACAGGCCGGAAATTCCGGTCTTGGGTGCGGAAATTCCGGCCTCAGGGAAATTTCCGGGGGGGCGGAAATTCTGGTCCTGGGGCGGAAATTTCCGGCCTTCGGAATTTTCGAAACCAAATCTAAATCTGGGCCTGTAACGAATCTAGAACGAACAATTGGAGTACATAGATAAAACCTAGAGTATATATGATACTTGTGTGAAGATATGACCGTACAATACCATGAAGAACACTAGACATGAGATCAAATCATCTAATCAACCATAGATTGCGGAGAAAACGGAACACATACTGGGATCCATGAGATAGGAACGGATGTGCGGTCTCTTGATCCGCAAAAGGCGATTAGAGGACGAGGAGGGGAGGCAAAGGGGCCTCCCAGAGGTCTCGGAGGCGGCGGCGGCGTCTGGAGGCGGAGTGGAGGCGAAGGGAGGGAGAGCAATCTGGAACTGCTCCCTCCCGTCGCCCTTATATAGCCCAGACAACCCCACCGGAAATTTCCGGTATTAAGGCCGGAATATTCCGGTGTCCAGAAATTTGGACCAGAATATTCCGCCCAAATATCCGGTGTGCCTTCTGCGAGCGGGCACGCTGGATATTTGAGGGATTATTCGAGTCAATCTCGAACCCCGGAAATTTCCGGGGCTTAAGGCACGGAATATTCCGGGGCCCCGGATATTTGCCCCGGAAATGTCCGCTGAAATTTCCGGTGTGCCATTTGTGAGCGGGCACATTGGAAATGGGCGAAATTTCTGGGACAAATGTCTGAGGGCCGGAATTTCCGGTGATCCTACGCCATCCGAGTTTTGTGGAAGATGGAACAAATCGTGAGCCTCCAAAAACGAGAAACACAAACAACAAACGCACTAACACGAGCAAAACATAAGAACAAAACAAATACAAATAACAAGGGAACGTTGGTGGCCGAAGCCACCGTGTTTGAGTGATACCAAGAAGTCGCGAAGATGTATCTTGGACTTAAAAGTATAACTCACGTTTTAAGCACAATAATTCACAAATTGACTAGATATGCATGACGCTTTGGTTGTTTTGTGCATGATAGGTGGAGTGTTTGTTCATGAGTTGAACTACGCCCCCCCTATGTCCATGCCTACATCTAAACTAGATAGCACATATAGTGAAGGTACTTATGCAAGGGTTCAAGAGAAGTTGGACGCATCGATCACATTTAGTTCATTCCTCAAACCCCGAAATCTTGGTTCATCAAGGGCCTTCGTGAAGATATCCGCGAGTTGATCCTTGGTTGCCACATAGGAGAGATCAATATCACCCTTCTCAACATGATCCCGAATAAAGTGATGTCGTATCTCAATGTGCTTCGTCTTGGAGTGAAGAACGGGATTGTAGGCGATCTTGATGGCACTCTCATTGTCGCACAAGAGAGGAACTTTGTCGAAGACGATGCCATAATCTCTCAATGTTTGCCGCATCCAAAGTAATTGAGCACAACAACTCGCTGCGGAGATGTATTCGGCCTCGGTGGTAGAGAGAGCAATGCAGTTTTGCTTCTTGGATGATCAACACACCAATGAGCGGCCAAGAAATTGACAACCTCCGGATGTAGATTTCCTATCCGTCTTCTCTCCCGCATAGTCGGCATCTGAATACCCAATGATCTGAAAGCTTGAACCCTTGGGATACCAAAGACCGAAGTTTGGGATATGAACTAAATATCGAAAGATGCGCTTAACCGCTTCAAAATGACTTTGTCTCGGAGAGGCTTGAAACCTTGCACATTTACCTACGCTATACATAATATCGGGTCTAGATGCACAAAGGTAGAGCAAAGAGCCAATCATGGAGCGGTATACCTTTTGATCTACCTCTTTACCATTCGGATCGGTTTCAAGTCAATAGTCGTGGACATGGGGGTCTTCATAGGTTTGGCATCATGCATGTTGAATCGCTTGAGCATGTCTTGAGTATACCTGGCTTGCTTGATGAATGTGCCTTCGGGATATTGCTTGATCTCAAAGCCAAGAAAATACTCTAATTCTCTCATCATAGACATCTCTAACTTGTCCGTCATAAGCTTGCAAAACTCATCATTGAATGCAACGTTAGTAGAACCAAAGATGATATCATCCACATAGAGTTGGCATATGAACAAGTCACCTCCAACCTTTTTGGTGAAAAGGGTGGGATCGATTAAACCAACATTAAACCCACGATCAACCAAAAACTCTTTAAGGTGCTCGTACCACGCACGTGGAGCTTGTTTAAGTCCATAGAGTGCCTTATCGAATTTGTAGACATGATCGGGGTGGTTGGGATCCTCGAAACCCGGAGGTTGCTTGACATAAACCAACTCGTGGATGGGACCATTCAAAAATGCACTTTTCACATCCATTTGTTGCAATTTAAAGTTATGATGAGAAGCATATGCAAGTAATATGCGAATAGATTCAAGACGAGCTACGGGAGCGAATGTTTCACCGAAGTCGACACCTTCGACTTGAGAGAAGCCTTGGGCTACCAATCTAGCTTTGTTGCGGATGACGATGTCGTCCTTGTCTTGTTTGTTCTTGAAGATCCACTTAGTGCCAATGACGTTCTTGCAATCTTTGGGTCTTGGTACCAACTTCCACACCTTGTTGCGCTCGAAGTTGTTGAGTTCATCATGCATTGCTTCAAGCCAATCTTGATCTTCAAGGGCTTCATAGACCTTCTTTGGCTCAATGTGAGAGACGAATGCATGAGCTTTGCTAAAGTCCGCTAGTTGCCTCCTTGTGACGACCCTTCCACGAACTTGTCCAAGAATGATGTCCTCCGTGTGACCGGCACGAGCAAGATTATCTAGCCTTCTCTTTGCCCTACGAGCTAGCATCTCCTCCAAAGTTTCCTTGGATAGTACTTGATCATCACCTTCATCATCGGAGACATATCCACCTTGATCTTGATCATTGACGGGAGGTGGATCCCTTATGTGATGATTTGTATCATCACCATGTGTATCTTGTTCTTCATTATGAGCTTGGCCTTGATTGATTGAGTGATCTTGATCGTTAGCTTGGCCTTGTGGTGAAGCATGAGGGCTTGGTGCATCTTGTTGGGTAGCTTGGTTATCAAAGTCCTTCTCCCTCCGTCATATGGTGTCCCTCAATGGGGATTATTTCACCAATCCCCATTCTTCGTATGACGATGGGAGGAATTGCATCTCCTACAAAACCATGATCTATACGGCCCCCTTGGGACCCATTATCCTCATCAAACACCACGTCTATAGCTTCTTCAACTTGTCCGGTGGACTTGTTGTAGACTCTATAGGCGTGAGAGTTTGTGGCGCAACCAACAAAGATACCCTCATAGGATTTAGTCTCGAACTTTGACAAGCGTTTACCTCTCTTGCGAATGAAGCACTTGCATCCAAAGACCTTGAAGTATGACACATCCGGCTTCTTGCCCGTGAGAATCTCATAAGGGGTCTTGTTCAAGATCTTGCGGAGATACAATCGGTTGCTAGCGTGGCAAGCGGTGGAGACGGCTTCGGCCCAAAAATTATAAGGAGAAGAGAACTCCGCAATCATGGTTCGAGCCGCATCCATAAGAGTCCGATTCTTTCTCTCCGCCACACCATTTTGTTGAGGGGTGTAGGGAGTGGAGTATTGATGAGCAATTCCTTCCTCGCTAAGAAAACCCTCCACGGTGTAGTTCTTGAACTCGGAGCCGTTATCACTTCAGATAGCCATGATACTCATATTATGTTGGCGTTCCACCAAAGTGATGAACTCGATGACCCGCTTTTGAGTCTCACTCTTCCTCTTGAAGAAGTACACCCAACAATATCGTGAATAGTCATCCACAATCACCAAGCAATACTTTTTGCCCCCAAGACTATTATATGATAGGGGACCAAAAAGGTCCAAGTGAATGAGCTCGAGGATCCTTGAGGTGGTGATGTTCGTCTTGGTGGGATGTGCTTATCCATGTTGCTTTCCTAGAACGCAAGAGCTACACACACGATCTTTGGCAAACTTAGCATTTGTTAGTCCTAGAACGTGATTGCCACTTTGAAGGTCATGCAACGTCCTCATATTGGTGTGGGCTAATAGGCGATGCCATAGCCAACCCACATCAACTTTAGCCATTAGGCATGTCGTGGCACACGTGTCTCCTTTAGAGAAGTCCACTACATACATGTCGTTCTCGACATGCCCAACAAAGGCCACCTTAAGAGTCGTCTCCCACGTGGCAATCACATTCTCCTTATTAAAGAAAGAGGTAAAACCACTCTTAGCAAGTTGAAGAACCGAGATGAGATTATAGCCTAGAGACTCAACAAGGAGAACATTCTCAATTGACAAGTCATTTGAGATTGCTTCCTTGCCTCGTCCCAATACCTTTAATTTGGAGTTATTACCAATAGTAACGCAATTGAGATGAGGTAATGGAGGTTGAAGATCACTCATTGCGGCATTGCTTCCGGTCATATGTTGGGATGCACCACTATCCACCGTCCATTTGCTTGAACCGGAAGCACTTCCCTACAATAGATTAGTTTTTTTATTTAGGGACCCATCTTTGAATGGGTCCTCTCATGTTAGCGACAAGGGTCTTAGGAACCCAAATACTCCAATGATAATCATCACCATAAGAAGTACCAACATATTTAGCATATACATTACCATCTCTAGATTTCATAAGAACATAAGATGGATTATATTTCCCGGCAAAGTCATTGTGAGTGGTGCTCCCCCTAGAGGTCTCACCACCCACAATGGTGTTGGTATCCTTCCTTTTGGTCACCTCTCCCTCTTTCACAAATCTTACTTCTTGTGAGGGGGAGGTGACTTTCTTCTTGTTCTTCTTCTTGTACTTCCTTTTTGACTTGGCTATATAGCCAAGTCCCTCCTTTCCATTGTTGGCTCGTTGAGAAGCAATCTCATGGGGATTCTTCTCATTTCCTACAAGATTAGTCGCACTACAAGCATTGCTAGGCAAGACATTCAAGCTAGAGGGTGAAGTGGACACAACTTGCTTGTTTGATAGTTGAGCTAGAAGATTGTCACGAGATTTGGTTAACTTGTAATGAATTTCCTTAAGAGACATGAACTCCTTTTCAAGTTTTTCATGATGAGTGCCAAGTTCCTCGTGAGCAATTCCTAGCTTCACTTCTTCATGTTCAAGAGTTTTAATGATAGCAAGAGATTGTGCATTATCCTTCCTAAGCTTAGAGACACTTATGGCAAAGTTTTCTTCAAGACAAGACAATTTCTCCTCAAGTGAGGCACGAATGGAACGCTCATTTTCAAGTGCTTTTTCAAGATCTTGCTCATTGCAAGTGTGACCTCCATGGCTTTCCAAAGTCATGATGATCTCCTCCTTTTCATCTACAAGAGAGTTAGCCTCATCAAGTTGCCTCAAAAGGGCATTCACCTTTTCCTTAGTCTCACTTTTAAGGCTAGATAGCCACATGCCTAACTCATTAGACTCACTATCCTCCTCGCAAACATTTTCAACACAATCCAATAACGAAGGAGGGTTAGTGATAATGGTCTTGGAGTTAGGAGAGCACACCGAAGTGGATTTTGCCATAAGACACGTAGGTCGGGTAGCCACATTCTCATTGGGGGATTCGAATAGAGAGATCGAAGAGGATGATGCGGCGGCCATGGCGATGTGAGAAACTCCAACTACCTCATCTTCTCCTTCATCCCCGGAGATGTAAGTCTCAAGAACCGCCCCTTCTTGAACATAGAGAGCCCTTGGCACCCTCCTAGCGAAGTTCTTGTTTTGAGGAGGGTTGGTCTTGTTTTTGCGAACAAGCTTTCCTTCGTTTTCTTCTCTTAGCTCAAAGGGGCACTCCTTCACGAAATGATTAGCGCTACCACAATTGTAGCATGTCCTTGGTCGCTCCCCCTTCTTCTTGTAGTTCTTGTTTCGTGGAGGCCTTGGAGATCCGGCCTTGTGAGCTTCCCATCTCTTCCAATATCCATGCATAGCAAGGGCAATGCACTTGTGAGCTCCCGTGTAAGTGTCCTCATAGTCTTCCTCATCATCATCATCTTCTTCACTTTCATCGATTCAAGCCATACCTTTGACTTCAAAGCGAGATTGGGTGACCTTCCTATTCCTCGAGAGCGAGCTAGAGCATCGTCCACGCTCTTGTGTGAGAGAGAGATAGCAATGAACTCACTTAGAACACCAATTGAGTTGAGGGTATTGTAGTCCGCTCTTGTCCGGATGCTAGTGGAGAGATTTTCCTCAAAGGGTGTAATAGCTTTGACAAATTTCCTCTTGATCCACTCATCGGAGATTTCTTCTTTTTCAAAGTCTCTCAATTGGTTGGCAAGGGTGACAACTCTTCTATATAGCTCTTCGGGGGTCTCATCCTCAAGCATGACGAAGTTCTCGGAGTTGTCAATGGCCACGTCATACTTGGAAGATTGGATGCTAGCATTTCCTTGAAACAAGGTGTCAAGTTTGTCGCAAGCTTCTTTGGCGGTCTTGCAACTACGAATGTGAGTGAAGTACTCCCTTGGGAGAGCCTTTTTGATGATGACAAGTGCGGTCTTGTTGAGTTGAGATTCCACGTCCTCCCTTGGCGTCAAGTTGCTTGGGTCATGAGGATTAAATCCATGAATCACGCTTCTCCACAATGCAGTACACGATCCTGAAATGTGAGATTCCATCTCAAACTTCCAAGAGGAGAATTCGTTAGTGTTAAGGATGGGTGGAATTTCAACATTAAGGATGTGTGGCATGGAGACAATTGGGTGGATGGAATCATAGTTTTGTGGTGGTGGAACTTTTGAATTGGACCCCGAACCATTAGCCGTTTGAGACTTGGAACCACCGTCACTCTCCTTTGCATTGGCTTTAGCCTTGTGTGCGGCTTTAGCCTTAGCTTTGGCAATGTTCTCTTCGAGTTCGGAATTGTCCGGAGTCGTTTCCTCATCCGAACTATCCTCATCGGAGATGTGGGGAGAGTGTGACGGTTCCTTAGGTTTACCCATCATGATCTCCAACATCTTCTTCATGGAGGAAACCTCTGAGCCTACACTAGAACTAACCTTGGACATGGGTTTGTATGGTACAAACCGTTGTCTCTAGGTTGGCTATAGTGTTGGCCATTTTGGAGAGCTTCTCCTTAGTAGATTCGGGATCATCTCCGTTGACCATGATACTCTTAGGCGGTTAAGCCCGATAAAAGAGCCGAGGCTCTGGTACCAATTGAAAGTGCAAGATGGTCAACTAGAGGGGGGTGAATAGGTGACCTACAAATTTTAATTCTTTTTCACTTTTAGAGGTGGCTTAGGGGAAGTAAAAGCTTGGTTATCTAAATGTGCAACTAAGTGAACATCCTATGTGACAAGCAACAAGTAGCAACGGAAGTAAAACAAAGGCACAAGATAACCACAAGTGAAAAACACGGAGACAAGGATATGTTTCCCATAGTTCCTTCTTGAAAGAAGTACGTCTACGTTGGAGAGGTGGGGAGCCACCTAGGCGCTCCTCAATAGCACAGATGTGCACACCTTATTCTCCGTGAGCTTCTCCGGTGAGGGAGATTCTTGTTTCCACTATGAGGTCGACTTGAAGGCGTTGACCAAACCTTTACAAGGGGTTGAGGCTACTCCACAAGTGAGATGGAGGCTCTCAACAATCGAAGCTTCTTTCTACAAGGTGGAAGCTACAAGCACTAGGGTTTCCCTTGGATGACAAAGCAACCAAGAGATTACAAGATCCCAAGAGTTGTGGTGTGGGAACACACGTTTTGGCTTGGTGGAAAGATAGATCTAGGCCTCCTCCATGAGATCCTTGAAGGGCATCGAGTTTGGTTGGAGGAGGAGGGAGATCGGGGCGTTTTGAGCTCTACAACAATGGAGGAGAGAGAGGAATGGACGAGCTGCCTATCTAGAGGAAGAAGACAGCTATTTATAGGCTCCTCCAATTTCTGACCGTTGCAGTCCGCCAGGGCCGGAATATTCCGGTGGGTCTGCTGTGGCCGGAAATTTGAATAGTCCGGGGGCGGATTTTTGAAATATCCGGGGGCGGAAATTTCCGCCCCAAAGTTCCGCTCCATCTCTGTGCGCGGGCAACAGCCCAAGATGAAAACTCCTAAGGACCATAGGACGGAATATTGAAATATCCGGGGGGCGGATAATTGAAATATCCGGGCCCGGAAATTTCCGGATAGAATTTCCGCCCCCATCTCTGTGCGCGGGCAGCTGCGAAGGTTCCATTTTCTGCTAAGTCCCAGAGGGCCGGATTTTTGCACCGGAAATTTCCGGGGCAAATTTCCGCCCTAGCTTCTGTGCGCGGGCAGGGAAAAGACTTAGCCGTTTTGAAGAGGCCAAGAAGGGGCCGGAATATTCCGGTGCTAGGGCCGGATATTCCGCCCTATAAGTACCGGAATTTCCGGACTGAGTACTGAAAAATCTGGTGGCAATAATTCCAGAGTGTAGACCTTCTCTTTGATCTTTTGACAGGAGTATAACAATAATTATCTGAGAGAATAGCTGCACAGTCCCAAACAACATTGTTAGATAGGTGATACTCGTGTTGTTATCA
Organism: Alopecurus myosuroides; assembly: GCA_028641055.1. NCBI lineage: Eukaryota > Viridiplantae > Streptophyta > Magnoliopsida > Poales > Poaceae > Alopecurus > Alopecurus myosuroides. The sequence continues at coordinate 283,208,021 of CM054061.1, forward strand.
TCACCAAAATCATTAGAGGGATCATGAGCTTTCAACGTCTTTGTTGGAGAGGTGGGGAGCCACCTAGGCGCTCCTCAATATATAGCACGGATGTGCATACCTTATTCTCCTTGAGCTTCTCCTGTGAGGGAGATTCTCGTTTCCACTATGAGGTCGTCTTGAAGGCGGTGACCAAACCTTACACGAGGTTGAGGCTATCTCCACAAGTAAGTTAGAGGCTCTCAACGAAGCTTCTTGCAACAAGGTGGAAGCCCCAAGCACTAACCGTCTAGGATGCTCAATACACCCAAGAGGAACAATATCTCCAGTGAACAAGCGCCCAAGAGTAACAAGCTCACGAACTTCTCTTTCACAAATCCCGTGGGGAACTCAAACCGATGCACCTAATGCAATGGCAAGAACACACAAAATGATCAAGTCCTTCTCTCCCAAATCCCACCAAAGCAACCAATGCTATGGAGAGAGGAAGGAGGAAGAACAAGGAAAACAACAAATGAAACCCCAACATCTAGATCCAATGGATTCCCCTCGCTAAGAGGAGAGATTGATTGGTGGAATAATAGATCTAGATCTCCTCTCTCTTTTCCCTAAAAAGGGGCAAGAATCATTGGAGGGATTGAGAAAAACCCAAACTTTCAAAGGTCAACAGTGGAGGAGAGAGGAAATGGGTTGGGCAGCCACCTCTTGAAGAAGAAGAAGGCTATTTATAGCTTCCCACAAAATATGGCCGTTAGGGCCGTCCGGGATGGAAATTTTTCACTTACCCGGAAATTTCCGGCCTCCCGGGACGGAAATTTCCGGCCCCCAGGGCGGAAATTTCAACCCCGGAAATTTCTGGATGACCCAAGACCCCTTGGAGCGCGAGTGCCCGCTCACAGATGCCGGGCCGGATATTTGCCCCGGAATATTCCGGCCTTAGACCGGAATTTTCCGCCCCCCTGAAAACTGCGAAAACATTGATACGAAAACGGTCATATCTTTTGCATCCGGACTCCGTTTTCGATGTTTTTGGGCTCGTTGAAATCGCAGCAACGAGCAATACAAGAATATGCAGTGAAACATCATAGTACAACAAGGGAGAATAAAACCAAATGGGCAAAGTCTATACCTCTCTATAAGATAGGAACCAGCAAAACCTCCAATAACAAAAACGCAATAAGTTTTCTATACGAAATCCGTTTTTGATGAACTTGAGCTTGACATGAAGAACAATACAAACTCTAAAACCACACATGAAGAAAAACCAAATAAGAACTAGGAAAGATGATGCCAAAGATGCAAATGTTTGAGCTCTCTACGAACGATACGATCAAACAACTCATTTGAGAGCCCCTCTTGATAGAACGGTTATCTATCCTATAATCCAGTCTCCCTACTAACATCATGAGACCGGTAAAATAGAAATCCTATCAATGTCACCTTTGTATTGCGCATTTCAATTGAGATAGATGCTGACGATCTTAATCACCTCAAGTTCGAGCACATTTCTTGATTGCGCTTCGCTTTGTAAAGACTTGTAAATTGCTCCCTCATAAGATAATATGGGTGAGCTTCTCACATGTCCATCTTCACTTGATAATAATATCCATATGAGTGGCAAGCATCAAGCATTTGAACTCTTCTTGATGCTCATCGTGAACGTGCACTTCAACTTGATCAACTAAGTATCTTCTCTTTATTCATGATGATGATGTCTTGAAGGTAAACATGAATGTTCACACAATCTCCTTCTTCAAGACATACTTGCAATATGATCAATAATATCATGGCAATTCTTCTTCTTGATCATATCAAATATATTCATTATAAGCAATGATCTTGATGGCATCCAACCTTGAATCCAACACATGGAGTTCAAGTGGTGCCAACGGACAAACCTACAAGGATGTCTCAATGAAACTATTATTCCATAAGGATTGTCATTAATTACCAAAACCACACGTGGGGAACCATGCACTTTCATCAGCGCCGCCACCTCTCGCCCCCTCCCCCCGTCCCCTTCCCTCTACGTCGCTGCTTGAGGTAGCGCCAGCAAAGGTTGTGCGTTGCCCGTTCGTGCGGCGGCGAGGACTTCTCCGTTCGTGCGGCGGCCGGGAGCGCTTCCAAGGGCGGCTGGCCGTCGATCCGCGGCGACGGTGGCAAGGTGGCGTCGGGCGCTGTTGGAGGCGCGGCCAAGGGCGCCGGAGGTAGCCATCTCGATCGACGAGCAACGGTGGCATCCCCCTGTTGTTGCGGTCACGAGCAGCGGCCTGCTCGGGCCTAGATGGGCTCAGGCGGGATTTCTCTTGCATCTCGGCAGCAGGATGGTGCGGGGGGCACCCGGAGAGCCCGTCTGCCGGGCATCGTGGTGGTGTCGGTGGCTGGCAAGAAGGCGGCAGGCTGGATCCCCTCCATCCAGCCTCTGTTTCTGGTGTCCAAGGTGGAGGCGGCGGCAAGGGAGGCGCCCTGGTCGGCTGGCGGCGGTGGTCATCTTTAGCCCGAGTTCCGGCAAGGGTGGTGGCCGCAGATCGGTTCCCCGCTCCGATCTATCGTAGGTGATCCTTTGGAGGTCGACGACTCGTCGAGGGGTCGGTGAGGGGCGCTTGGAGGTCCCTGCCAAGGTCCGGACGGTGTTGTGCGTCTCGTGATGCGACACCGCGCAGATCCAACCAGCTGAAGGATGGGTCGCGTCTCTGCCGATGAAAATCGCGCCGACTGCGGTCATGGCGGACGATGGCAGCGTCTTCGACGTCGTTTCCTTGCATGTCATCATCATTGCAGTTCAACATACCTTGCTTTGGCATGCTCCGGGGGAAACTCTAAATCTAGGTTATCCAGATTGGATGATGGTGGCACCATTGGTGTCGCTCTCCCTCCTGAGGGCGTCATTTTGGAGCAGTGGCTGGAGGGACCTGAAGATGAAGCGGTGTTTCATTTACTGCATCGACGACGGCGTTTCTCGGTAGCTTGGTGATGTGGGGTCTCGGTGTTGGACGCGGGATGATGGACGCGTGCAGGGCGGTGGTTTTGTCTGGTGCCACGGTGGTATCGACGGCAGGTCTGACATGGTGAATGCCTCGATCTCTGTCCTGAAGACGGGTGAGTGGAAGACGGCGGCGGCAACTCTCGGAGCGTGTACGTCGGTGTGCGCTGCATTGTGTTGGACCAGTTGTGCCCCTTGCTCGCTGTCGGGCGGCATGGTGAGACTTTCAATTTTTAGATGATGCGCGTTGGTGGGTTTTCAGGGTATCGGCTCTGTGTTTGACCACCCCCTTCATCAGTTTTGTTGGTAGCGAGCTGTCGCTAGGATTGGTGGATTCAGGTCTAGTCGATTGATGTATCTACTTGTAAGACATGAGGATTTATGTTTTATCATTCAATAAAAACCGGCTGTGTGCATCATTTTAATGCAGAGGCTAGAATTAGGACCTCCATTTCTAAAAAAAAAAGTAGCACATAACTTATCTAAACATTGCGACAAAAAATCTTAGAAATGTGAACAAAACCAAACAGCTCTGATCTCCTCTCAGCTTTGAGTACACGTAGTTTCCAAACACGTATTCACTTTTTTTTACACGATATTCACAGGTACTACAAAGCAGTTAGCTCCCGATGGAGCGAATTATCCTATCGGCGCGTTGACACGTCACACGCTTGGGCCTATGTGCTCCAGTCCGACTCGAGCTCCGCGACGGCAAGGCAGCTAATGGTTCATACCGCCATACACGGGTGTGGCCGAACCGAATCGGAGTCGGAGACCGCCGACCACAGCTAACGCGCATGTCAAATCCTTTATAAGCACACACCCAGTGCCCTAATACGAACACACATCTCTCCTCGTCTTGCTACTCGTGATCTCATCGACTCTTCCTGCTAGCGCGCGCGAGAGAGAGAGATCCACAGGAGCTCGATGGCGAAGCGGAAGTCGGCGAGCTCGAAGATGGCGTCGCGGAAGAAGCCGGCGGTGAAGCTGGACACGGCCTTCTGCTGTCCGTTCTGCAACCACTCCGGGAGCGTGGAGTGCAAGATCGACCTCAAGCACTGGATCGCCGAGGCGGTCTGCTTCGTCTGCCAGGAGAGGTACTCCACCAAGGCGCACGCCCTCACCGAGCCCATCGACGTCTACGGCGAGTGGATCGACGAGTGCGAGAAGGCCAACCAAGGAGTCATCAGGCAGGACTACTAGCTACGGCAGCGGCAACGATCGATCGCCCTCAAGCTTCATGCCTGATTCGTCCTTGTGTGTCTAGCTAGAGTTCCTGTTCTTCGATCTGAAATTGTACATCAAACGAATATGAACTGGAGCAGGGCTCTTGTTTTCTTGCTGCCAAATGTGTAACTCGGTTTTAGTCGACTTTCGTGATCGATAGAGGCTGTTGCCCTAGCGGTTACTATTGTTCCAACTTGTTCTCTTCAAATTGCTATGTAAGCAAACAGTGGCGGATCTAGGATTTTGTCATTGGGTATGCCGCAACAAAAAATTATTAGCCATTTAATAATATCTATTTACCTATTTAATAAATAATTGTAATTACAAAGTTGCAATTCAAATTTTAGCAAATAATTGCAATATATCGTCAGGGTATAATTCAGCTAGTCTTGTTGCATAGGATAACACCACTCAATCCGGCTAGGAAACTCCGATTTAGTTTAACTAAACAAAACACTACTTAGACATCTCCGATGTGCACTGGCAGAATATCTATCTGAGTAGGAAAATCAACAAGTCCGCCAATGGCATTACATAAGACACAAATATATACTTCTATAGGTACGAACACCTGGTTGGTCAGGTCGGCAACGGAGTAGCCGTCGGTCCGCCACTGGTTGCAGTACGCATCTACCATGTTTTTCAGGATATATAATCAAGAGAACGTCCTACAAACTCAGCGATCCAGAAGCAATACACCAGCACGGCAGGACCTGCAGCTCAGAAACGATTGGTAGTACATCCAGCAAACAAGAAGCAGTTCAGTTTGCTAAACTTGAACTTCCAAGATGCGAGTGTACTGCCGAACCAAAGTGGTCGAGATCGCTAGGCGCTTGGGTCTGGATAGAGATTCGATCGATCGATTAGATTAACAGAAAGATGAGATCGCTAGGTTCCATCCCCTGTTCCAGAGCTTAAAATCGCTAGCTGACTCACAGGACCCGTGTTTCTTCTCTGTATCGATCGCTATAGGCTGGGCATGCTGCATTGTTTTTTCCCTAACACATATGTACGTGATAAGTGGGCTGGGCTGCAGGGTATGCCACGGCATACCGGGCATACCCTGTAGATCCGCCACTGTAAGCAAAATACTCCTCTGCATCATACCTATGTTGGTGACAGGGATGACGCAGAAACAATTACGAGCCATGCATCCACGTTTCTATTTCAAAATAAAGATTCGCTATTGATTGGGTCAGTGGCCTCCGTTGCTATTAGCAAGTCCATAATTGCCAAACTGCACTTCATCAATTGAAGCTATGATGGATGTACAATTCGCTATCTTACGTAACATGTTTTTTCGACCAAGGGGTGCTAATCTCTGTCCGGTCTGAAAGTGATCATCATGTCGATCAGGCTTCCCAATAAATTGTCTGAATGTGCGCTTGTTTGGAATGTTAGAGGACTTAGCAACAACCCTGCTACAAGATTGAGAATTGGAGCTGTTATTGAGTTCGGCTATGTATCCGTAGTGTGTCTACAAGAATCTAACTTTGGTGTGGTCTCAGCTAGTTTGTTTTATGAAACTTGTGGTTTTAATTTTGATGGCTTTGGGTACTCCTGCTGATGGAAACTGGAGTGGGCCGGTTTTTGCTTGGAAAAGTGAGCACACCTCGGCCACCAACGTGTTGTTTTTTGGATGGATACGCTGGAGTTGAGCAAAGAAAAAATCTTGGGACCGGGATTTTGTTGAAGATGCAGAAATAATACAGGTATTTCTCCATATATGTATTTTCTACTCCCTCCGTCCCGTTTTACCTGTCGCACAAAATGAACTAGCCTAGTACAAATCTTCTATACAGCTCACGACAACTAAAACGGGACAGAGGTTGTACTTTTCATGGTTCTTGCTTTGATCCAGGCTTTCTTTTGTGTGAGATTCCAGATTCCACGTTTGGTTTTACATCGTTACATGCCCGTTCCTAAATCAGGATATATGTTGCAGGTGAAAGTTAATCTTTCTTGCCCATGGCGGCGAACACGCCATCAGTGAGCTCTTTAACCTATGTGGCAAGGACCAGGCTGGCGGTATTCACTCCGAGCTGCCCGTCAAGCGGGAAAAATGACCAGATAACGCGCGTTGATATCGCCGCCACGGTGATGCCAGCCGCAAAGGCATGGATGAACTCGGCCGGTAGGGTATGAAGCGTCCCAGAGGGCGCACGAAGGACAACACGAGGCTTTCAGCAAGTCGTCCTCCGGTACCGGTGCGGGCCTGGGCAGAAGGTCTTGCCTATGCATATACGTAGGACAAATATACGGTGGTGTTTAGACCTATCAATGCCCCCTTTTAGGCACATCCTTTTATTTTTTGTAGGCCCTTTTAGGTGACTTAAAGTTCCAGTTGGCTTCTATGTTTACTCAGCTAGAAATCAAGCTTTCACATAGCTTGTACCCCTTTGATGAAAAACTTGGGGAAAATGTCAGGCAAAACTACTGGAATTGAATTAAACATTGCAGAGGTTCAGAAATTAATATATTACAATCCGTAGCGAATTAACTCTGATCATTCGTTTCAAGAGCGTGACGGAGTTGCATGCATCGGCGACTTCTGATCCTAGAGATTTGCTCATTCTCAGCAATGCGACCCCAAGATATTCCCCAATACAGATAAATCCTAATATGTGCAACTAATTTGGAAGGAATAACATGTCGCTGAATAACTACTTCTCATTGGCCTGTGGCTATGTGGAATGCCTTGGGAGAGGACACGATTCTACATACATGTTGCAAGCTTGGTGAAATCTTATATGTACACCTAGTTAGACAATTGCATGATCGCCATCAAGCTCAGGTGCTTGGAATCCTTGGACGGGACTTGCTGGGTTTCAGAAACCGGAAGAATTCATCAAGCACCATCTCCCCACCATTTACAGGGTCAAAGCTGCATCTGTAAAAACTAAACACACCACACAAAAAGGCCCATGCAGTCAGCGAAAATCAAATCCCAGCATATGCAAATGCAAGATAACGCAATAAACAACGAATCGCCAAGGATAGATGTATAGGGAGAACTTGTGCTGTTGTGCAAACTATTTACGAACCTAAATGAGATACATTGTCACCCATCTAACTACGTGATACTACGATATGTTATGATCATAATTATCGAAGAAGGAATCAGAACAAACCAAAAAACGACTTAAATTGGAGATCTTAGGTTCTTCTTTTAATCATGATTTTTCAGGAATGAGCAATGCAGCTAATAGATAAAGAGGAAGGGACATGAATCTCATTTGGTTACTAGTATCGGTAGAATTGCAAACTTATTGTTGTGCTTCATGGAATTTTTTTGGAGAAGAACAGAGTACCTGCCATCCAAACCGATCATCATCACAGTGGCTTGATCTCCAAATGCTGTAATATAGCGTGTGACTTCTGGTAGACGGAACTGAGCAAATGACCATTCTGAACTGAAATATTTTGGCAGAATCCCTGGAGATATTCAATATGCATAAGAAGTTGAAATAGTCAAGATAAGATGGAAGAGAGCAAAATAAAAAAAGAGAGCAAAATAATCTCAATTTCCATGCTGAAGAAATTTTTCACAGGCTACCATGCAGACTTAGGCGAATATGTACATGATGTGCAGTTGTTCCCATCCTACTTCAAGCCCCCATGTATTAGAATTAAATAAAATGCATTCATTTCTACAGTAACATGCCCACCAAACACAATGGATGCCTGCTAGAACATGTAGGGTAAGACCACAATGACAGGACACAACTGATTCCACCTAACCTAGGACGTTGAAACAGCATGATAATTGTGCCTTTGCTATGCTTGTTTGTTATCTTTCATTCTTTGAATGGGAAATATTGACGGCTATGGATTTCATTGCCCTACAATACAGGCGAACTGCTGGGCTACATTTTGATTGAAATGAAACAAGGAAAAACTGTTCAAGTTCCAGCAATCTAAGAACAATAAAATGGAATAGAAAATTATATTACAGGCACACTGTGCCTCCCCTTAACAATCTGATATAACCACCTTTCTTACCACATACAATAATCAGACAATAATATTGCTGACAACTTCCATGATATTTTGATGGTATCAAGGTCTTAGCAAATGAGAAGATATGTGCCACTTTACCAACTAGAATGTACGATCACACTAAGTGGGCACAAAGAACAAACCGGCTTTGTTATGAAATAAATAAATGCATTCACCCAGCATTGAGAGGATAACATAAGTGCGAATTTATTGATGTTTCACAAAAGACTAGTGAAAATAATAAATGAAAAAGTTATAATGTGTATTTTCAAAGTGGTTTAAATGTTGAGAGAATCTAATACTCCAGAAAATTCAAATCAAAATCAACTAAAGGGTTGACTGTGAGAAGCAGAGTATTTTCACCTTTCATGAAAGACAAGGATGAGCTCACATTGGATCCAGTGTTTGTTAGTAAAACTGGATCAACAGAACCAGATGAGTAACTGCGATCAATTTGTCGGCCAGCAATTGCAGATTTCCCATTACTTTCATCTTCCTCTCCACCTCTCACTCTCAAGCTGAAAATGTGCATTGTTCCCTTGTCACTAGACACTGCCAACCACTGCATATTTGGTGATAGTGCAATGCTATGTATCTCAGCTTTATCTACTCCTCTCCGCACCTAAATATTCAAGTAACAAAATCATTACTGTCCACTTCTGAAACTTATAAAGGACATAGATTATAAGCAAAACGGAGATAAAAATTCAGGATAACTCAATATAATGATATTACCAAAATTAACATGCTACATATATAAAACATTAAGAGAAACAAAATTCAAAAAAAAAACATTAAGAGAAACTAAATAAATTGATAAGAGATCACTTCATAGCCTCACCTCCTGCAAACAAGTACCATCAACCGTGTTGAATATTCTGATCAAAGTACCCTTAACACTGGCTGTTGCCAAGAGGACTCCATCCACGGTCATTGCCATGCATGAAATGTTGGAGTGATGAGCTGTAATAAACTTGGGCGCCTTCAACCCAAAATGCTCAACCCGAACAAGTCCTTGGCTAATCCCAGGGCAGGCCATCACTGAGGTGTCTGTATGATACGAGAGGCAGCACAGTCCATTCGGGTTCGAAGTGGTCTCGATCTGATGGACGAGCTTCATATTATCAAAACTGTAAACAGATATCTCATCCTCGAGAACGACAACAAAGTACTTCCTCGACAATTTGACGGCTCGAATGTTGGACTTGAATGAGAACTCACGGGTTCGATTGTTCTGGTGATCATCATAGATCGTCAGTTTGTTTTGTGGATACTGCTTGTCGGATCCCTCACCCACAACACCAAATATGTTGGAACGGAACAGCATCTCGGCAATTCCAAACCCTCCGTTCCCCTGAACCCTCCTTAAGGTCTCTGTAAATGGTTTGCAACTAAAGATCCTGAAGCCATTGGTTGTGGCAGCAGCGAAGCAACTATTATCTTGGTTCCAACTGACGGATAGCAGCTCAACATCCTCCTCGACGTCTTCGCCGCCTGCGCTAGCCAGGGTCACAGGGCAAGATGATGACCGTGATGGTGGCCTCCGAAACGGCCCAAGCGTCTCGCGGGGGTTCAAACTCTGTGATGTGGATACCTGAGATGCCATGATGTAGCCAGACTGTACAGGTGCCCTTCTTTAAAATAGCTAGCCCGGTTTGGTTTAACACCTGCAGCAGTTGTTTGGTTCTGTCAGCACCTCAAAATGGGTGACGAGCATGAACTGAATTCTAAAAAGACAGGCATGCAGAGAAAGCACTAGGAATCTTCGGTTCGTGGATGTAACCAGTCATTTGGAAGCATTTATTACTGCGTGAGCGGGAGTTGAAAGTAAAATATTACTGAAATTAGTAAGAAGAAGAAAAGATTGCCTAAAACTGACAAAATTCCAAGCGCGGCACAACGGTCGGCAGAGTACGCTTCGTTGCTATGAGTTGTGAACAAACTAGGTGGATTCCCTAATCTTCGTGTGAACTATACAGCTTATGTGTTCAAAATCTATTTGGAGCTATGGCAGTATGAGCGTCTAATTTCGGACGCAAAGGCTCGAGCTTTCCGTGTCCCGCCCACCTAAACCGCTGGGAAGAAACCCACCACGCAGCCGCCGCGCCGCAATTTAAGCAGCGCAGTCTGAAGCTAGATCCACTCGAATCGGACAAAAAAACAGGCGGGATGCGCCCGAAGCTTCGCCCCCGTCGAACCCCACGAGCGGAGAGATAGCCCCGCGCGAAAGAGGAATGAATATCCGAGCGAGCCAGCACATCCGGAAGGGGGGGGGGGGGTGGGGGGGGGGGGCAGAGAGGGGAGAGGAAGAGAGTACCTCCCGGCTCGGACCACCGACAAACGAAGGGAGAGGCGACGCCGGCCGGTGCGCGAGGCAAAGAAAGAAGAAATCGAACGAGAAAGCAACGACGGAGTTCGCGGAGGCCGGAGCCGGGTTAAGCACGTATTTGGGTCCCTTCCGGGCTTGGGTTTCCGCTTGAATTCGGGTCACGCCCGCTCCTGACCCCGCGACGTGGATGATCGGTGCACTCCATAGAGCTAGACCGAGTTTCATAGAACTCAGTATATAAAAAAATAAATCAAATATCGATATTTTTAAGTATAAAAAATAAAAAATAAAAAATTCAAATATCCACGGTTCTTTCATTGTTTGCAAAATCGGTGTCTTCACCTACTCCTGCCTTGCGGCGTCTGCCAAAATTGCCAGGCTTATTACCTCCCGATCGAGTTTCTCCACTCGAGGCTCCTCCTTCCTTCTGCATAGTTCAGGTTCGGACGCCATACCCGCTGAGTAGAGGTGGCAATGGGTACGCATGACTCGCGTACCCCGCGGGTAAAAAAACCCTATTAGGATAATGGTAAGTGGAGAAATCTCGTACCCATCAGGTAGAGCGGGTAAGGGTATGGGTTCACATAACCCATACCCGTGTACCCATGTATCCATCTCAATTTGTGACAAATATTGTCGTGGGATTATCACGGCAGATGTTACCGGGGGTAACTGATCTTGGGGCAAGACGATACAGGCGTTTGGGAGAGGGTTTAGCTCAGAGGAAAACATGATGGAACTCGATCTGGTAGCTGGCAATCAAGTCGCCGAGTCTCCGATCTCAATGTATTAACTCGATCTTTCGTATACACTGGATGCTCGATATTAAACGGTACTACTAGGGTTCTTAGATCTCTCTCAACTAGACCTAGGGGTCGGTTTATAAAGCACCCGTACCCCCTGGCTTACTCTCCAAGGCGCACCCTGAATCCTACCCGGACACCGCACACAAACTCTAACTTTCCTTTACCGTAACCCACAATCCGGGTTACGAGGCCTACAAACTTGGGCCTTCCAGAAGTTTCTTTATCCTTAGCCGGATCTTGCACAACGTCCTTTGGGCCGGGTTATACCTTGGAGTTGGCCTACCGGGTTATTATCCCTCCATCAGTAGTCCCCAGAATAGCTTGGGCTTCACGGATCCTTCCTTGAAGCGCTTGCTATTCCTTGCAAAGATATCAAACGCACAAATGTACGGAGGCCGGGTTAAGGTGCTATGACAGATAGCTAGGCCTAACTCCATGGTGGCCATATAGTAACCCGGTTTCCCTCCAAGCACACTGCTCAGATTTCCGGGTCAAAACCCTGATAAAAACGTCAAGATTCTATACTTGTACTCGATAATTAACCCTGATTTCACGGAGTGGATTTCTTTCTCTTTTCCGCCCGGATACCTCGCTCAATACCTGAAGCATATCTCGCAAAATCCGCATGGATAACCATTACCCCATAATTTCTGGCTTCTGGCCGTTAGAATAGGTTCATCCTCACCTTATAAATAGTGCTCAAAGGGTAACCTAGAACCCGACGCTTCACTCCAACTTATCCTTTCCTTCCTCACACCCTGCGCTCTCGCAACGCCACCGCAAGAATCTAGGGCTCGCCACCGGTCGTGTTAGTTCTCAAGCCATCCGCGCCGCCACCAAGCTCCATTCCCGCGCCCTCGTCCTGCTCTCCAAGAACCGCAAAGAGGCATTCAGACCACGCCGCCCGCAGCCGTCGCATTACGCTTCCAGTATCTCCCTGTAAGTTCCTTGCATTCGCTAATTTAGCCCCGTAGTTTTATGATTCATCCTGGATTGGATCTTGGTCAACCCGCGGACCGTTTCTCCTGCCACACCGGATTAGATGGTTTAGATGCTTGCCAGCTCCTTCAACAACCTATTTGATGATCATACACCACCCTTCTACCATTATTAATCACCAATTTCTTCGTAAAATCGTTCGCAAGTTTTCCAATCTAGATCCATTTCATCCCAACTTTCCGCGCATATCATTGACACCCGGAAAATCCCTCTTTTCCGGCTCTTTTGCTTGCAGTAGATACATGGGCAACCATCCGTCTTCCTCAGACACTTTTCAATACGTAAGTGAACAATAATTTCTAGAGTTGTACTTAATACCCGGATAACTCGCAACCTCCACTCCGTGATGTGATACCCGGATAATTCTTGGTCTTCATACTTTCTTGATACTCCAAGTGCATGCCCGGATAACCTAGTATTCCCGAGTCTTATTTCCTGTATCTTTCTTCCTTGTGTTTGCAGGTTGATCCCATGGCTCCCAAAAGGCAAGGGAAACAGCCGGCCCAGGCGAAGGCAACCCAATCCATATCCGCCAATTGGGGGCGATCCACAGTCACAAAGGCCAGGCTGGAAGAGCTGGCCGAGTTGGGGGTCCTCCCCCCTCAGAAGGATATTCGCTGGAGGGCGCCGGGTGACGAGACCCGGCCCACACCCACCGACGGCGAGGTAATCTGTTTCGTAGAGCACGTGACCCGGGGATTCCGTCCTCCGGGTCACCCTTTCTTCCGTGAGGTCCTGAGCCATTATGGCCTCAGGATATTTGACATAGGGCCTAACTCTATGTTGAATATTACTCACTTCATTGTCCTATCCGAGTCATACTTGTGCACTCCGCCAAGTTTGACTCTCTTTACTGAACTCTTCCAGTGCAAGCCATGCCGCGAAAGCGGTGATGGAGCACTTCTCACTTGCGGCGGGGTATCCATCCAACGCCGCAAAAACTCCCCAATGCCAACCCTTAATCTGAACTCCCATGTTAAACACTGGCAACTATCCTTCTTCTACTGCCACGACACCTCTCCACCCGGCGAGAAGAGACTGCCGGGTTACTCGGAGGGCCTCCTCAATACCTCCGAGAATCTCAATGCCTTCGCCCCTGACTCAGACAGGGAGGCAATCATACCTTTGTTAGCTAAGTTAGCCGTTCTCTCAGCCCAAGGCCTTCTTGGGCTCAACTTAGTAAAAACTTGGGTTGACTTCCGTATCCAACCTAATTCCATCCGCACCAAGTTGATGTGCGAATACTCGGGGCACACCACAGATGCACTCCGATATTCCACCAAGAGCTTTGCAGCCGGGGATACCAACAAAACCATCAAGGGTTTCCTGACGGAGAAGCTGGAAGTGATAAAAAACATTGCCGGGTTACCTCCGTTTACTCGGGAGAACCCGGCCCCAGCGGTAAGACCCGACGTTCATAAGCTTATTTCTTCATCTTTACTCGATACTTACTCTTGACTCTTATTTTCACCTTTCCGTCTCAGGCCGGCGACCCTTTCTGGACAGTTGAGACCTCCCCCCCCTTCCGTAGACCCGGAAGACGAAGACGAGCCGGTTGACGGTGATGAAGGTATTCACCCGGATCTTGTGTTACCCTCACTTGCATTGTTATCCTCCTATTTAACTTTTCCATGGATACATACTCGGTTCGCAGGACCGGAGGATGAAGACGAGAAGAACGAAGACGGCCCGGAAGCTACCGAATCTGATCAAGAAACTCCAGTTGGGGCCAAGAGGAAGGCCAGAGGGGTAGTGTTCAAGGTTCCTTTCTCTTCTATGTCCTCTGAGCCTTACTCCTTTGATACCATGCGACAACTTAATCATCAATTATCGAACTCGTCGTACTTGAAGGATTCTCTTCCAACCAAGCGCAGAGTGACTCGGAGTTCCCCGGGTGAGGATCCTCTTAACCCGGGCATCTCCACCTCCCCCGTCCATCATGCCAGTGCTCCTCCGCCTCGTCCTTCCCATTCTCCTCAGCGCCACCCCTCTCCTAACCATCCACGCGCCGGGCAATTTCGGGTTCCGCTAACGGTCCCTTTGACAACTTCGTCTGCTTCCAGCGGCGAACTCCCGCCGGATTACGCCGTAAATACTGGGTAAGCTTTTGCTATATAACATCCTTTGATGCCTGACAATTTTCAATCACCATTGCTAACTGCCCCTTCCCATTTTTCTTGAGTGCTCAAGCCACCGTTAGTGACCCGGAGAATGCGGAGATGGATAACCGGGAGGTGGATAACCGTCAGACAGAGGAGCCGACTGAGAACGTAGACGCCGCGACCGGCGGTGATACTGAGAACAACCAGGAACAAGCCGCCGAGTCTCCTGAGTCATCCGAACCAGTAGACGAGGAGATCGAGGTCTTGGACACAAGGATGGGTTCTCCCAACCCGGATACTCAGACTATCCGGGTCTCAACTTCCAGGGCGGGGAGAGCTCCCCCATCAGGTGACCAGGCTGCCGGCTCTTCCGGTGCTCGACCCGAGGACCTGACGTTTGCCCAGATGCTCGAAACCCTGCGCGCTTTGAGGGCTAATGAAGAGAACATTTTGGAGGCTTTAATAGCCAAACACGAGGTAAATCTGACTAATATTGCCTGTGTCCTTATCCAGTCCCCAAGTTCCGAGTGAATTAATTCACAATTTGCTTGGAACTTTTACGATATAAGCGACTGATAACTTACCCCTTTACCCGGCTAATCCTTCCTGTGTCCATGCAGTCCTTCGTGACTCAATCTGAGGAGAAGCTGACCGAGGCCGCCAAGCTCATTGAAAAGGAGGTGGCTCTACGTGAGGCGGCCGAGGCTGAGGCCAGGAGGAGCAGGACGATAATGAAGAAGTATAGGAGGAGGGCTCACTCAGCAGAAGATGATCTGACGAGCCTTTCTGTTCAAATTGCTGATGCGTACCGTGCTTTGCTTGGTACGCCTCTTCATCTGGGTTATTCTTTTGATAAATAGCCGGAATTTCCTGACTTATGTTTCTATTTCTGCAGGTCCGGATGAAGTGATGCCGGACGAGGGTGACATTGCCAGGCTGAAAACTATCAAGAGCGTGATCCGACAGCTATGCGCCGGAACCAAATGGATCCTTCAAGAAATACGGTGGCCGGGTAAAGGGCATGGCGACCTGAAGAGAATGCTAGACGCTTGCTCCACTATCCCTGAGTGGATTTGGCACTGGAAACGCTCGTCATGCCGGGTTGGAGTAACCCGGGGTCTTGCGCTTGCCAAGGCTTACTTCCCTAAGCTCGAGCTAGCCAAGCTTATGGGCGGTTTCCCGGAATACAAGCTTGATGGGTCCAAGTTTTCCGTGAAGGATTTCCAGGCCGTCCAGAAGGAGGTCCGCTACCCGGTCAGCGTGATTGCTGACGGCTTAGATGTCGATTCCCTCGTCCCTGCTTATGATGCTGCTGGTGAAGCTATTAAGTCGGATCTTCCCGAGCCGTATGACATGCTTGCCCGATGGAAGGAGGAAGCTGCTAAGTTGAGGGAGGAGGCTGCTAAAAAGAAGGTTGAAGCCGACTCTGCGCCCGCTACCTCCACACCAGTCGTTCCTCCTCCTGCGCGAGCCGGCACTGCTGATCCGGGTGCTGCTGCTACCCCAAGTGACGGCAAGGGTAAGGCGAAGATGGATGCCGGGGCTTAGGACGCCGAGTGATACCTGTTCCTTCGTGCCACTTCTCTTGCGTCAGTCGGCCGATGTGCCGTTTAAACAATTATTTTTTGGATGGTGCGCCTGTGCACCTTTGATATCATTTACCGGGATTTTGTAATGGACGCTAAGGTCTTGATACACTCTATTCCTCTTCGGGGCTTTTAAATTTATTTACTTTTGAACTCATTTGCACTAGATATCCGACTTTCTTTATTGTTCCTTTTGTGAGGCTCGGTTTCCGGGTCTCATGGGTGTTGACAAGCGGACTTGCTTCGAAGTCCCCAAGCCCCCAAGACTCAGATGTTTGGACTTTTTGAGCTTGAACAACTAAGCAATTTTTCTCTTTCTCAAGATCCCGAGTCCCCAAGGCCCGGATTTCTGGGTTGGGGATACGTGATTTTTTAAGGAGAACGTATTGTTTGCTGCTAAATCCAAAAAGTCCAGAGCCGTTTCACATAGGTTCTGAAGTTATGCTTGATAATCGTTGAGTTTCCGGCTATTAGCCCTGTACTCTGCATAACTTGTGGTTTAGATGACCCTTTTGACTATCTTGTACTATAAGCCGGCTTTCGCATGGATATCATGTTGTTACATCTGTACGAAGACAGGGTCAACCAAGTCCCATTGGGCTTCATGGCTGATTGTAATCGTAAGCGAGCAAATCATGCCATTTTAGTGCGAGTCACATCGAGCTTAAGTAAGAAAAGTCAAGAAAATTTGGCTCCTTTGTCCGGTTATGAGATTGCAGCCGTACTCGTTTGCGAGTAATCGGCCCCCATAACTCATAGGCATCAAGGCCGGGTCTTTGAGTTTGCAACTGTGCTATTCAAGCAATCAGTCCCCAAGACCTGAATATATGCAACGTACTGGGACTGAAGAACATAAGAATAACCATCTCTTTACTTGATATGAAAAAGTTAGGTCAGCAAGCCGCCTCATTAAAAACCCATCCAGTTCCCCAGGGTACCCTGGATAGGAAAAGAGTACGTCTGAAACCTGCTGCCTGTTACATCGTGCAATTCCTCTTGCCAATATAGTCTTTTCTAAGTATAATATGGGCGTAGCTGCGCCACGTTCCATGGCCTGTCTCTTTCTTGCATAGATGAAGTAGTGTGAGCAGTGTCATTAACTGTAGCCGACTCCTCCCTTGCATCTATCAAGTAATACGATCCATTATGCAGATTCCGGCTTATGATGAACGGTCCTTCCCATGGCGGTGATAATTTGTGTTTTCCTTCGTTTGACTGTACCAGGCGCAGAACCAGGTCTCCTTCCTGGAAGACCCGGGTTTTCACGCGCCGGCTATGATACCTCCGTAAACCTTGCTGATAAATGGCTGATCTCTCCAGGGCTTGTTCCCTTTGTTCTTCTAACATATCTACGGCATCCTGCCGGGTCTTTTCATTCTCCACTTCAACGTAAGCTGATACTCGCGGTGAATCATGGATAATGTCACTCGGTAACACTGCTTCCGCTCCGTAGACCATGAAGAAGGGTGTCATTTGAGTGGATCTGTTAGGTGTAGTGTTGATACCCCAAACCACGGAAGGAAGTTCTTCGACCCATGCGCCAGCAGCTCTGATACAGGGTACTCGCAATCGTGGTTTCAACCCGCGGAGCAATTCTTGGTTTGCCCGCTCCACTTGTCCGTTGGCCTGTGGATGAGCCACTGATGCTACATCGAGCCGGATTCCATTGTTGCCACATAATTTTTCCATCTCACCAAGGGACATGTTGGTTCCATTGTCGGTAATTATGTTGTGGGGATACCCAAACCGGTAGATAATTCTTTTCAGGAACTTGACTGCTGTAGCTGCTTCACAATTAGTAACTGGCATAACCTCAACCCACTTGGTAAATTTATCAATAGCCACTAAAAGATGTGTCTTCTTGCAAGGTGACATATGAAAGGGGCCAACCATGTCCATCCCCCAGACAGCGAACGGCCAAGTTAACGGGATGGTCCGTAATTCCATAGCCGGCACATGGGTTTGGCGAGCGTACCTTTGACATCCGTCACACCTTGCTACTAGTCGTTCCGCGTCTGCTAGAGCCGTGAGCCAGAAAAATCCGTGTTGATAAGCCTTGGCCACAAGGGATCTTGTGGATGCATGATGCCCGCAATCGCCTTCATGGATTTCCTTGAGGATCTGCCGGCCTTCTTCTGGTGCCACGCAACGCAAAAAGACCCCCGCGGTGCTTCTCTTGTATAACTCTCCGTTGATGATAGAATATCCCTTTGCTCGCCGCAAAATTTGCCTTGCTAACACTTCTTGCTGTGGTAACTCGCCTCGTGATAGGTAGGCCAAAAATGGTTCTGTCCACTCTGGAATAGCGCGTACAGTGGCCACGAGTCCTAACTCCGGGTCTTGACTTGCCAATTCCTCCTCTGACTCGGTTTTAACTGATGGTCGCCATAACTCGTCCAGGAAAACGTTGGGTGGGACCGGTTCTCTGCGCGAGCCGAGTCTAGCGAGGGCGTCGGCTGCCTCATTCTTCCTTCTGTCTATATGCTCCACCTCATACCCGGAAAAACATCCTGCAACCCTGTCAACTTCCCTGCGGTATGCTGCCATAGTCGCGTCCTTTCTATCCCAAGTTCCTGACACCTGCTGTACCACAAGGTCTGAATCTCCGAAGCATCGTATCCTCTTGATGTTCATCTCCTTGGCTACCTTTAAGCCGTGCAATAGGGCCTCATACTCGGCCACGTTATTGGAACAGTCAAAGTGAATTTGTAGTACGTAACTCAATTTGTCTCCTTTAGGTGATGTTAGCACCACCCCAGCTCCTGACCCCTCATACTGCTTTGATCCATCGAAGTGCATGGTCCATGACTCGGAGTTTGGAACCGTGGTAGTCATGCCTGTGTGTGTCCAATCATTAACGAAATCAACCAAAGCCTGAGATTTGATTGCTGACCTGGGCTCGTAGCTGATGTGATAATCCCCCATTTCTATCGCCCATTTGGCTATTCTTCCGGTTGCATCCGAGTTTCTAATGATATCCGACATTGGTATTGAGCTAACCACGGTTATGGGGTGTTCCTGGAAATATGGCTTCAGTTTCCGGCTGGCCATAAAGACCCCAAAAACAAATTTTTGCCAATGCGGATAGCGCTGCTTTGCCTCTGATAATACTTCACTGACATAATAAACCGGTCTCTGGACTGGATAACCCTTCCCATCTTCTTTACGCTCCACCACCACTACAGCGCTGACGGCTCGGGGGCCAGCTGCCACATATAGCAACATAGGCTCTTTAGGACCCGGTGCCGCTAGCACCGGTGCTTCAGATAGCTGCTTCTTTAGTGCCTCGAACGCCTCGTCCGCCTCTTGATCCCATACAAACTTGTCGGATTTCCTCAAGAGCCGGTACAAGGGTATCGCCTTTTCTCCGAGTCTTGATATAAATCGGCTCAAGGCTGCTACGCAGCCCGTGAGCTTTTGAACATGCTTCAAATTTTCCGGTTTTTTCAGACCTTGGATAGCTTTGATTTTGTCCGGGTTTGCCTCAATTCCTCTCTCGGAAACGATAAAGCCAAGTAATTTCCCAGCTGGGACTCCAAATACGCACTTTGTCGGGTTAAGCTTCATCTGGTACCTCCTTAAGTTTTTGAACGTTTCCTTCAGATCGTCAATAAATGTTTCTGCCTTCCTGGTCTTGATAACCACATCATCCACATAAGCATGGACGTTGCGTCCAATTTGGTCCTCAAAGCATTTCTGAATGCACCGTTGATAAGTTGCGCCAGCGTTCTTCAACCCAAATGTCATGGTTTTGTAACAGAAGGCCCCAAAAGGGGTTATAAACGATGTTTTGTCCCAATCCTCCCTCTTGAGTTTAATCTGATGATACCCGGAGTAAGCGTCCAGAAAGCACAATAGGTCACTTCCAGCTACTGCATCTATGATCTGATCTATCCTTGGTAGTGCGAACGGGTCCTTCGGGCAATGCTTGTTGAGACTCGTAAAATCAATACACATTCTCCACTCATTGGTCTTTTTCATCACTAGCACCGGATTTGCTAACCAGTCCGGATGACATACTTCCTTGATGAAGCCGGCTGTCAATAGCCGAGCAATTTCTTCACCTATAGCTTTTCTTCTTTCCTCATTCATCTTCCTCAAGCCCTGCTTCACAGGCCTGGACTTGGGGTCTACATGCAAACTGTGCTCTGCCAACTCTGTAGGGATACCCGGCATGTCGCTAGGTGTCCAGGCGAACACGTCCGCATTTGAACGAATGAACTGCACAAGTGCCTTCTCCTGCCCACCGTCTAAGTTAGAGCCTATAGTAAATTGCTTAGTGGAATCATCTTCAACAAAGTCTATCATCTTGGTGTCTTGTGCTGCCTTGAATTTTGCTCTTTCGTCCTCAGTGTTCGGCCTTTTCAAAGCGGTCCTGTCCTCCGGGTCTACTTGAGACCGATAATACTTGAGTTCCTCTTTTCTGCAAGCCTGCTCGGCCATTACCGAATCTCCTTCGTCGCACTCGGCCGCTATGTCCCGGTTTCCATGTATGGTGATGGTTTGCTTAGGACCTGGAATCTTCAGTTGTAGATACACGTAGCACGGCCTCGCCATGAATTTGGCGTAAGCCGGTCTTCCAAATAGTGCGTGATAAGGACTGCGCAATTTGACTACCTCGAACGTGAGCCACTCCACTCGATAATTATCCGTTGATTCTCCGAAAGCTACCTCCAATGCGATTTTCCCCTCGGGACATGCCGAGTGACCCGGCACTATTCCATGAAAAATTGTTGAGCTTTTCTGCAGCTGGGACTCCTTGAGACCCATGCGTGAGAAAGTTTCCCAGTACAAGATATTGATGCTACTTCCACCGTCCATCAGGACCCTTTTTAACTCGTAACCATTAACCTGTGGTGCGACTACCAATGCTAAGACTCCCGGGTGCTCTATTCTTTCCGGGTGATCTCTTCTGCTCCATGTTATCTCTTGTTCCGCCCATCCCAGGTGGTCCGGAATAGCCGAGGAAACCGAGTTCACAGCTTGCTTGAGTATCCTTTTGTTCCTGTCAGAAGTTCCCGTAGTATGCACATGATATTGTCCTTTTAAATCAGATGTACGTACCATACCAATGAAGACGCTGATCCGGCCGATTGTCACGACGGATCCGGATTCGAGGTGATCCGACTCTGGCCCCCAGCCGGAATCGTCCACCGTCTCTTCTCCTTTGTGGTCGATGTAGATCTCGCCGACGACAAGATTCTCCATGTTCTTCCGAGCTTCTCCCGTGATGTAAACACCTTTGGACGCAGGCCCCACGGTGGGCGCCAACTGTCGTGGGATTATCACGGCAGATGTTACCGGGGGTAACTGATCTTGGGGCAAGACGACACAGGCGTTTGGGAGAGGGTTTAGCTCAGAGGAAAACATGATGGAACTCGATCTGGTAGCCGGCAATCAAGTCGCCGAGTCTCCGATCTCAATGTATTAACTCGATCTTTCGTATACACTGGATGCTCGATATTAAACGGTACTACTAGGGTTCTTAGATCTCTCTCAACTAGACCTAGGGGTCGGTTTATAAAGCACCCGTACCCCCTGGCTTACTCTCCAAGGCGCACCCTGAATCCTACCCGGACACCGCACACAAACTCTAACTTTCCTTTACCGTAACCCACAATCCGGGTTACGAGGCCTACAAACTTGGGCTTTCCAGAAGTTTCTTTATCCTTAGCCGGATCTTGCACAACGTCCTTTGGGCCGGGTTATACCTTGGAGTTGGCCTACCGGGTTATTATCCCTCCATCAAATGTGGTCTCTCGTATAATAATCTAATGACATGTTTCTCTCAAAACAATAAACCTAACGATACATACTATTTTTGTATAACTATATGTTGTTTATGCGCAAGTGCTACTGTTTAGAATGTGTTGTTGTTTTAAATTATACTATGTTGCAGTTTATGAAAAATCTGTACTCATCATAGTGTGCTGCAAACGCGGGTATTTTTTACCCGCGGGTACCCGTATACCGTGTCGGGTGACGGGTATGGGAAAAAGTTATACCCGTCAAGGATATGGGTACGGGTGACGGGTAAGACCGGGAGAGACGGGTAAGGGTATGGGGTGGCTCCACCCTTACCCATACCCTACGGGTGCCATCCCTACCGCTGAGGCTCCGTCATCGGGACACGTGGCGCTAGCCCCACCTACATGGAGTCCGCGCCGCCTGCGGGCGTTGACGCGACCAAGTTTTTTGTTACGGGTCCTTCTTCTGTTGTCATGGACACTCCCTGCCCTCTCGTTTGTGCCACGCCTCCCCCTAACGACATGCCCCACCTAATGGAGAAGTTTTCCGCCTCGCATTATTAGCCCTCCCTGCCCCGCACGTCTCGCTGCCTCTTCCCCAACCCAATCTCTCTCGGATTTCTACCAATGGAGGTGTCAGCGCCGCTCGGGGGGTTACATCCCTTCCTTTGGGTTGCCAACTCCAAGGCGCCGCTGATCCATCCCTTACTGTCAAGCTAGCCATGACCCAGAACGGTGCCCCCGTCCCTATTCATGTGTGCCATCCCCTCAGCATTGTGCAAAGTGATGGAGGGATGATAACCCGGTAGCCCAATTCCAAGGTGTAATTCGGCCCAAAGGACGCTGCGCAAGACCCGGCTAAGGATAAAAGAACTTCTAGAAGGCCCAAGATTGTAGGCCCCGTAACCCGGATTGTGGGTTACGATAAGTCAAGTTAGGGTTTCGTACATAGTGTCCGGGTAGGATTCAGGGTGCGCCTTGGAGGGCAAGCCAGGGGGTCGGGTGCTTTATAAACCGGCCCCTAAGTTAGGTTAATTGAGATCTAAGAGCCCTAGCAATATCGCTTGGTATCGAGCATCCAGTGTAACACAAGAGTTGAGTTAATATCTTGAGATCGGAGACTCGGCGGCTTGATTGCCGGCTACCAGATCGAGTTCCATCATGTTTTCCTCTGAGCTAAACCCTCTCCCAAACGCCTGTGTCGTCTTGCCCCAAGATCAGTTACCCCCGGTAACGTCTGCCGTGATTATCCCACGACAGTTGGCGCCCACCGTGGGGCCTGCGGCCAAAGGCGTTTACATCACGGGAGAAGCTCGGAAGAATATGGAGAAACTAGTCATCGGCGAGATCTACATCAACCACGAAGGAGAGAAGATGGTGGACGATTCCGGCTGGGGACCAGAGTCGGATCACCTCGAATCCGGGTCTATCATGACAATCGGCCAGATCAGCGTCTTCATCGGTATGGTACGTACTTCCGGTTCGATCCCTGGCGACTTTGGGTTTGATTCTGTGTCAGGGAAGACCAGCTATATCCAATCAGATGGAGAAGAATCAGTTGGGACAACAAACCCGACAGAAGAGCTCGCCACGAAGTGGGAACAGTCGGAGGAGCCGGCATGGACCCCGCGTGGCCGGGACGAGAAAGAAGATGATACCGAATCTATCCTGCATCTACTGGAGAACCGGTACGAGGAACATAGCAGCGAAGAGGAACAGTATGGATCCGCGCCAAGCATTGTGCGTCGGGTTGCGGTTTACACGGCTCCCGCGACCAATCTCAACCAAGAGAGCGTAACCGCGGCCGCAGCCGGGACAGCACAAGCATTGACCCGGCAGCAAGGGCCGGCTAACGGGAACACGGTGTTGGCCCAGGTTGACGGAGAGTCGGCATCGGTTACCAGTCAAGCGCCAGAAAACGAGTTACATGCGAACACGTTTGGATTCCTAGCAAACCGGACGCCAGGAGCGGGTCCTTCCAATCCACAACATCCGGCCCTGTTCGACAACAATCTGATCCTAGATCCGACAGTTCTTGCCACAGTTATCACTCCAGAGAACGTGGCGGAACGTGTTAGGGATTTGGACGTAGCCCGTCGTGCATTGAAGCAGCAGAGAAGGCAAGTACAAGCAGAAAGACAAGGGATGGCCACACGACAACGCGAGCTGGATGCACTGGAAACCCGGCTCCGAGAGGAAACGACTAGAATACATCAAAGGCACCAAACGAGATTGCCAGCGTTGGGAGGAGTCATAAACCCGGCCGCGCTATTTATCACGCCTCAGGATCAGCCGATTCCAGCGGCAAATCAAGGAACCGCCCCTCAGCCGACAACCGGAGGAGTACAACCGGTAGACACGCAGGCCGGGTTACCCGCACCACAGACTGGAATTACTACCGGCAATACTGTACCACCGCCACCACCACCACCACCATCACATTTTCACACACCAGCGGGTCATTACAACAATCCCATGGACAACGTGTACGCGGCAACGCTTGCGCTAAATCAAATCCCCGTGAGAGAGTCACCCCACGCAGAGGAGACACGGCGGGCGATAGATATGCTGCGCACCGCGGTGGCGCAACAGGTTAATTAACCGGATCACAGAAGTGGAATGCATGGGACACCATATGTCAGCCAACAGCAAGGTAACGCTGGCAACATCCAAACAAGTTCGGCCCGGCGGAGGGAAGAGCAGCAGCAAATGCCGCCTCCTCCACACATTCAGGCAGTACCAGCAGCATCAGCAGCACAGGCTATCGTGGACAGTTCCAGAGCCAGGAGAGCCGTGGCCGGGTCTGCGGTTAATGGGATACCAGCAGTACCGCGTCCAGCCGTACCCCCTGCAGGATCACACATTTCCCGAGTAAGACCAGCTTCGACCATTCTTGCAGGACCTAAGTGTCTTTCAGATAGCATCAGGGCTGAGCCTTACCCGAAAAAGTTCAAAGAACCGGGTAAAGTAGTGAATTACGAGCCGACTATGGATCCGGAAACATGGTTGAGCAGTTATGAGATGGCCATGTCGATTCGCAATGCGTCCGAGAATCTTCAAGCCAAATTCATGTATCTAATGATGTTAGAGGGAGCAGCAAAGTTATGGTTCACCAATCTACCGGAAGGATCTATCAAGTCATGGGAAGAATTGAAAACTGCGTTTATCAAGCACTTTCACGGGACGTGCAGAAAGTTATTCACTATTGATGACCTAGAGCGATGTGTTCAGAAGAAGGGAGAATCGGCGCGCAGCTGGGTGCGCCGGGTTATGGAAATACTTCATTCATCTACAGATATTCAGCCCAAGGATGCGCTGCAAGCTATGGCAAAGACCTGCAAGTACACACCTTTAGTACAAAAGTTAACTCGCATGAAATCTAGTCGGAATGCTTCGGAGGTTACAATGGGAGAACTGATGGATGCATGCAACAAACATGCCGCAACGGACACTACGGAAGAGGAAACTGACGATAAAAAAGCAAAAGCAAACACAAGTAATAATGGAAGAACCGGCAATGGATCAGCGCCGGGTAACAACAGCCAGAACAAGCGCCCGTTTGAAGGAGGCTCTGAGTTTGTCGCCAACACTGAAGCCGGATCTTCCAGACCCAGGGCAAAAGGAAATTTCAATACTGGGAATCACAACGGAGGAAACTATCAAGGGCCACCAAGGCCGAGTAATAATTGGGACATATTCCAAATGGCATGCCCGAAGCACAGCAGGAACGGTAGGCCAGCTAACCACTCCTTGGAGCAGTGCGCCGACCTACAAAGATGGAAGAATGAGGAAGTGAACAGAGCCATGCGAGGTGCAGGTCGGGGAGGAGGATCGGGTCCAGGTGGAAACTCGGGCAACGGCCCACCCCCAGCCGGTAACCCGGCAGGTGGAAATCAAGGTAATAACCAAGGGGGAGCAGGAGGTTTCCAGGCCAACCCCAAGCAATTGGGTCAGTATCACGTGCATACTACAGGAAGTTCCAACAAGGACAAGAAGATATTAAAACAGGCAGTAAACTTGGTGTCCTCGGCTGTCCCGAGATACCTGAGATGGTCAGAACAGGACGTAACATGGAGCAGAAGGGATCACCCGGAAAGAATAGAACACCCGGGAGTCTTAGCATTAGTAGTCGCACCGCAGGTCAATGGGTATGAGCTGAAAAAGGTTTTGATGGACGGTGGAAGTAGCATCAATATACTGTATTGGGAAACCTTCCTACGTATGGGTCTCAAGGAGTCTCAGCTACAAAAAAGTTCAACAATTTTTCATGGGATAGTGCCGGGTCATTCAGCGTGCCCCGAGGGAAAAATCGCATTGGAGGTAGCTTTTGGGGAATCAAAGGATAACTATCGAGTTGAGTGGCTCACTTTTTAGGTGGTCAAATTGCGCAGTCCTTATCACGCGCTATTCGGAAGGCCGGCTTATGCTAAATTCATGGCTAGGCCGTGTTACGTGTATCTACAGCTAAAAATCCCGGGTCCTAAACAGACCATCACCATACATGGAAGCCGGGACATAGCGGCTGAGTGCGAGGAAGGAGATGCAGCAATGGCTGAACAAGCTTGTAGAAAAGAGGAACTCAAATATTACCGGGCTCAAACAGACTCGGATGACAGAACTGCCCTGAAAAAGTCGAGTACTGAAGGCGAAAGGGCAAAACTCAAAGCAGCACGAGATACCAAGATGGTGGCTTTCGTAAGGGGTGATTCCCTCAAACAATCCACCACAAGAGAAGAAATTGCGCAGCCGTTCACAACCAGCCGCGTCATGGAAACGCCTTATCCGGATTGGCTGGCAAGCCCGGTACTCATAGTAAAAAAGATCAACAAGTGGAGAATGTGTATCGATTATGACAGTTCCGGACAGATACCCAAGGAGAACTAAACAATGTAACGGGCAGCAGGTTTCAGACGCACCCTTTTCCTATCCAGGGTACCTAAGGGGACTGGAAGGTTTTTAATGAGGCGGCCTGCTGACCCAAAACTTTCTCGTATCAATAAAGAGATGGTTATCAAGCCTTATTTTATGATCTTTACTTCGATTACAGGTAAGCATTATTTATTGCTGTCGGTACATCAGTATCATCAAGTATGTTGCATATATATAGGTCTTGAGGGATGATTGCTTGAATAGCACAGTTACAAACTCAAAGACCCGGCCTTGATGCCTATGAGTTATAAGGGCCGATTACTCGCAAACGAGTACGGCTGCAATCTTATAACCGGACAAAGGAGCCAAATTTTCTTGACTTTTCTTACTTAAGCTCGATGTGACTCGCACTAAAGTGGCATGATTTGCTCGCTTACGATTACAATCAGCCATGAAGCCCAATGGGACTTGCCTGACCCTGTTTTCGTACAGATGTAACAACATGATATCCACGCGAAAGCCGGCTTATAGTACAAGATTGTCAAAAGGGTCATCTAAACCACAAGTTATGCAGAGTATAAGGCTAATAGCTGGAAACTCAACGTTTATCAAGCATAACTTCAATACTCACGTGAAACGGCTCTAGGGCTTGGGCTTAGTAAAAACAATTTGTTGTCTGGAAAAGACCGCACATCCCAGACTCGGATTTCGGGCCTTGGGGATCGAGGATTTTGAAACAGAAACAAGTTGTTACTAAGCCTAACAAACCCTAACATCCGAGTCTTGGGGACTTGGGGACTTAGAGAAAAGTCCCCCTGTCAGAACCCAAGATGCTCAGAAACCGAGTCTCACAAAAGGAACCATAAGGAAAGTCGGATATCGAGAATAAGCTTAAAAAACCAGATAAATATAAAGTTCATCCAGAGGCCAGAAGAGGCACGAGGTATATCAAGGAATTAAAGTATGTTACACATCTTGGTACTAGTATCAAAGGTGCATAGATGCACCGACAAAAGAATATCTGTTTCGAACAAGAGCAGCAAAACGGCCAAGGTATCGTGGTAGCATTTGTTTACTCGGATTCTTAAGTAGAATCCACACCCTTACCCTTGCCCTCCGGGTCTTGGTCCTGGGCTTGCTCCGCGGCTCTCCCGGCATCATCACCCGGGTTCTTCGCATCAGGACGGACAGGCGGGAGGACGGCCGATGTAGAAGTGGTTGGCTCTGATCCTAACTCGGCCTCCCTCTTCGCGGTTTCTTCCCTCTTCCTGGCCGAATCAGCAGCCCATTTTTCCAAAATGTCGAAGGGTGGGGGTGCTTCCTCCTTCACGATCTTTCCTTCAGCATCATACGGACTCATTAACGTACCCAGATCCATACTATCAGCCAAAGCGGTTGCCGAGTGACGCACTGAGGATTGTACGGCCTTAAAGTCCTTGGGCCCAAACTTGGAGCCGTCTGCTTTGAATTCTGGAAACCCGGATATCACTTTTGCCGGCTCAAGCTTAGGAAAATAAGCCTTCGCCAGCGCAAAGGCCCGGGTCATACCAATCCGGCACGCCGAACGTTTCCAGATCTCGATCCATGCAGGCACAGTCGAGCAAGCTTGGATAAGATTTTCTTCACCCGGATATACCTCAGTCGGCCACTTCACGGCATCTAGTATATACTTGGTGCCGGCGAAGAAAGTCCGTAGCACAGTCTTTAAGGTTTTAGCCTTTGCAACGGCATCTTCTTCTGGGGTTGCAAGGTTGGCACCTGCAGTTGAAACAAAGAAAAGCCATATTATTAATCCCGAGTATCATGTAACAAAATAGAGGCGTGAAGGCAGTCAGCATCAAGAAACTTACTAAGCAAGATACGATAAGTATCGGTAACTTGCTCCGACAACTTTTTCAGTGCGCTTCGGGAAGTGGTACACCTTTTCTTATATTTGGAAACACTTTTCTTCAAAGTTTCCACTTCATCTTCAAGGGCCTCCCTCCGCTTTACCTCGGCAAGCAGCAGTTGTTCGGTCTTGAGCAAAATTTCATCGGACCGGGTGGCCTGTGCCTATGAGAAATCAAAGTATGAGAATTAGTCGGATATCGTGGCAAGCCGATTATCGCGCAGAATACCAAGCACAATTTCAACAAATTATACTCGGCACTTGGGGACTAGATGGATAAGAAGAGATATTAGGTAACGTTACCTGGTGCTCCGCTACCATGCGCTCTAGCACATCTTTCTCCGAGGCCTTCATAGCAAGGAGAGTGCTCATCATCTGGTCGAAAGTTTTATCGCCCAATTTGGAAGACCCGGGACCTTGGGGACTTGGAGGAGGGACTCTCCTCTTGGTGCGAGAGGGTATCCGGGTCGTTTGAGTATCGGAGTCTGGTGCCCTCTCTCCTGCACCCAAGTCTGCAGCGTCTTCCTCCTCGAGTACATGAGAGGCTATGGGATACTCGGCCTCTCGGTTGGCGGGGTTTATTGGTGGCACTTGTTGTTCTTCCCCGCCAGCTGCGGCGTGCCTATCATCAGTCCGGTTCTCCGTATCCGGGTCATCAGTCTCCATATCTTCTTGATCGCTAACAGTGACCGCGGCTCTATGGACAATGTAAGCAGGCAGTTAGCATATGGCTGGAAAAAAGCGATGAAACAACGATAAAACATCGGGAAGGGAGCTTTACCCGGGATTCACCACGAAGTCCGAGGGGAGCTCACTGCTGGACCCCGATGAAGCTGAAAAACATCAAGTAAGACACGGAATTATCTTGTAAGGAGATGGTTTGGAAAGACTTTGATATTCGAGAAAGGATTAGATAAATACCGGCGCGTTGAGCCGGAGACGATGAAATGCCCGGGTTAAGAGCACCATCACCTGGAAAGTTCCAAGTCATCCGGCGCTAGGTCGCGAGCGGTTCCTTCAGATATGACCAGAAGGACAGACCCCGGGTTAGTTTGTGCATGATATCAAGTAAGTATGATTTAGAGGCAAGGAAAAGGTATGGAACCTTGAAGACGACCCCTTGGGGTTTTCTATTTGTTCCGACCTTGATTGTTGGTTCAGCGTCGTCCTCGTCACTCGCTGACTCCACCCTGCCTTCAGTTTCTTCTTCTTTGTCGTCTTTCTCTTCTTGTTCTAAAAGTTATCAGGATTTACAATCAGAAAACGAAGAATGAACAACAGTGATTTCAAAAAAGAAGGAAAAAAAGCTAAGTGAAACTCGGAATGTACCTTCATCCGAGTTAGCGGCGTCTTCTTTCTCCTCTGGAGTTTCAGAGTTAGGAGGAGTTTCAATCTTCCAAAAGGGATCATCAGCCTGAGATGAAGATATAAGAATAAAGGTTATTAGTCATATCGAGTGGAAAGTGTGAAGATAAAAGTATGAAAGCCGAGTCTTTACCTTGGGGGCCGGGTTCTCACGCGTGAAGGGTTCTAACCCGGCTATATTCCGGATTACCTCCAACTTCTCTGTCAAGAAGCTCTTGATAGTCTTGTTGGTGTCTCCGGCTGCAAAGCTATGGGTGGAGTGCCGGAGCGAGTCCGTGGTGTGTCCCGAATACTCGCACATTAACTTAGTGCGGATGGAATTGGGTTGGATCCGGAAATCGACCCAAGTTTTCACCAGGTTAAGCCCAATGAGACCTTGGGCCGACAGAACAGAGATTTTGGCTAGTAAAGGCCGGATGGCCTCCCTGTCCGAGTCAGGGGCAAAGGCGTTGAAAGTCTCGGAGATATCGAGAAGGCCCTCCGAGTAACCCGGCAGTTTCTTTTGGCCGGGTGGGGAGGTGTCTCGGCAATAGAAATATGAGAGTTGCCAGTGTTTGACGTGGGAGTTGAGAGTGAGGCGTGGCATCAAAGAATTCTTGCGGCGCTGGATAGAGACCCCGCCGCAAGCGAGAAGTGCCCCGACACCGCTTTCGCGGCACGGTTTGCACTGAAAAAGCTCGATAAAAAGAGCCAAACTTGGCGGTGTGCACAAGTATGACTCGGAAAGAACGATGAAATGGGAAATATTTAACACAGAGTTAGGCCCTATGTCAAATATTCGGAGGCCGTAGTGGCTCAAAACATCTCGAAAGAAAGGGTGACCCGGAGGACGGAACCCCCGGGTCACGTGCTCTACAAAGCATATTACCTCATCATTGGTGGGTGTGGGCCGGGTCTCATCACCCGGCACCCTCCAATGGATATCCTTTTGAGAAGGGAGGACTCCTAATTCGGCCAGTTCTTATAACTTGGCCTTCGTAACCGTGGATCGCGCCCAGTTGGCGGATATGGAGTTGGTGGTCTTGGCCTTGGCCGGTTGTTTCCCCTGCCTCTTGGGAGCCATGAGGTTAACCTGCAAAAGCACGAGATAGAAGAGTACAAGAAATGAGACTCGGAAATCATGAGTTATCCGAATGTTTGCGAAGAATATCAAGAAGACATGGAAATAAAAGAGTTATCCAGGTATCATTCTATGGAGCAAGGTTACGAGTTGTCCGGGTATCAAACATCGTTACGAAAACTATGAAGTGCTTATGTGTTGAGAGGCGTTTGGGAAAGATGGATGGTTACCCATGTGTCTACTGCAAACAAAGGAGCCGGAAAAAGAGAATTTTCCGGGTGTCAGTGGCAAGCGCAGAAATTTTGGGCGGCCCGAGCCTAGATTGGAGATTCCATTTCTAGATTTGTGGTGAAATTAGTGATTATGGGCAGTAGGGGAGCAAAGTGAAATCTATGTTTAAGTCATTGGATGAGTTAGAATGAATTCGGGTGACCTAATTCGGCGTGACCAGAAAAACGGCCGGCGGGTTGACTCAGATCTAATCCGAGGTAAATCGAGAAATTGCGAGTTCAAGTTAATGGGTGTAAGAGACTTACTGGAGGAGATCGAATTGAAGCCCGACGGAGGCAGATCGCGCAAGCTTGGTGTCCTTTTGCGATTCCCGGCGGGCAGGTCGGGGGTGCGGCGGCGGATCTTGGCGGCGGTGTGGGGCGAACCTTGGCGGAGCGCAGCCGGCGGCCGATTGGCTCTGGTGATGCGCGTGAGGTCTCTGTGGCGATGCTCTGTGAGCTTGGGCGCGGAGGCGAGGAGGAAGAAGGAAGGGGGAAAATGAGCCGTTGGGGTTGGATTCGCTCTTAAGTGACTATTTATAAGGGTGTGGGCGGCTAAACCTAGCCCAACGGTTGGCAACCGGAAATTTCGGGTTAAACGGCTATTTGCCTAGATTCCGTGGGGTGTGCTTTGAGTGCTAAACAAGATGTCCGGATGGAAACAAGAATGAGATCCTCTCCGCAAAATTGGGGTCAATTATCGAGCAAAGTTAGCCGAATCTTTGACATTCTTATCGGGGTGTTGACCCGGGAAGACAAGTAAAGACTTGGAGAAAGCCGGGTTACAATATGGCCGCCGTGGAGTTAGGCCTAGCTGTTCATCAAAGTAACGTAACCCGGCCCCCATTGAACTTGTAAGTTTGATAGCTTTTGCAGGGAATAGCGTGCGCTTCAAAGAGGATCTTGTGAAGCCCAAGCTATTCTGGGGACTACTGATGGAGGGATGATAACCCGGTAGCCCAATTCCAAGGTGTAATTCGGCCCAAAGGACGTTGCGCAAGACCCGGCTAAGGATAAAAGAACTTCTAGAAGGCCCAAGATTTTAGGCCCCGTAACCCGGATTGTGGGTTACGATAAGGCAAGTTAGGGTTTCGTACATAGTGTCCGGGTAGGATTCAGGGTGCGCCTTGGAGGGCAAGCCAGGGGGTCGGGTGCTTTATAAACCGGCCCCTAAGTTAGGTTAATTGAGATCTAAGAGCCCTAGCAATATCGCTTGGTATCGAGCATCCAGTGTAACACAAGAGTTGAGTTAATATCTTGAGATCGGAGACTCGGCGACTTGATTGCCGGCTAACGGATCGAGTTCCATCATGTTTTCCTCTGAGCTAAACCCTCTCCCAAACGCCTATGTCGTCTTGCCCCAAGATCAGTTACCCCCGGTAACGTCTGCCGTGATTATCCCACGACACAAAACCCCGCTGATGCCGACGTTGGATTCAGCTCCAGGATGGAGTGTGCCGCGCCCTCTAGTCTTGTCTCTCATTCGGGCCATGCAAACCTCGATGCCTCTCCCTCCTCGAGCCCCTATTTAGATGCCCTCCGCTCCCCGGCTACTCCTCAAGCTCCAAAGCGCTGCTCCTTCATCTTCTCGCCTTTAGCTAGCATGCGTCTCTGCTTCCGTTGGTTGTGCTCCGCACACCCACTTCAGGAGTGTAAAGACCTCGTTAGGTGCAGGTGCAGGAGATACGCCACTGTAGTCCGTACAGCTCCCTCCCGCCATGTGATTCGTCCACTTCTCCGACATTCCCCCGACCTCAGCCCCCGCTGTAACACCCGGGGGATTTCCCTCAGATAGAATTGCTTGTTTTCCATTTGGCATTGCATTGCATCATGCATCATTTGCATTGACATGTGTTTCCATCTTGTTTTCTGGTGTTTCCAGTTGTTTTCAACTTGAATTCAAATTCAAATCTCACCACTTGGTTCATACTTGGTATGTTCCAATGGGTTTAAAACATGTTACAAACAAAAGTATGTCAAAAGGGTTCTCCAAGTTTGAATTTACAAAACCATCCATTTGTCCAAATTTTAATTAAAGCAAGTAATGTGAAATTCATCCAAATTCAATTCAAATTTCAAAACAGTACCAACTTTGAAAATTTGGGAAACAAAACATTGTATAAGTGGGCATTTTCAATTCTAAATCCATCGAAATTAACCTCATATTTTTCTGAGTTTTAAAAGTCCCCCAAAGTCTATTTTTCTCTCCCTCTTCTCTTACAAAAAAAAACCTCTGGGGGAGGCAGGCCAACCGGCCCACCTACCACCCCAGCAGGCCCCAGCCCACACACCTCTTCCCTTCTTCTCCGTACGACAGAGGAGGCACGAGGACCTCCTGTCGCTGTCCCCTCCCCCACCATGGACCCCTCCTCCACCTGCTCCCCCCACCTTAAAGCCTCCTCTCCTGCCCCGAACCCTAGTCCCTCTCCTCCTTCATCTGCCGCCGCCACCATCTCTCTTCTTCTCCCTCCTCTGCTTTTCCTTTTTCTTCAATCACCACCGAACCATGGCCGGAGTTGGAGCAGCGGGGTGGGCGTTGGGGTTCCTGTGGACGTTCTCTATCTGCGGGAATGGAACCGTAGCATCGTCTCCGTTGTCCACGCCGAAGATCGGGACCTGGAGCCGCCCGAGTCGACGCCGTACAGGGCGTCTCCCTCCTCTGTCCGTGAGAACATCGGCCTCCCGGTCGTCTTGTACCGGCCATCTCCTCCGTCCACGGACCAAACGACTCCTCCAGCCCCCCTCTCGGTGAGCCTCCACCTCTGGGACGTGTTCCCCTACCCTCCCCTTGCTCTGTGTGCCCGCCATCGAGCGGTAGATTCGAGCGCCACCCACTGCAGGTCGCCATCGTCCTTGTTCTGCTCCCGTTCTGTGTCTCTGAATCTTTGATGTTCGAAAAATTCAGTTAACCGCGAAGGTTACCTTCTTATTCCGTCAGATGCGTATTGTATCACAAAACGCATCACAGCCTAGTGGCTTGGCCCCTTTCTGCGCACAGCGCACGGCGTGGGTTCGAGTCCCCCCATCGGCGCTTTTCTTTTGTGGAATTACCACGGGGAGCTGGGCCCCACCGGTCAGCGACCCCGGAAGCCACATCACCTACTAGCCGCCACGCCAGCGCCCGCGTTGTCGTGGGATTATCACGGCAGACGTTACCGGGTGTAACTGATCTTGGGGCAAGACGACACAGGCGTTTGGGAGAGGGTTTAGCTCAGAGGAAAACATGATGGAACTCGATCTGATAGCCGGCAATCAAGTCGCCGAGTCTCCAATCTCAATATATTAACTCAATCTCTCGTATACACTGGATGCTCGATATCAACTGGTACTATTAGGGTTCTTAGATCTCTCTCGACTAGACCTGGGGGTCGGTTTATAAAGCACCCGTACCCCCCATGGCTTACTCTCCAAGGCGCACCCTGGATCCTACCCGGACACGGCATACAAACCTAAACCTTCCTTTACCGTAACCCACAATCCGGGTTACTAGGCCTACAAACTTGGGCCTTCCAGAAGTTTCTTTATCCTTAACCGGATCCTGCGCAGCGTCCTTTGGGCCGGGTTACACCTTGGAGTTGGCCTACCGGATTATTATCCCTCCATCAGTAGTCCCCAGAATAGCTTGGGCTTCACGGATCCTTTCTTGAAGCGCTCGCTATTCCCTGCAGAAATATCAAATACACAAGTGTATGGAGGCCGGGTTAAGGTGCTTTGATAGATAGCTAGGCCTAACTCCATGGTGGCCATATAGTAACCCGGCTTTTCCCAAAGTACTTGGCTTAACTTTCCAGGTCTGAATACTGATAATAATGTCAAGATTCTATACTCGATAATTAACCCTGATATCACGGGGTGGATCTCCTTCTTTTTTTGTCCAGGTACCTTGCCAAATACTCGAAGCATATCTCGCAGGATCCGCGTGGATAACCATTCCCCCTAATTTCCGGCTTCCGACCGTTGGGATAAGTTCACCCTCACCTTATAAATAGTGTTCAGAGGATGACCTAGAACCCGACGGCTCACTCCATCCTCTTCTTTCCTTCCTCACCCCTTGCGCTCTCGTAACACCACCGCAGGAATTTCGTGCTCGCCGCCGGAGCAGAGCCACCGCCGGCCGCGTCCGCTTCCGAGCCATCCCGCGCCGCCGCCAAACTTCACCGCTGCGCGCTCACCCCGCTCGCCAAGAATCGGAAAGGGGCACTCGATCCACGCTGTTCACCGTCGTCGCGCTAAACTCCAACATCTCCCAGTAAGTTCCTTGTACTTGTTTAATTTAGCCTCGCAATTTTTCGATTCACCCCAGACTGGATCTAGGTCAACCTGTGGGCCGCTACTCTTTTTTTTCACACCGAATTTAGACGGCTTAAACACTTGCCAACTTCTTCAACAACCTGTTTGATGATCACACACCACCCTCCTATCATTATTAATCACCAATCTCTTGGTAGAATCGTTCGCAAGTTTTCCGATCTAGATCCATTTCACCTCAATTTTCCGCACATAACATTGACACCCGGAAAATCCTCCTTTTCCGGCTATTTTGCTTGCAGTAGATACATGGGCAACCATCCGTCTTCCCCAAACACTTTTCCGTACGTAAGTGACCAATAATCTCCATAGTTATACTTAATACCCGGATACCTTGCAATCTCCACTTCATGGCGTGATACTCGGATAGTTCTTAGTTTTCACACTTTCTTGATACCCCAGACTCGGATAATCCAATACTTCCAAGTCTTATTTCCTGTACCTCTTTTTCTTGTGTTTTGCAGGTTGATCCCATGGCTCCCAAATGGCAAGGAAAACAGCCAACTCAGGCAAAGGCAACCCATACCATATCCGCCAATTGGGGGCGTTCCACAGTTACAAAGGCCAAGCTGGACGGGCTAGCCGAGTTAGGAATTCTCCCTTCCCAGAAGGATATTCACTGGAGAGCACCGGGCGACGAGACCCGGCCCACACCCGCCGATAATGAGGTAATCTGCTTCACAGAGCACGTGACCCGAGGATTCCGTCCTCCGGGTCACCCTTTCTTTAGGGAGGTCCTAAACCATTATGGCCTCCGGGTATTCGACATAGGGCCTAACTCTATGGTGAACATTACCCACTTCATCGTCCTATCTGAGTCGTACTTATGCGTACCGCCAAGTTTGACTCTCTTCATCGAGCTATTCCAGTGTAAGCCGTGCCACGAAAGCGGTGACGGGGCACTTCTTACCTACGGCGGGGTATCCATCCAACGCCGCAAGAATTCACCGATGCCAACCCTCAATCTAAACTCCCATGTCAAGCACTGGCAGCTATCATTCTTTTACTGCCATGATACCTCCCCAGACAGCGAGAAGAAACTGCCGGGCTACTCGGAGAGTCTCCTCGAGCCTTCCGAGTCTTTTAATGCTTTTGCCCCTGACTCAGACAGGGAGGCGATCCTTCCCTTGTTAGCTAAAATAGCCATCCTCTCAGCCCAAGGCCTCCTTGGGCTCAATTTAGTGAAAACGTGGGTTGATTTTCGAATCCAACCCAACTCCATCCGCACCAAATTAATGTGCGAGTACTCGGGGCATACCACGGACGCACTCCGATACTCCACCAAAAGCTTTGCGACCGGCGATACCAACAAGACCATCAAGGGCTTCTTGACAGAGAAACTAGAGGTGATAAAGAACATCGCCGGGTTACCCCCATTTACTCGGGAAAACCCGGTTCCAGCGGTAAGATCCTATATTCATAACTTATTTCCACACTTTGACTTGATACAGCTTCTAACCCTTAATTTCATCCTTTTGTCTTAGGCTGATGATCCCTTCTGGAGAGTTGAACCCTCCCCTCCTTCCAGAGACCCGGAAGAAGAGGACGAGCCGGCCGATGATAGTGAAGGTACTTGCCCGGATCTGGTATTATCTTTACTTACATCATTTTCCTCCCATTTAACCTTTTCCATCAATACATACTCGACTCGCAGGGCTGGAGGACGAAGAAGAGAAGGATGAGGACGACCCGGAGGCCACCGAATCTGATCAGGAAGTAACAGTCGGAGCCAAAAGGAAATCCAGAGGGGCAGTGTCCAAAGTTCCTTTCTCTTCTATATCCTCTGAACCTTACTCTTTGATGCCATGCGACGACTTAACCATCAATTATCAAACTCGTCGTACTTGAAGGACTCTCTTCCAGCCAAGCGCAGAGTAACTCGGAGTTCCCCGGGTGAGGATCCCCTTAACCCGGGCATCTCTACCTCCCCCGTCCACCGTGCCAGTGCTCCTCCGCCTCGTCCTTCCAATTCTCCTCAGCGCCACCCTTCTCCTAACCATCCATATGCCGGGCAATTCCGGGTTCCACTGTCGGTCCCTTTGACATCTTCGTCTGCTTCCAGCGGCGAGCTCCCGCCGGATTACGCCGTAAACACCGGGTAAGTTTTTGGCTATATGACACCCTTTGATACCTGACAATTTTCAATCACCATTGCTAACTGCCTTCTTTCATCTGTTTTTTAGCGC
This sequence comes from Alopecurus myosuroides, assembly GCA_028641055.1. NCBI lineage: Eukaryota > Viridiplantae > Streptophyta > Magnoliopsida > Poales > Poaceae > Alopecurus > Alopecurus myosuroides. The sequence continues at coordinate 283,245,723 of CM054061.1, forward strand.
TCAAGTCACCGTTAGTGACCCGGAGAATGTGGAGATGGATAACCGGGAGGCGGACAACCGTCAGGCAGAGGAGCCGACTGAGAACATAGAATCCGCGACTGGCGGTGATACTGCGAACGACCAGGAACAAGGCCCCTTGGGCGACTCACTTCACCAAGCTGCCGAGTCTCCTGCCTCATCCGAACCAGTAGACGAGGAGATCGAGGTTCCGGATACGAGGATGGGTTCTCCTAACCCGGATACTCAGACTGTCCGGGTCTCGACCCCAAGGGCGGGGAGAGCTCCCCCATCAGGCGACCAGGCTGCCGGCTCTTCCGGCGTCCGACCTGAGGACCTGACGTTTGCCCAGATGCTCGAAACCCTGCGCGCTTTGAGAGCTAATGAAGAAAATATCTTGGATGCTTTAGTAGCCAAACACGAGGTAAACCCGACTAATATTGCTTGTGTCCTTATCCAGTCCCCAAGTTCCGAGTGAATTATTTCACAATTTGCTTGGAACTTTTACGATATAAACGACTGATACCTTTCCCCCTTACCCGGCTAATCATTCCTTGCATCCATGCAGTCCTTCGTGACTCAATCTGAGGAGAAACTGGCAAAGGCCACCAAGCTCATTGAAAAGGAGGTGGCTCTGCGTGAAGCGGCCGAGGCTGAGGCCAGGAGGAACAGGATGATAATGAAGAAGTATAGGAAGAGGGCTCACACAGCAGAATATGATCTAACAAGCCTTTCTGTTCAAATCGCTGACACATATCGCGCTTTGCTTGGTATGTTTCTTCATCCGGGTTACCCTTTTGATAAATAGCCGGAGTTTCCTGACTTATGCTTCCATTTCTGCAGGTCCGGATGAAGTGATGCCACACGAGGGTGACATTGCCAGGCTGAAAACTATCAAGAGCGTTATCCGGCAGCTATGCTCCGGAACCAAATGGATCCTTCAAGAAATACGGTGGCCGGGTACAGGGCACGGCGACCTGAAGAGAATGCTAGACGCTTGCTCCACTATCCCTGAATGGATTTGGCACTGGAAACGCTCGTCCTGCCGGGTGGGAGTAACCCGGGGGCTTGCACTTGCCAAGGCTTATTTCCCTAAGCTCGAGCTGGCTAAGCTTATGGGCGGTTTCCCGGAATTCAAGCTTGATGGGTCCAAGTTCTCCGTGAAGGATTTCCAAGCCGTCCAGAAAGAGGTCCGTTACCCGGCCAGCGTGATTGCTGACGGTTTAGATGTGGATTCCCTCGTTCCTGCGTATGACGCTGCTGGTGAAGTTGTCAAATCGGATCTTCCCGAGCCGTATGACATGCTTGCCCGATGGAAGGAGGAAGCTGCTAAGCTGAGGGAGGAGGCTGCCAAAAAGAAGGCAGAAGCCGATTCTGCACCCGCTACCTCCACGCCAGTCGTTCCTCCTCCTGCGCGAGCCGGCGCTGCTGATCCGGGTGCTGCTGCTACCCCAAGCGATGGCAAGGGTAAGGCGAAGATGGACACCGAGGCTTAGAATGCCGAGTGACACCTGCTCCTTAATGCCACTTCTCATGCGTCAGTCGGCCGATGTGCCGTTTAAACAATTATTTTTGGATGGTGTGCCTGTGCACCTTTGATACTATTTACCGGAGTTTGTAATGCACTCTAAGTTCTTGATACACTTTGTGCTTGTTATGTCCGTTTAAATTTATCCACTTTTGAATCAACTTGTTCTTGATATCCGGCTTTCTTTATGATTCCTTTTGTGAGACTCGGTTTCCAAGTTTCATGGGTGTTTTGACGAGCGGGCTTGCTTCTAAGCCCCCAAGTCCCCAAGACTCGGATGTTTGGGTGTTTTTGAGCCTTAGCAACTACTTTTTCCTTTCCAAAATTCCCAATCGCCAAGACCCGAATTTCCGAGTCTGGGATATGTGGTCTTTTCGAAGAGAACGAGTTTTGTTGTTTGCTAAGCTCAAACCCGGAGCCGTTTCACCTAGGTAGTGAAGTTATGCTTGATAAACATTGAGTTTCCAGCTTTTAGCCTTATACTCTGCATAACTTGTGGTTTAGATGACCCTTTTGACAATCTTGTACTATAAGCCGGCTTTCGCGTGGATATCATGTTGTTACATCTATACGAAAACAGGGTCAGGCAAGTCCCATTGGGCTTCATGGCTGATTGTAATCGTAAGCGAGCAAATCATGCCACTTTTATTGCGAGTCACATCGAGCTTAAGTAAGAAAAGTCAAGAAAGTTTGGCTCCTTTGTCCGGTTATAAGATTGCAGCCGTACTCGTTTGCGAGTAATCGGCCCTTATAACTCATAGGCATCAAGGCCGGGTCATTGAGTTTGTAACTGTGCTATTCAAGCAATCAGCCCCCAAGACCTATACATATGCAACATACTGAGATGAGAATAACCACTTCTTTTCTTGATATGAGAATATTGGGTCAGCAAGCCGCCTCATTAAAAACCCATCCAGTCCCCAAGGGTACCCTAGATAGGAAAAGAGTACGTCTAAAACCTGCTGCCTGTTACATCGTGCAATTCCACTTGCCAATATAGTCTTTACTAACTATAATATGGACGTAGCTGAGCCACGTTCCATGGTCTGTCTCTTTCTTGCATAGATGAAGTGGTATGTGCGGTGTCGTTAATTGTAGCCGACTCTTCCCTTGCATCTACCAAGTAATATGATCCATTATGCAGATTCCGGCTTATGATAAATGGTCCTTCCCATGGTGGTGATAATTTGTGTTTTCCTTCATTTGACTGTACCAGGCGCAGAACCAAGTCTCCTTCCTGGAACACCCGGGTTTTCACGCGCCGGCTATGATACCTCCGTAGATCTTGCTGATATATGGCTGATCTTTCCAGGGCTTGTTCTCTTTGCTCTTCTAACATATCTACGGCGTCCTGCCGGGTCTTTTCATTCTCCACTTCGACGTAAGCTGATACTCGCGGTGAATCGTGAATAATGTCACTCGGTAACACTGCATCCGCGCCATAGACCATGAAGAAGGGTGTCATTTGAGTGGACCTGTTAGGTGTAGTGTTGATACCCCAAACCAAAGAAGGAAGTTCTTCGACCCATGCGCCAGCGGCCCTGATACAGGGAACTCGCAATCGTGGGTTTAATCCGCGAAGCAATTCTTGGTTTGCCCTCTCCACTTGTCCATTGGCCTGCGGATGAGCCACTGATGCAACATCAAGCCGGATTCCATTGTTGCCAGAGAACTTCTCCATCTCACCAAGGGACATGTTGGTTCCATTGTCGGTAATTATGCTGTGGGGATACCCGAACCGGTAGATAATCTTTTTCAAGAACTTGACTGTTGTAGATGCTTCACAATTAGTAACTGGCATAACCTCAACCCACTTGGTAAACTTATCAATAGCCACCAAAAGATGTGTCTTCTTGCATGGTGACATATGAAAGGGGCCAACCATGTCCATACCCCATACAGCGAACGGCCAAGTTAACGGGATGGTCCGTAACTCCATAGCCGGCACATGGGTTTGGCGAGCGTACCGTTGACATCCGTCACACCTTGCTACCAATCGTTCCGCATCTGCTAGAGCCGTGAGCCAGAAAAATCCGTGTCGATAAGCTTTAGCCACAAGAGATCTTGTGGATGCATGATGTCCGCAGTCGCCTTCATGGATTTCCTTGAGAATCTGCCGGCCTTCTTCTGGCGCTACGCAGCGCAGAAAGACTCCTGCTACGCTTCTCTTGTATAATTCCCCATTGATGATAGAATATCCCTTTGCTCGCCTCAAAATTTGCCTTGCTAATACCTCCTGCTGTGGTAACTCGCCTCGTGATAGGTAGGCCAAAAACGGTTCTGTCCACTCGGGAATAGTACGTACAGTGGCCACAAGTCCTGAATCCGGGTCTTGATTTGCCAATTCCTCCTCTGACTCGGTTTTAACTGATGGTCGCCATAATTCGTCCAGGAAAACGTTAGGTGGAACCGGCTCTCTGCGCGAGCCGAGTCTGGCGAGTGCGTCGGCTGCCTCATTCTTTCTTCTGTCTATATGCTCCACCTCATACCCGGAAAAACATCCTGCAACCCTATCAACTTCCCTGCGGTATGCTGCCATAGTTGCGTCCTTTCTATCCCAAGTTCCTGACACCTGCTGTACCACAAGGTCCGAATCTCCGAAGCATCGTATCCTCTTGATGTTCATCTCCTTGGCTACCTTTAAGCCATGCAATAGGGCCTCATACTCGGCCACGTTGTTGGAACAGTCGAAGTGAATTTGTAGTACGTAACTCAATTTGTCTCCTTTGGGTGATGTTAGCACCACCCCAGCTCCTGATCCCTCGTACTGCTTTGATCCATCGAAGTGCATGATCCATGACTCGGAACTTGGAACCACGGTAGTCATGCCTGTGTGTGTCCAATCATTAACGAAATCAACCAAAGTCTGAGATTTGATTGCTGACCTGGGCTCGTAGCTGATGTGATAATCCCCCATTTCTATCGCCCATTTGGCTATTCTTCCAGTCGCATCCGAGTTTCTGATGATATCCGACATTGGTATTGAGCTAACTACTGTTATGGGGTGTTCCTGGAAATACGGCTTTAGTTTCCGGCTGGCCATAAAGACCCCGAAGACCAGCTTTTGCCAATGCGGATAGCGCTGCTTTGCCTCTGATAATACCTCACTGACATAATAAACGGGCCTCTGGACTGGATAACCTTTTCCATCCTCTTTACGCTCCACAACCACCACCGCACTAACGGCTCTGGGGCCAGCTGCTACGTACAGCAACATAGGCTCTTTGGGACCCGGGGCCGCTAGTACTGGTGCTTCAGATAACTGCTTCTTTAGTGCCTCGAACGCCTCATCCGCCTCTTGATCCCATACAAATTTGTCGGACTTCCGCAAGAGCCGGTACAAGGGTATTGCCTTTTCTCCGAGTCTTGATATAAATCGGCTCAAGGCCGCCACGCAGCCCATGAGCTTCTGAACATGCTTCAAATTTTCCGGCTTTTTCAGATTTTGAATAGCTTTGATTTTGTCCGGGTTTGCTTCAATTCCTCTCTCCGAAACGATAAAGCCAAGTAATTTCCCGGCTGGAACTCCAAATACGCACTTTGTCGGGTTAAGCTTCATCTGATACCTCCTTAAGTTTTTGAATGTTTCCCTCAGGTCATCGATAAATGTTTCCGCCTTCCTGGTCTTGATAACCACATCATCCACATAAGCATGGACGTTGCGTCCAATTTGGTCCTCAAAGCACTTCTGAATACACCGTTGATAAGTTGCGCCAGCGTTCTTCAACCCAAATGTCATTTGTTTTGTAACAAAAGGCCCCAAAGGGGGTTATAAACGACGTTTTCTCCCAATCCTCCCTCTTGAGTTTAATCTGATGATATCCGGAATAAGCGTCCAGAAAGCATAATAGGTCGCTTCCAGCTACTGCATCTATGATCTGATCTATCCTAGGCAACGCGAACGGATCTTTTGGGCAATGCTTGTTGAGACTCATAAAATCAATGCACATCCTCCACTCATTGGTCTTCTTCATCACCAGCACCGGATTTGCTAACCAATCCGGGTGAAACACTTCCATGATGAAGCCGGCTGTTAATAGTCGAGCAATTTCTTCACCTATAGCTTTCCTTCTTTCCTCATTCATCTTCCTCAAACCTTGCTTAACAGGCCTGGACTTGGGATCTACATGCAAACTGTGCTCTGCCAATTATGTAGGGATACCCGGCATGTCGCTAGGTGTCCAGGCGAATACGTCCGCGTTCGAACGAATAAACTCCACAAGTGCCTTCTCCTGCTCGCTGTCCAAGTTAGACCCTATAGTAAATTGCTTAGTGGGATCGCCTTCGACAAAATCCACCATCTTGGTGTCCTGTGCTGCCTTGAATTTTGCTCTTTCGTCCTCAGTATTCGGCCTTCTCAATGCGGTTCCATCATCTGGATCTACTTGAGACCGATAATACTTGAGTTCTTCTTTTATGCAAGCTTGCTCGGCCATTACCGAATCTCCTTCGTCGCACTCGGCCGCTATATCCCGGCTTCCATGTATGGTGATGGTCCGCTTAGGACCCGGAATCTTCAGCTGCAAATACACGTAACACGGCCTGGCCATGAATTTGGCGTAAGCCGGTCTTCCAAATAGTGCGTGATAAGGACTGCGCAATTTGACCACCTCGAACGTGAGCCACTCGACTCGATAATTATCCGCTGATTCTCCGAAAGCCACCTCCAATGCGATTTTCCCCTCAGGACATGCCGAGTGACCCGGCACTACTCCATGAAAAATTGTTGAGCTTTTCTGTAGCTGGGACTCTCTAAGACCCGTGCGTGAGAAAGTTTCCCAGTACAAGATATTGATGCTACTTCCACCGTCCATCAGGACCCTTTTTAACTCGTATCCATTAACCTGTGGTGCGACTACCAATGCTAAGACTCCTGGGTGCTCTATCCTTTCCGGGTGATCTCTTCTGCTCCACGTTATCTCTTGTTCCGTCCATCTCAGGTATCCCGAAACAACCGAGGAAACCGAGTTCACAGCTTGCTTGAGTATCTTTTTGTCCCTACTAGAAGTTCCTGTAGTATGCACATGATATTGTCCTTTTGAATCAGACGTACGTACCATACCGATGAAGAGGCTGATCTGGCCGATCGTCACAATGGACCCGGATGCAAGGTGATCCGACTCTAGCTCCCAGCCGGAATCGTCCACCATCTTCTCCCCTTCGTGGTTGATGTAGATCTCGCCGACGACAAGATTCTCCATGTTCTTCCGAGCTTCTCCCGTGATGTAAACACCTTTGGACGCAGGCCCCACGGTGGGCGCCAACTGTCGTGGGATTATCACGGCAGACGTTACCGGGGGTAACTGATCTTGGGGCAAGACGTCACAGACGTTTGGGAGAGGGTTTAGCTCAGAGAAAAACATGATGGAACTCGATCTGGTAGCCGGCAATCAAGTCGCCGAGTCTCCAATCTAAATATATTTACTCAATCTCTCGTATACACTGGATGCTCGATATCAACTGGTACTATTAGGGTTCTTAGATCTCTCTCGACTAGACCTGGGGGTCGGTTTATAAAGCACCCGTACCCCCCATGGCTTACTCTCCAAGGCGCACCCTGGATCCTACCCGGACACGGCATACAAACCCAAACCTTCCTTTACCGTAACCCACAATCCGGGTTACTAGGCCTACAAACTTGGGCCTTCCAGAAGTTTCTTTATTCTTAACCGGATCCTGCGCAGCGTCCTTTGGGCCGGGTTACACCTTGGAGTTGGCCTACCGGATTATTATCCCTCCATCACGCGTGGCACCCGTCCCCACACGGCAGTGACTCAGGGTCATAGCCCACACGGTCAGATCTGGATCTGGCCCCAGATCTGCACCCGTTTTCACAACCAGGCCCCTGGCCATGTTTTCCCTTCCACCCAAGTCCCCAGAAATTGCAGAATAGCCCCTGGTTTTCAAATGCTTATAAATAATTCAAATGAACTCCAAATTTAAAATTTAAAATATGGTTTCCATGCAAAATTGAACAAGCTTTCCAAATATAAACTTTGTTTCCTGTTTTGAATAATTAAAATTGGTTAAATAATTTAAATCTTGTTTAATTCATTTAAAATTGCTAAATTAATAACTTGATCAAACTAAATTCTTTTTGAACATATAAATATGTTTTCCAACCAGAAAAATGCAAGGAATATTAATATGCCATCCATGCCTTTGTTTGCATCTTCCATATTGCATTTTACTAGGGTTATGCATGTTCACCTAAATAACAAACATGGAATGTGTTGGGGTGCTCAATTAAATTGGTCCCTATTCCATTTAATTTGGTTTAGCTCATCTATTATTTGTTTTCCATGCTAAACAACATTTAATATTGATGGTTAGATAAATAACTTAAACCTTCCTAATTAAATGTTAGGATTTTGTCTCAACTTAAATTGGTTAAGTTGCATCCCCGCATATCATGCATCCATATCTTGATCATGCTGGATCTTTTGCCGTAGAAATAATTGTTGCATCCGGTGTTTGTTCTAGTTCGTTGCTTCTTCACGGATAGGACGTTGAGATGATGTGAGCAACGACAAGTTCTTCGGATGTACCTCTCTCGATTTCACCTCTACTTGCGACATTGTACCAGGCTG